>WBMW01000416.1:117666-161336 GCA_013396635.1 Penelope pileata | reverse complement strand
AAATTTCTCTGTTCTGTCTTAGTAAATAGATTTTCTCTCAACTCACAAGTTCTATTGCCTTCTCCCTCCCTCCCCTCCCCCATCCCACTGTGTGGGGAAATGAGTGAATGGTTGTGTGGCACTTAGCTGCCTTCCGGACTAAACCACAACAGTGGAGTGCTATCATTTTCAAGTAGTGTGAAATTTAAGGAAATCCAGGCATGAAATTAAAGCCTACCTGAGAATCTCCAATAGGATAATGTTTCTTATTAGAAAATAACAATTCATTCAAAATACAGTTTTTCTAGATTTATATTCTCAGATTATTTTGACTTCTTTGAAACCATAAGGCTTCATATATTGACAAAATTAAATAATCATAGAAAAGCTTGGGTTGAAAGGGAACTAGGGATCATCTAGTTCCAAACCCTCTGCCATGGGCAGGGTTGTCATCCACTAGATCAGGCTGCCCAGGGCTCCATCCAACCTGGCCTTGAATACCACCAGGGATGGGGCATCTACAGCTTCTCTGGGCAACCTGTTCCAGTGCCTCAAAACCCTCTAAGAAATTTCCTCCTAATATCTAAACCTACTCTCTTTTTGCTGAAAGCCATTAACCCTTGTTCCATCACTACTGTATTCTAAAGAAACATACAGCACATCTCATTTTACTAGATCTGTAAACAGTACAGTTTAGTATGAAGAAAACAAACATTTTTAATGAAATAAAATCTCAGTTAAATGCTATCATAAACTGATTGAGGTGAGAGAAGAACCAAACATTTTTACATAGGAACAAATACAATATACTAACAAAGTTGCTGAGATGCACTTACTCCAGAGAGATTCTTAGCCTGAGTAGTGAAGACTACAACACCTGGAACTCATTTGCAGTGATTAAATATCTGTGTTGTTACACAAAAGTGAAATCCAATTCCTTGAACTTTTGAAAAAAGTTTCAAACAACCTCAGATTTATTCTTGGAAAGACAAAGAAGCAGAGCGCACAAAGACTGACGGACTGAAAGTGATGAAAACATGAAAGGTAATCTGCAAATTTTATTGCCAGATGTTTTTGAATTAAAAGGTGCCAGACAGTATACCAGACAAGCAGTTACTGAAGTAAAGACAAGAAGAATTGAATAGTTTGTTCCTGTCCTTACAAAGTCTAAACCTCTGTTTTCTGTCTGATCTTTGCCTTGTTGTTTTGGTAGGTTGCTTAATTTTTAATGATATGGGCTTCCAAACAACTCAGAATTCCTTTCCAAAGTCTTTTGTGTGCCTTCTGATAGGCTTCTCTTCAAGTTTTCTTACTATTCAGTTTTGAGTCAGCTTTCAGAAAACTAAAGCCTTCCTTAAACTCTGACATTTATGGACATTCCCTGCATTTCAGATCCAGAAGGAATTCCATTTCATAGTCAGAAATAGGCTGGAATAAGTCATCACTGCCATTGAAGAGCTAGGAATTAGAAAAGGTAGGTTGAAAACGTAGCATTGAGGTAAGAATATTAAATTAGCTTAATGATTAACTATTTTTCTTTAATCAAAAGATCGATGCTAGATGAATGTAACCTGTCTTTCCTTTCTATGTCTAATAACCCCATTTGATCTGCTTTTACAGAACCAGCTCCTTTGCTCATCCGTTCAATATGTATCCTATTCATCCTGTGTACCTGACCCATGGAAATGAAAGCTAGAAGGATAAAAAAAAATGTTCATTTTCCCATCCCCCCCCACTCTCAGTTGAAATGTAAGGAAATTTCTTTCCAAACAAAGCCCTCAAAGAGTTCTTTAAATCTGTAAAATTAGAGATAACATTAGCCTTAGTAAGAGTTTACCAAATCATAAGTTCCTGGACATCAAAATCCTTCTTAAGAATTTGATAGAAGAGTTTCTTTTGATGACGATGAAGTTCACTGGACTTACTGTCTTGGATGGATGTAACTCCCACATGGATGATAACTACTCTCTCATGCATACAAGCAAGTAAGCAAATAAAAATAGCTAATTGAGCTATTTCCTCTACAGAAGAGGAAGAAAGAATTATTGCTATTTTTATCTGCAGTAGCTGAGTACCTTCTGATTACTTAGGAAAAAATTGGGTCATGAAATTTATCTCAAAAGAGGAACCATGTTACAGCAAAATACCTGAAAAATATATTGAAGTGGGGAATTAGACCCACTGTCATCAATGAAAGCATTCACATGCTTAAATGCTCTTTTAAAATCAACTACCAAGCTACCATCTCCATAGCTAGCAACCAGCTAATATTAATTTTAACAAGCTAAAGTATTTTTTCAAGTGTTGAAGAGAGAAAACAACCTGAACAAAGGGGAGTTTTCTGAAAAAGCAGCAGAAGTTTCTACTCAGTGCAGACAAAGGATACTGTCATGTCAGGACTTTTTCCAGAGTTCAAGAATCCATTGGAAGTATCATCTATAATGCCTGTATATTTAGAGGCTCACAAGTGAATCTTACACTTGTTAAGATTTGCAGTCAACTCTTGCCCTTAGACTGCTGCCAGTCTTTGCAATATAATTGAATAACTCTACCTTTTTGCTAGTCCAAGAGATCACTCATTTTTTTTCTAGATGTTCAGCAACTGCTCGGGTGAAAGCTTTGAGCAACAGAATAGGTAAGAGGAACATTAACACAGGGTTGTGAAGCTGCTATTTGTTGGTTTCTTCAAAATTCAGTTATTCTGCTATGAACTCCTATATGAAAGTATTTTTGTTTCTTCAAGACACAACATTTTCATTTCATGTTCTTTTCTGAAACTTAGCCTGAAGTATTTTGTTTTTATTTCACTGTGAGAATGAAAAACGAATTCCAATAGATCAAAAGAATACCTATGCAATTTATATTTTCATGACATAAGACGACATGATTTTTTGAGACATAATACTTATACTTTAAAGAACTACAAAAGTTTTATTTGCCTAGTATAATTTGGAGACTAAATGATGAGGTAATAGGTGCAAGAGCACAATACCATACAAGGTACAATACCATATTCTGTTTCCCATATTGTCATTGTTCATATGGTCACACATGAACCTGGTGTATCCCCTGGCTCTCATGAGTTAATACATTGTTGTATTCTTTCCCAGTCTTATATCAGTTATGGATAGATCCTTTCTGGGAGAACTAGTGAATCACTGGAGGATTCTCAGCACTCAAATTTAGAGTGCATGCTTGTACAAACTATAGGCTATAGAGAAATTATGTTTTAACCTGCATCACAGACAGCTAAGTTTTAAAAATGGAAATGCATAGTTTTTAATGTTTAAAGCAGGCACCAATTTGAGTAACCTATTTTTCTGGAAGGGTGAAGAAGGTAAATAAACCAAAACAGGTAAATAAATAAATAATTTGTGCTTTGTAGACCTGCTTTAAGTTTCAATGATGAAAAAAAGTCAAAAAAAGAGTCTTGGAGTCGTCAAAGATTACACTTTGAGAAGAATTGAGAATTGTAGTAGTCAAGGGTATCCATGGTAAAACTGAGAAGCAGACAGTAGTTTTTAAGATTTTGAGAGACAAGAGGAAGTCAAGTAATAGAAAAATGATCAAACCAAAGGCTACTCTCCTGAAATCTACATTCACGAAACTGGCAAAATAAATCCCATGGGAGGTGACCTTGCCGGACAAATGGCCCAAGAGAGCTGGTTGACAACGTCACTCTTCTCAAAGTACAAAAATTGTTCATTTTGATGTGTGAGAAGTCAAGCACAGAAAACCAGCTTGGCTGAATGGAAAACTCATTGAGCAAGGAAGAAGCAAGGTACATAATTTGCAGGAATGGAATTTACAGTTAGGTACTAGAAAGAAACCTCCCCAAAGAAGGCAGTCAAACAAAGCAGACATAGTAGAATCCCAATCCTTGGAGATACTCAAAAGAGTTGAGGTATTGAGGTATAGGTTGAGGTATTAATGTAAATTTAGATATGGGCCTGTTTTGTGCAGGACATTAAGACCAAATTAACTGCAAAAATTAAAGTATTTTGTGATTCTAAGATGCCAGAATATTTCATTAAAACTGGCATGATCTACATAAATAATAGAAACGGAAATGAAGGATGCTTATGAAAGCTCTACAATAACCAATTTCTTTTTGAAAACAAGTCCTAAAAATGTTAATAGTGAAATCTTTTGAAAAAACTTAAAAGAATTTAAGACAGGAAAAGATTGATGTTCCACATTTTTCCTTTAACAACTCAGCTGTTGGTAGCTTTCACCCCAGCAATTTTCATCAGAAGAAAAAAAAAAAAAGATTTGGAACTGTCTTACAATGGCACAAAGGAATTTGAGATTTGGATGCCAACTCACTTGGATGCCTTTGAAAAGGTGACTGTTTCTGCAAGGTTCCCCTCCCCCCTTTATTTTTTTTATTTTACTTTTTTTTGAGTACAAAGGGTATTTCACAAAGGGGAAAGAGTATCCCAGATTATGTAGTCAAACTGTTGCAGTGACTGCTTCATCTGTCATTTGCTCTATCAATTGGCATTCTTGCAGATAAATGAAGTCGTAGTGCCATAAGATGAGTAAGAAATTGGGTCCAATATAGTACGCAAGCAGACTGATTTTCTCTCTCACACGCCTTCATAGTGAGTGGGATGTGACTGCCAAAGCAAATCCAGAAGAAATAGTGGATTTGAATGTTAAAAGAGATGGGGGTAGGGGTAATAATAATTAAAGTTGCCTGCAGTTCTAAGTATATTTCAAATTACGAACGTGCAGCTCAAGGATTTTTGGCATTTTACTTCCTCCATTTTTTCTGTTTTGTTATTATTATTCTTTAAAGAGGAAAGATTTTCATTCCTATGTATGAAGGCAATATCAAAACAGTAAAGTTTATTTTAAAGGAAAAATTGGATTTAAAGATGAGTCACATACTTCAATTCATTGAAATTGCACCTCTCAATTAGGTGTTACATTTATAACTGCTACAATTATAGCAGGTTACAGTTCAAAAATACACATTTATATTGCTATATATTTATGCTTCTTAAAATATTTTTCTTTTGCTAAATGTTGTCAGCTGAAAAAAGTACCAGATTCAATAATCTGTAAATTTCTTGCAAAATGTTGACAAACAAGTACTCAGAATCCTGAAGAAATGAAGCTTTTCACAAGCAATACCTCTCCATTTCTAGGTTTCCTTTTTATTAAGCTAAAACTTTAGAAGGACAATGTTATCAAATACATTTGAGAAAATTTGAAATTTCCCCATCAAATAAAGTATTTAGGAGCCTCATTTTATGTATGAGAGCACTTTAACATCAGCTGAACTGTTGCAGCTTAAGTGTCATGGCCACTCTTCTCCTTTCCTGTGCCTCTTGTTAGATTCGTCTGGAGGGAAGGGAGGCCTTGGGAGCTGAGACTGGGGCCTGGTACAAAGACCTGCTTAGCCTGGCACATATTAACTTCCTCATCCCTCTACTTTCCATTACAACACTTCCATGAAACCCATCAATTCACAGAGAAATCCTTGCCCTGAGGCATTTATTCCCTATAAAACAGGCAACTTGTTTACTAATTCCTTCCCATGAAGGCACTCTAGGCTTGCTCCTAAGTATATTTAAAGTGCAGCTCTGAAAGGAAGGGGTATCCTCCACCAGAATATCAGGCCTTGCAAGAGAGACCTCTGCTAGAAGTCAGCGGATGAGAACAGAGGTCCCTTCTGGCAGACAGGGTTTGAGGCCAGCTCCTACCATGAAGGGCTCTTAGCTCTATCGCACTTGGTAGAAGGGTTTCACTGGTACTTTGTTCTTAAAGTTTTATTTAGCAAAAAAAACTGGTCTCTGTCTATCCCCAACCTCCGTACAACTCTAGCTGAACTATTTCTCCAAATTTGCAAATTGTTTCAGGCTTCAGAAAACAGACTGCCTGCCAAATGGCACACACACACTAAACCTCCTCTCAGGCCTATTTAAAAGGCCCACCCCATTTGTATTCACGAAGAGTAGTACGCATCTTCTCATGGGGCTGGGGCACCACAGCTCCAGAGCTAGTCTTTGAGCTGGTAATAAATCAACCCCTCTGACTCTGAGGCAACTTCTCCTATTCACCTCAGCTAAGGAACTGTCCCCAGCGCCAAAATGTCTATCTGATGAGTTACTATCTATTTCCCTAAATTTCCTTCTGGGCATTGATTCTTTTCTCTTTCCTCCTTAACGCTGCTATGTGAAGCTGTTAGGCTACATTAAATGTTGCAGGCTAATTTTAACAATGAATGTAGTGATCCTTTATATCAGCCTTTGTGGGTAAACAATGATCATTCAGCATGAAAAGATGTTGTGTAAGTAATGACAGATAATAAATACATCTGATTACTTTTTTCATAACCTAGTGTCAATGCTAAGATTATTTTGTTAGAATAAGCTTAATATATAGAGATCTTCAACTACACTTTTGCTGCAAAAAAATCTGCAGATATTTGATTATGTCACTGTTTGGCACTGTAATACAAAAGTTATACATCAATTTAAAAATTATATCAGTCACAGATATATCTCTTATTTTAGCTAAACTTTAGTGTCCATTAGAGTGATTCATTTGGTGTATGTATGGGACAGAAATGATATCCATCTCTTTGCCAAAAAGCCAGAGGTGGAGCTTGACCTCCTTTGGTAAGTAAGTTTTCCTGATGAGGTCACTTACCTTGAAATGGAATAATTCCTATGCAGATATTAGGTTAAATCTTTTAATGGTAGTGTTCTTTCTTAGTTTCTGTTTTTGCTCCTCCCTCCCTTTGACCCAAGATTAACAGTCTTTTTTTTTTTTTTTCCCCTTCCCCTTTTGCCTTCCCATATATAAGTAAGATTTAGGGTGTTTTTCTTCAAAAAAGAAACACACGCCTAGTTATTTTGTAAAGTAGTGAAAGTGCTCAACTAGTCGCTTCTTCTAGCAGATCCCTTAACCTCGTTTAAATTGTGTGATGCTAACAAGAAGAGTTTGGAAGCGGTTGCACATAGCTGCATATTGGTTATATCAGTTACAAAATTTTGTTTTCCATGGCATTTTTTTTCCTTAAGTACTTGTGATTATTATTTCATTATGAAAGTCACCATTATTCTCTGAAATTACCTTTCAAAGTTATTCCCACTTCACAATTCCCCAAAGCAATAACACAATGCACTTGGGAGATAAATTTTGCATGTTAAAGGGTTAATGTTGGTGTCCTTAGTCAGATAAAATCATATGCTTTCAGTCAGAATTTTGCCTTAGCAGGGACTGCAGGATTGAACAACTAATACTTCTCCTTAACCTGCTATTATAAAAGTTCTTCTGAGTTGTTTTTTTTTTTTGTGTGTGTGTGTGTGTGCGCAAATCTATTAGACCTTTTGATAAGCTATAGAGCAATAACAGTTTTTATGCTATGTGTTATACTGTGGAAACATTGGCAAATGAAATAAATTTGAATTTGGCTTTCTAGCACTTAGAAGTATGCACTTTGAACTGTAAATTACTTATAATACACAAAGAAACGCTTTGTAAATAACAGGAAAGCACCAGAAATCAAATGCAGATTGTAGTATTTAGTCTTGTCTTGCCATTGTTAACCATTTAAGTCCCACAACATGGTTCAACAAATCGAGCATGTCTGATAGGCACCTCTCCTAAAGGGATTAGAAATCAGCAGAAATAAATGAAGCTGTCTGCAAGTGACAGATACAAAGGGAAACCCAGAGAAGGAGAGGGAGGGAAAAAAAAAAAGGTGCTCCTGTGAACAGATGATAAAGCAGATGCTGTAAAACAACAAGGGGATAGCACCATTTCTTCTCTGGAATTGATGATCATTTGATAAACAGCTAGTCATGCTCCAGGAAAACCCTGTCCATCAGTGCATATCAGTACAAATTAATGATGACATGTCCTGATTAAACTTGCTGTGCTGTGAAATGCGACGTATTATCTGCATGGCAGTAAATGAATAAATGCTCACAGGGAGTGAATGAACAAGTACAGCCACATATCTCAAGTTAGGTCCCAAGTCTTAGCTGCCTATGGTGAAGTAGGTGTTTAATTGGCAAAAATCAGCCTTGTACTGTTTGGCAGGCTATAGCTTCGTACTTTATTCATTGAAAAGAGACATCTAGATAACACTCTTTCTGTAGAAGTACAGTACATCAAATTTTAAAATCTTCAGTCAAGTTTTTGTATCCCTTCCACAAGCAAAACCTTAAATAAGCTTATATGCTGTGTACATTGATAAGAAGTCCCTCTTTAGAATAAATGAAATGCTACAAAATGTGGCAGGAGTAGGATCACAACACAGCCCAGCAAGAACTTTGAGCTAAAATGATTTCTCAGTAAGAATTTGTGATATCACCTAAAGGTTTAATTTTTAGAGTCAAAGAAAAATAATTTTATACTTAGGATTTTAATGTCATCAAAAAAAATAAAAGCACTTTTACTTTACAGAAACATTTCTGATATACGTGATAAATAATCCTCTATGGAGTTGAATAAACTTTGCTTCTTAAGCAAGACAGTTCAGCTTAAGAAAAGTGCTCTCCTAAAACAGATAGGTTACTTTTGGGGGGAGACAGGCAGCCTTTGCAACTTACACTGCTGAAAGGAAGGTAAGGCACTCAAGGCAGTAAGAACAGAATCTGGAATTTCTTCTCACACCTGCAAAATGCATTGATGATGGTAGACTTGATCCAGACGGCTAGATGAAGTCTGAAATATTTTTCAGAACAATTATTTATCCTGCTTATAATTTGCTTAATTAGCATTCCAGGTCATATTCCAATTTCATGCAAAATCTAGAAGAACTTGGCTGGTGGCTGCTGACTCAACTTACAGTGAATGAGATTAGATTCCAGTCCAAGTCTTGTAACTTCTGCAAAGGAAATGCATAATGGAGCAATAGCGACATTTCCTTTATACTTTTA
Source organism: Penelope pileata (assembly GCA_013396635.1). NCBI lineage: Eukaryota > Metazoa > Chordata > Aves > Galliformes > Cracidae > Penelope > Penelope pileata. The sequence continues at coordinate 152,457 of WBMW01000416.1, read as the reverse complement.
TTTGGACTGTAACAAATTAAAAATATCTTTGGGATCTTGGGAGAAACATTTATTTAACCCCTTTTTGTCCTCTCTACACACTACGTGACCTTTAAGTGAGAGGAGGGAAAAATACAACCATTTCTACCCATTTCCCTGTCCAAAAAATATATGACAAAAAATACTGTGCAAGAAGGTCTTCTCTGAAGTTTTAGTATGTACATTAAGAAGGTATAGGAGAAGAATTTGCCATCCAGGAAAGTGTAAAGAAGCAAGGACTGCAGCCATCTAGAAGTCATGTGAAATCTCTGACAGTCTTGGTCAAGGAAGCACGCAATACAGAGAACAGCCATTAAACTACTTTTAAATATTCTTCCTCAGTTTTAATACAGGGAGTCAGGGCAGGAGAGTACATTAGAGAGGATAATGGAGTAATCAGTACTATGTAGATTTAAGATAGGATGGAAGCTTCCTTCATAAAGCAGGCTGAGAATTTTGCAGAAACCCAGGCTATTATGCAGGCAGCCAGTTCAAGAGGCTAGCACCAGTCTAGCCTTCCACCTGGCTACAGAGCCTGTAACATGCCAATGCAGCCTAACACAGAATATACCTTCAGCTTGTAGACAGTCTCCAAACCAGAAAAACGCAAGATAATGCAACTTTTTTTCCCCTCCTTTCTTTCATGTAGACATCAACCTTTTGTTATTTTTTTAATATTTCAGAAATAAAAGTTTTAATTAAAGTTTCATTCTATACAATGCAATGCACTTCAGCTCTGTTGCAAATAACACATTAATTTCCCTTGACTCCATGTAATCTCACTTTCTCTCTTTTATCCCTGAACACATCTTGCCTGGGTGAGCACCAATGGGAAATAACAGGTGTGGGCAACAATACTGAGGGAGCTTACTGGAAGTTATGACAAACTCTGCCTTTTGTTGTTTCTCTTTATTTTTAATATATATACTTCTTTATTCTTGCAGATTTCCCCCATGAAAGTTATAGTATGAGCCTTACAATGAGCATCTTCTCACTGAAGGAGGGAAAATGAAGCCATCACAGTAAACACAGCATGTCAAAAGAAAGGAGCATATACTTCCTCCCAGAAGTTACCACTGCTGTGTCATTCTGTGCGCTGTAGGGCAGCACTCTAAGCCATGTATTTGTCTTTTGACTTCAGGTACTTGTATTTGGCATTCATGTTATGATCTCGTATGCCTATATCATTATTATGGTAAAATGCCTTGTATTTTTACTCAAGCGCAATCAAGAATATAATATTTTTGCCTCTCGCAGATATTCTGGATAAGGTCTCTGGCAAAAATTAAATGTTAATTTACTTCTATATGGCCTGCTTCCCTGTAATATACAGGGGAGGAAGGATTTTATTTGATTTTGGGCTATTCAGCATCTCTACAAAAATCTCCAAGTTGACTGGGTCTGGGATCTTTAGTTATTTATCTTAATTCTGTGATTACAAGCACATTCATGGGGTCCTTGTCGGACAAAGACCTTACAGTTCCTTCTACTAGTAGGGAGGATGCAGTAGGAAGAAGTGTAATCCCTTTATATGTCACAGTTGTTGTCTTGGCCAACAGAAAAGAGAATTAATGAAAGAGTTTCAAAACAGAAAGCTGAAAATGTGACAGAATAAATCCTCTAACTGCATTCATGTTTTCTGCAGACCATGTGCAGATGGGACCTACAGTATAGTCAGTGGGCTATAAATGAATCTGCCAAAAAAAATTACATGGAAATATTTCTGCTGCAGTAACATTTAGATGTAGTTATGGACCAGAACCACTGTTGTGTTAGATGTTAGAATACCTCAGAACATGGAGAAGGCCCTGCCACAACTCTCTCCCTCCTCCCCTGCAAAATAAACCTTGTCGCCTAGAACAGGTGAGAAACAATGGTTAAATACAGATATGTGGGAATATGCAAGACAACAGTTTCTGATTTCCAGGGTAATAGATGAAATATGATCTTTCTGTAGATATTTTAAGGAAGGATTTGAAAGAAGATAAGAGTAACTTTTTGGATGTTTCCAAAGGAATTTTATTGAAAAGAAGAGCACTGTATGCTAAAGTCTAAAAATCTGTTTTAAAATCTACATTATAAGATAGCAATCATGGCTTGATTAGATATATGTCATAAAAATAGGTACTTCTCTTTTTATTGTACAGAATATACAGAATGAGAGCTTTAAACCTAGAATGATTTTAGGTACAGATATAAAAACACTTTTTGCTAAGGCAGATGTAAGNGGGAAGTTGGAGTACAGTATCTGAGAGAAGAAAATATTGCAAACCGGTGGACCAGGAATTCTTTAGAGATGAATCCTAAATGGATTTGAATAGGAAAGAAAATTTACAAGGGCTGTGACGGAGGCAGAAAATAGCAAGCACTTTAATTAGAAGTATATGAACAGAGCAGAGGAAGCAAACCAGTAGAAGAAAAAATGATGGAAAACAAAAAAATTCAAAGATTGAGGAGAATGCAGACAATCTATAATTTTATGACTGAAGGTAAAGATTCAGTAGGGATGAGCAGAAGTCAAGAGAAATACTAACTAGCAGGTCAGCCTAATGACAGGCATGGGAATAACTGAATGAAGCTAAATATAAATTAGGCCAAGAACCACATACCTCAGCATACAATATGGCCATGCAACAATGAAATCTGTTACTTTAAATAATTGTTTCACCTCTTTACCACAGGATTAGAAAAAAGGTTCCATTGCTCTAAGCCTTAGAAATTCTTTTCCTTAGAGATTAGTAGTCTTTTGGAATGATTTTTTTGGTCTCATGGAAAGTAACTGTTGTTTCTCCTCACGTTATATTTTGCAGCATTTTCTCCTCCAAAACTATGTTTTGTTCTCATGATTTAGTATGTTAATTAATAATATAAAACAGCAATCTAATAACACTGAAATGAATGAGCTATGAGATTGGCTTTATACTTTGGGACTGCATGAGCTTGAAGATGCACAATGGCTGCCAGAGATGATAAAACAGCAGTCAGCATACGCAAAGACCAGAAGATACTGCAAACAGAAAGCTGTATGTAAATGCAAGAGAATGAATATGTACACTTTGTACACAATTTGCATACCTCTGACATATCATATGCTAATCAAGGTTTGTGCACATGCCAGCTTTTCTTTTTTTTTTTTTTTTTTAAAGTGATGTTTTTATATAGCACCTAGCATGAGATATTTAAGCACTGGTAAAGGCCTGACTCACTATGCGTCATTGCTGTTCTAAGCATAAAAGACAAGAAATCCAGCAGCAGCAGCTAGATACAAGGCAAAAAATAATTAGGAGTGGGTAGTGTTATGCTGTACATAGGCATGGTTTTGCAGTACTGTGTGGGGACCCCTTAAGGCAACAATACAGAATTTGATACCAAGTCAATATTCCATTCAACATAAAAGACCTAAGAACTAGGCTCAAAGCAACTATTAACGTGTATTCAACCTTCGTGTTACTCTCGCATCCCAGAAGACCAAGCGGATCCTGGGCTGCATCAGGAGAAGCATGGCCAGCAGGTCAAAGGAGGTGATTCTGCCCCTCTACTGTGCTCTCCTGAGACCTCACCTGGAGTATTGTGTCCAATTCTGGGGCCCGCAACACAAGAAGGATGTTGAACTGTTGGAGCATGTACCCTATGAGAACAGGCTGAGAGAGTTAGGACTCTTCAGCCTGGAGAAGAGAAGGCTGCGGGGGGACCTGATAGCAGCCTTCCAGTACCTGAAGGGGGCCTACAGGAAAGCTGGGGAGGGGCTTTTTACAAGGACAGGTAATGACAGGACAAGGGGTAACAGTTATAAACTGAAAGAGGGTAGATTTAGACTAGATATAAGGAGGAAATTCTTCACTGTGAGGGTGGTGAGACACTGGAACAAGTTGCCCAGAGAAGTTGTGGATGGCCCCTCCCTGGAAGTGTTCAAGGCCAGGCTGAATGGGGCTTTGGGCAACCTGGTCTGGTGGGAGGTGTCCTTTCCCATAGCAGGGGGGGTTGGAACAAGATAACCTCTAAAGTCCCTTCCAACCTGAACCATTCTATGATATGGTAAGACAGCTGAAATGCAGGAGAGCTGTGTTACAGGCCAGTAGCTTGGTGAAACTGCAGGTACAAGGGTTCATTAAGTTTAGTGGATATGTGAACACACAAGATTTCTCCATCTGTTTCTTGGACTTCTTTGCATACATTTTACTTGCGGATGTTCTGAGCCCTACCACAATATAGCAGGGATAAAACCTGACTGTAACTGCAGTGGTAAACCAATGATTTCAGTGGAGGTGGGATTTCACTTCCATATCAATACTTCACTTTAACATTATCTCAGACGAGGCTATATTTCAAGCATGAGTGCGAAAGCTATGACTTAGTGCCCGCCTGCCCACCCACCCCTCCCCATGTTAGGATTTTAAATGCTCTCAAATGGATCCGCATTGGGATATCAGAAGTAGAATTACACATTATCTGAATCTTCTACTGTCATCTCCTATACAACTAATTGTTCAGCGTTGGTTATTCTTGCTGTCCTGAGAGAAGTGTTTTAACACTTTAGAAAAATGAATTAAGTAAATAGAAACTACCTCTGTGTTTATATACAAGTAGGCCACTTCTAACCAAGGAACATCTATGTAGGTCACTTCTAAAGTAATGCCTATTTATTTCCATGGAAATTACAACAGCTATAAAAAGCATAACAACACTATTTAATAGAGCAAATTCTCAGCTACAAAACACTATTTTTCATCATAGTCACCACCATTAACTATGCATTTTCATCAGCAACGAACAAGAGCCTGCATGCAATTCTGCCCCTCTACTCTGCTCTCGTGAGACTTCATCTGGAGTACTGTGTCCAGTTCTGGGGCCCCCATCACAAGAAGGATGTGGAGCTGTTGGAGCGGGTCCAGAAGAGGGCCATGAAGATGATCAGAGGGCTGGAGCACCTCCCCTACAAGGACAGGCTGAGAGAGTTAGGATTTTTCAGCCTGGAGAGGAGAAGGCTGTGGGGGGACCTGATAGCAGCCTTTCAGTACCTGAAGGGGGCCTACAGGAAAGCTGGGGAGGGGCTTTTTACAAGGACAGGTAGTGACAGGACAAGGGGTAATGGTTATAAACTGAAAGAGGGTAGATTTAGACTAGATATAAGGAGGAAATTCTTCACTGTGAGGGTGGTGAGACACTGGAACAGGTTGCCCAGAGAAGTTGTGGATGGCCCCTCCCTGGAAGTATTCAAGGCCAGGCTGGATGGGGCTTTGGGCAGCCTGGTCTAGCGGGAGGTGCCCTTGCCCATGGCAGGAGGGTTGGAACAAGATGATCTCTAAGGTCCCTTCCAACCTGAACCATTCTATGATTCTGTGTTGTGCCCATAATAATCTGCATGGCCATGCAGAACTTATCGTTCACATCACTGTCACCACTGCTGAAATGCACCACCCACCACCTCAATGTGCTCACGTCCACTGTTTGGTCTCCGTAACGTTCAGCAAGTGCTGATGAATGCCAATGGGAAACATTTTTTCCACATGGAGGAATTCAGTGACGCACCCTTGTTTAATATGCACTTCCATGTTAGACACTAATTTGTCAGGCTGCTCCTCTGCTGCCATCTGTTGCATGGCAACAAAATGTAAGGGAATACTGGTAGGAAGGTTCAACCTCTCCCACCATACCACCAACATCCACTTCTGATATCCTGGACCAACATAGTAAAACAGGAGGCATTACTTTCAGAGCAATCCTTGTATTTTGAGGAGGTTGTGTATTTAAGGGAAATAATTCTCCCTCACAAAGTTGTCACTGCGTGCTCTGATGAGGCTCATATCACAGTGATCAAATTTGTTTACAAACTGCTTAAAATGAAAGAATAAAGGATGATGTAATTTACTGGAAAGTCCCCTCTTTTGCAATCTTACTGAGCTGAGATGAAAATAGCATTGTGTGATTTTTCTTCAAACTCCTTTTCTGTCCTGTGGTGTTGGATCTAGAAGCGTTTCAGGTTCCACAAAACATTATTTTATTGCACTAATTCAAATTGGCTTTTATACATTATGCTATTGTACCGTGTTTTGTAGAGCAAGTATACAGTAAAAATAGTTAGGAACTGCTCCATAGAAATATCTCTTCACTACATTTGAGATAAGAGAATAGCACAAATGTTTTGCAGAGGAGTTATCTATGGTAAGATTGGTAAGTACTTACTACTACCTGCTTGCACTCTTACACTGTTAGATAGTTGTCACTCTAGAAACCCATAAAGCAAGTTTAACACATTTCTGATTTTCTAACAGTTTGTTTTAACTTCTATCTCTGTGCCTGACCCCAGGTATCCTGCTCTGCTCTCAGTTGTCAAAACAACTGCTCTGGTCATATCTAAATGCTTTGACTAGCTCTCATGGTAGTACATTTTTCTACACACAGACCAACAGGGAGCAATTGGCATCTGCCATAAGACTTATTTTTTTGTCTAAGATTCAGCAGGCAAGCCAAAGAAAAACTATAAATCATTTCACATAGACTAATATCTCAACTCTTTGACAGAGAAAACTGATATATCTGATGAAGTGACAGGATTCCCATCAGAAGAAAACCTTATATTGCACTGAAGGAACATACGATTTTCATAGAGCCCCATTAACCTCGTGCGAGTCCACCCGCTTCATATCTCTAGACATTAAAAATAAGACTGTTGGTTGCCACAGTAAGGATTTTAACATAATATCTATTGGGTTAGATATTCTAACATTTGTTAGTGATAAAGGTACAGCTACCAAAAGAGGGACAGCAGAACTTCAGACAGCATACGTTTCAGATAACTACAAGGTGAAAAGTATCTGTCTATTGGCTATCACACAGTATTGCTGATAATTCACCCTAAAGGTGAAATGACCCACTAAGAGCTGTAGGATTTTATGAATTATAGTGATACATGTATGCCTTTATCATTACAATTCAACAACTATTTTTCATTGAGTTAGCGTCTTCGGTATGTTAAAAGAAAGGATTACAAGCGTTATACCTTGTCAATAATTTATTTTACAATATCTAGTCCAATGATTCCTCTGTTGCACACTTACTTTATAATAATTAAATTATATTCATACAAATAATGGTGATTTCCCTTCTTCAACTGTCTGCCCATTCCATTTCAGTTCAAATCAGGTCCACTGAGAGAACTATAAAAGATTTGATAAAATTATCCTCAAGGAGATTTATTTTATTTAATTATTCATAGTTCCTCCTGTTTCAGATTAATTTATCAATACAGGTCTATCTTCTCCCTGAAGGAAAACAGGTTACAGGATAACTCTTCAGAGTCCCACGTGTATATGAATAATAAAAATGCATAGATGTTACATAGACACTAGAATATAACTTGCAACTTATTAATCTGGTGACAGTTACAGAAGCGTGAAGTTTGAAACATTAATTTCGTGAGCTTCAACGATTACTAAAAATTTTTAAATTCTCCTCCAGGAATTAAGATTGTTTTGGTCAGACTGAAACAAAATAGGAGCATTGTAAGTGACATAATACAATATTAGTTTAACTACATTAACAAAACATCAATACAAAATAAAACCTTACACTTCCTTTTAACATTCAAGAGTAAAATATTTTGACATTTAAAATGGTAAGCCTTAATTTTCTCTGAAATGGAAATCCAGGGAAAATTATATCAGCTAGGTAAGGTGGGACCCTACCTATAATTTTGTGTATTCTGATGAAACAGAGGCTAAGGAATTTTTGACCAGCTCTAGTGACAAAGCATGAAGGCCTCAACACTTCTCAGTGCAAGGCTTAACTTTGTAGGACTGACTTTGTAAACTGTTCCGATATATCAATTATTGAAACACTAACAGATTAAGCTAGTTCAAAACAAAACAAAAACACTGTTCAGAATATAATCACAGAAAATGAATGGCGTAAATGAGGTGAAAATTCCTTAGTCTTCATGTATATACTGCTCTGGGGTAAAACCTATCACAGCCCTTTTTCCCCCACCAAGTCCTCCCAGACAACCTAAAATTAACAAGCTGCTGGCATTTTCCTTTGCTAATTTGACTGATGGACTGAATTTAAACATATAGAAGTTCAGGTCAAATGGAATAGATCTTCCTGCACTTTGCTTGCTTGCTTACATGTACACCATAAACATAAAATGTGTCTCTGAATGAAAATTGTAGTCTTTACAACTCTAGTGTACAAGGAAAGGTTTGGAATTCACTCATTCACCAACACACACACACAAAATCCCACACCCTCCCTGTGTTATTTCCGTTTTGGGATAACACCTCCACCCTTTGCAACTGACAACCTAATGGTTGGGCAGAAAGGACAGCGCTAATGCTCATTTTGCAAAATTGGATTGTATATTCATTAAGGGATGTACAAATCACCACTGTCTGCAGATGTAAACAATTTTTTTTTGGCAGTTAACGTAAATAGACAAGTTTGCAGATTGACAACTTGTATTTTCTTATTGACATGCAAAGAATGGACCATAAGTATGTGCTTCATCAAGAGAGTAAGCAGCATTCACTCCTCTGTCCAGAAAAGCTACTGATTAGTGCAAATTGCTATGTTGCTTTGCAGCATGTGAGTATGACCCTAGGTTAATAAATAAATAAATAAAGTTTGCTTCAAGTAGGTCAACCAGCAGCTAAGTATTTATTTTTAGTCATTATTAACCTTAGACAAAAAAAGTTCCAAATCTTTGCTTCTCTCTTAGACCCAACAAATAATTTTCAGTGTTTATTAGAAACAGGCAGTTCACTATGAAACTGCTGCTTCACCACCAACATAGCTACCACCTTTCTATAAATAACGAAGCCTAGTGATTATCACTTACTCTTTGTATGAGTCATATTTAAAGAGTGCCCTGAGGTGCTTCTCATGTAGTCTCTTTGAATCATGAATCAGAAAGAAATAAGTAACCTCTGAAATATCACCATGCCGAGATTTTCCATGCCTACTATGTACCATCTCCTATTTATAGTTTCAAGCTGTAAGGCAATTTCACAAAATGGAAGTCAATGCTCAATGTAGAAGTTTCTCTGCTTCAGCTATTCTTGTTAAATTAAGAGAAATTGATAATGGGAAAGCTCTGTCCACACCCCTACCACACATATATAAGTGACTGCACTGAAACTTTCTAAGTTTCTGCCCCTCCCTGCTCCTCCCCCCCACTTCTTCTCCTGAAAGACACCGAAGTCACACTTAAATTTCACTCAATGCCTGTAAAGGCAATGGTGCCTGGCAAGATTGCTCAGTGCTACAGAAACATGACTACCCTTCTCTTCCAGTTCTCTCAGCCCCACCTGGCTTAGACATTCAAGATGTGCAGGACTTCCTGAGAAGCAGAAGCTAGTTTCACACAGAACCAAGTCTAGAAGCGGCTCTATGCTGCTGCAATGGGCACACCAATGAAATGCAACTCTACTCTTGCATAGGTCTCCGTGAAGCTACCGTGAACGTGACAACACTGCTGCTACGCTCAGGTTAAAGAGCACCCAGCTGGTCACCAGCAAAGCCTGCTTCAATCTTCCTGTACGGAATAGTGTCTTCTTTGAAAAGCCACAGAACAGCTTCTCAGGAAAGGTCAAACCTGCTAATTTAAAAATTAACTCAAAATCCAGGAATTGATTGCTAATGAGGGTATATTACCCAGTAGGCCCACCATGACACAAGACCAGGATTGGCAGAAACCACCAAATCTTGACAAACCTGAACAGAGCTTGCACTATCAGTTAGGCATTCCTGCACAGTACACCTTTGGGTCCTCACATGCCGTGAATTTTAACTTACTATTTTACATTTCTTTAACAGAGATTTAGTGTCCAGATCTAGCTTATGTTTGATTTATTTTTCAGCCAGGGCTACAGTAAGGCTTTTACTCACCTCAGCAGGACCACAAGAAGTTTCCTTCCTTGTGTGCAGGGAAAACAAAATGCTTTCAGACCTCACAGAGCTAGAGACAAGCAGCAATTATCTGACAAGAGGCTGGCATGTTCTTCACCACTCTTGCATAAAACATGGAGCTGTTCTTCTTGTAACCACTTCAGCTTTCTAAATTTGTTTATTAATTTTCCTGCTAACTGCTTAGCAGTCTTGCAAAATTTACTTAACAGCAAGTCCATTTTTTTTCCAGGGTATGAAAAGATCCAGAAATAAACTAAGGCCTAGCAAATTCTTTACCTTTTTTGATCATCCTTCATTTCTTTCTTTCACTCACAAGTCCTTTTCCCTTCTCTGAAAGGGCTCAGGGAGGCCCCACTTAGGCCTAATTCCTTACAAAAGGAAAAAAAACTCTTACTCCTCACAAAAGAAAAAAAAAAAACCTAACTAAACAATATCCACATCCTTCAGCCCTAAGTAGATGAGGACTTTAGATTAACCTAATTAATTCACTTCCTTGGCACATCAATGCTCGTTTTCCCTGAGTACCTTCACCTGACCTCTCTTGTCCTCCTCCCCCCCTACAATTTTTGTGGTCTGCTTTGGACTTCTCTTACACATCATTTTTAGCATCTCGTTTGTCATTGCTTAGCAGAGTTCTTCTCTGCTCTTCTCCTGGTTCCTTGTCTAAAGATAATTATTCTCGATTTTTTTCAGATTTGCAGCTGTTACCTCTAGTCTTTTCCAGAGAGCTGATGTACTACACTTCTCTAAAGTGGCTGCATCCCAGAAAGCCTTGGCATCCCTATGATCTGTGTAAAAGTTACAAGCCCCAGAAACCAGTTAGGATTTAAAGCAGTAAGTTACAAAATAATGCTAGTATCCTACATCACTAATAGACCAGCTTGTTGTAAATGTCTGAACATCTACAGTCTCAGAAAAAAACAAACAAACAAAAAAAAACCAAAAAACCAAACACCAAACCCCAAACCAAAACCGAACAAACAGCAAAACAAAACAACTAAACCTATGTATTAAAAAAGAATGGCTTTTTTCTTATTTTCTTAAAGTTGTAATATCAAACACAGATACTCTACTGCTTACACTGATATTCTGAAGCATCGTGAACTCAGTCACTTTATTTGCATTAGATAATTTTGGATATTAGGTAATCATTGTTATGATTTACATGTAATAAAACAGAGTTGATAAGAATGAGTCAATGTTACAGGATATCTACTTCTGTTTCAGAAACTGATATTAAATGTTTCTTAGCTCATAAGCATCATAAATTTCTCATAAGTAAACTCATAAGTTTCTTAGTCCTAAGCTTATTAGCATGCTATCTGATCTAGCACGCACATATGCATGCACACAAATCACTCCATTTAATCCCCTAGCTTTAAATAATTGTGACAATATATATACAAATATATTGCAGCTGTGGGAAGCAGTAATACTGTATTAATCTCTGCACCAAATTCTGAATTTAAGAGGAACTCATGTGAAGTGAGAGTGATGCTAATCAATTTCACAATTTAGATTTCTTCCTGCGATGTCATGTTCTTTCCTCAGCACATTGGCCAAGTGCAACACTCTACTAGGGTGATGAAAAATTTGCAAATCCAATGTCAGACATAGTTCCTACAACTTTGTGATTTCCATTCATATTGTAAATGTCATTAGTGAGGCCTTAAAGAATACCTTACTGTAAACTCTGGAAGGTTTACAGCTACTACTCTTAATAGCCAATCATTGTAAAAAGAGTTCATCTATTTCAGCTGTATGAATATACATACATATATATTCATTGCTTCACTTCACCATATACAAATACGTAATTTTACAATGCTACTTCTGCACACATTGAAGTGAAAAAAATAAAGTGAATTTCTCTTTCATTAAATCAAACATTTTCTTTTCATACTATGTTTTATGTAGTCTAAGATTTTCTCTTCATCATCAAGACATTCAACTTGATCATGGTTTTGTATTATTAGAGGACACTGTAAACAAACAAACACAATTAACAGACAGACGTCACTGATACAATTTGTCAATATGTAGTTAGATGGCTACTCCATTATATTTTGCTATAAAAATTTGACACATATTGGCAAACACCTCTGATTTACCTTTTATACATCTAGTCAGAACTGTATGGAATTGTGATTGCATGAACCCATCTATCCCTCATTATATGAAAAAGCATGTTGTGAACAATTTGCTGTTCAGACTGGCACTTTTAAAATTGCATACATTATTAAAGAATAGCTTATCTTTTTATTTGTTTTCAGAGTTACAATGTTCATGAGATAATCATAGAGAGCACATTATATATTATCATGAAACACATTTTTGCCACAAAAAGTTAAGAGCACTGGTAGAAAATCCTACATCAAGTAATCTGAAAATATCACCTGTAACCATAACTTCATAAAACCAACATGTATTTTATGTAATATTATGTCAGCAAGTTCCTTATTTTTGCAGATATCTTTAGCTCTATATTTATACATATTTGCAGTCAAGAAGTGCATCAAATACTTGAGTGTGTGTGTGTGTGTGTGTGTGTGTGTGTTTGCAATGCACAGGAAAATTATTAGTTCATTAGTATGGTAACTAATTGTCAACACCACTGAACCCAAAAATGGGTAACTACAATATCTTTATTTTAGCAAATAATTGCCCTTGTATTTTTCTACCTAATGCTGAACATAACATTTATCAGTATTTGCCTCCTAATGTTTACAGAACGTTGATTGTATATTTCAAAAACATAATCCTTATGAACTATATACTGACCTTTATTTCAGTGTCTATTATAGAAATTAGGATTCTGTTGAATTCTTACACTGAGGAACAAATTATATCAACTTTATTTAAATACATGCACAGTACCGTGCACTACAGAATGATGAAATACTATTTTTTGGTGGATGAATGAATCGATAGAAAAATAGATTTAATAAATCATTAACATTTAAAAATCTAGATAAAATGGGAAATCATGCATTTCAAGCAAAGTTTTACTTTTTTCATTATTTTTTGATGAAACTTCAGAGAACTTAAGACATGCAGAGATGAGAAGCAGCTCACTCTGAACAAAGAACAATGTTAAGTCTTCACAAAAGTTTTGATTGAGACTGTTTATATGCATGACTTAAAATGTTGCCATTCTTGGACTTCCCTTCAACGTTAGACAGTGTTGCGCAAACCTCAGTCAAATCACAGTATTATGATTTCTAAGCTGTTAGGAAGTCTCTCAGAGGTCTAAGAAAGTAAAAATCTGAAAAACTGCCTCCCCAAAATTATTGACAAGAAATGTTCTAACTCCAGACAGCAAATCATGAAAGGGGAATAGATAACAGTTTATCCTTTCCTTAATATATTAATTTAGAGGAGAAGTAAATTATGGATAGCATAGATGTATAAATAATAATTAGAACAAAATTAGACGTATGTTTAATTTTCCAGTATTTAGACTACGTATGTTTCAATGTTTAGAGTATGTGTCTATGTCCATCAGCTTGTGAAACAAACGAAAAGTGAGTACTTATTTGCAATTAATTTAATGTTTTTTTTCCTACCCCAACATTTGCCTGGACATTGCCAATGTAATCAAAAGAACTCTAAATTTTCAGACGTGAGTCTACTCCAGTGAGCTTGATTAATTATGCATTAAACCATTTATCTGAAGCATCCTTCACTAAATCTTTGGTGGTAAACGCACTTTATTAGGCATGAGCTTTGGTTATTTGTGTGCATACACACTATACTATCGGTCAATAAGCGGAATGATTTAAAGTTTGCCATGTTACAGAGATGTACTTCTCACTAAATAATTCTAGTGTTTCAACAAACAACACTGATGGCTACTTTTGCAAATATAATTATCTTCAAACTTAGCATCATCTCCTTAACCAAATAATTTTTGCTCAAGCTTCCAATGACTTCCAGTCTTGCAAAAACCTACACAAGAATAATCACAATCATTTGAATACTGCACACAAAATTAGAAGTTTTCAGCAGGTAGAGTTACTCATATACATAGGAGTTATCAGAACAAGATATAAGATTTTAATAATTAGCTTATTAAAAATATTCTCAGAGTAGAAACAAACGATAAACTAAAAGTACAAGTTAATGAGACCTGTAATATAACTTTGTTCTGAAACAGGTCTAATTGATCATTGATGTGAAGATGTTTGATTCAGAAGATACTACTGGACCTATTGCATATTGTAATAGGAAAAAAAAATAAACAAAAAACCTAGAAATGTAATGGAGAGAAAATTAAATCACTCTTGGCATTCTCTTTCTATATTCCATGGCAAAATTATCCCATAGATTAGTAAGTGGTACGGCATGCAACAACAACAACAACAAAAAAAATGCTGTATCACTTTATGTAAACATCTGCTTTCTTCATGCAAAATGCCTACAAACCTGTGACAATAACTTTTCTAATAGCATAGTTTTACATTAGCTCAGTTATGGAAACTGTTAAACCAAAATCCATGAATTTGCAAGTAGAAGGTACTCTAAAATTCTTGAAAGATTTCCAGCATAAATATTCCAAAGCCTAACAAAGCTAATTGGTTTTCTAAAAACTAAACTACATAGGCTTATTCTTTGCTGTGGTTCCTTGTTCTTTTGATGATAGAAGAGAAAAGACCAGTTTTTGGAGGAGGTCCCATCAACATAGGGGCTTGGTTCTTGTGAGTAATTTTTATCTGAGGGAAGATAAAAGAAAAGCACAGTTATCCCTCAAGCTAGTCAAATTCCTATATACAAATATCTGAAATCCCTGCATCATCTTTACGTACAATTTCCAAACCTTCATTTAAACAAAGAAGGGAAAATAGCTGTATTTTTAATGAATGATACTACACATGCAGTAAGCCAATGTATGTACAATCATTGTTACCACAAATACTTTCAATTATATAGACAATCAATATTTAAAATAGTACACAATAAAATGCATTCCAATATCTGATCTTACTTCTTGACTGTGGGATTTATTGCTTGCTGTTGAATATTTTACATATCTGGAAGATGAATAAGAGTTTAAAAGTTGGAAAGGACATACATGCTGATAGACCAAGCTGTTGCCTATTACTAAGATATAAGCTGTATCTTTGTATGCTGTACATCTAATCAAGCTGTACCTGTCTTAAACAGGACACTGTTTAATTTCAAAATAACCATTATGAATGGAAGCCAAGTTAACACATAAAAAAGGTCAAAAAAGATGAACTAGCATTCTAATTTGTTAATTAATTGTTAATAAAATAGACTCAAATATTGAAAAGCCAATTTAAAACACTTTGCAAGACTGCTCTAAAGCCACCCATTTTGATTTCTTTGATATAAAACTAAGAATCACCTTAAATGAGACAACCTTAAAGTAGATTATGTCTGCAATTTTCTCTAATTCAAGTCTAAATTAGAGAAGACATTTTATGAATGTATGCTATGCTCAAAGCTAATTGAAAGCAATTATCAAAGTGGCATTTTGTCTGTGACTTTAAGATACGTTGTAAGATAATAAATGATTCTCATTATGTAATAAAAAGGTCACATCTTGCCTTTGGGCTAGTGACGCTAAGAGTTTTTCAAAAGCAATCCGAGACATTTTCTTTAGTGAACTACGACTAATACAAGAACCATCACTTATTAAATATCAGTTGTCATCTGCATAGTACCCACATCAGAGATGGGTATTTCTTTCAGAAGGAAACACCACCTCATTAAAAACTGGAAAAATATATCTCTTAAAGTGCATACCTGACATTTTCAAGTTAAAATGAATATCCTTCACTTGTCATTCACTAATAGCAATGAAACAAAAAATGTACGTCATGTGGACAGGCTTATTAAAATATAGATCAGGATATTTCTTGGGGTGGAAATTTACTTTACAATATTAAGAGACCGAAACATAAAAATCTGAACAGAATAAGTGGGTTTATTTAACTCTATGAGAGCCTTTACTTTGTTCTCCAAATGTTCATTTCCACACCACTTTTGTTCACTACTCTTGAATTTTGACTTCTTCTTGTCAACAATGTTCATTAGTATCAAATTTTGTCTTTTTTTTTTTTGGCGATGGAGATTAATTTCACGGAGAAATAACTCCTGCTTTCAAAGACTGGCATCAACATATTTTCTCACATGAAATTCTGCTTCAGGCACCACTTTGGAAGCCAAATCTGTAGTTGGGGTAAGTTGGCAGTATTCCATTGATGTCACTTTACACCAGCTGATGATCTGGTCCTGAAAAATTGCCTCAAGGATTTCTGCAATTTTCACATGCTTCATAAGATATATTTTGGGTTTCAGGAATATTGGCAGTATCAACCAGATACTGAGGACCAGTACCTGAAGTAATCTGCAGCTGCTGTGAGTAAATTCTTTGAGAGTCATGAGGGTTCATCATACTGCAAGATTTGGCCATGATGAGGTAGTAGGAATTTCCTCAGAATTTTCTTTCAGACATAAATCATAGTAATACCATCTTAAAATGAATAAAAGAGCAAAGCTTAAAAGATGGCTTTAGTATGAAGAGGTGAGGTAATCCTGAGACCTTATACAGATTGCTTGTTGGATTGTAGCTGCTCAATGCTGCTGAGGGTGAATGCAATTATATATTGAGAAAATGTTTATCATTTGTAATGCTCTTTTTTGGCTTGAGCCATCTGTTTCAGAGAACATGACCTCTTCAGTATGTTGTATCCTATCAGCTGAGATCAGCCAAGATGCCTGAACATGATTAACCACTCATGCACATGAGGATGGAGTCCTATATGCGTTTCTCTAAGACATATTTTCAACTGTTGTAAATTGGCATGATTCCAGTGGCATATAATATACTTTACATTCTGAAAACAAACAAAAAAAACCCAAAATGTTAACAAAGCACATTTTTACTTTTGCATGGTAGTGTAAGTTAATAATGCATTGGTTAACAATGATAACCACTGATTCCCTATTTTCCTGATGAAAATATATATATATATACATATATGTATACATATATATTTTATCTTTGGGTCATAAAAAGAGATCAGTGTGTTTGTAATACACACTGGACCATTGCACGAGCTTGCCCAAAATATACTTTGTCTTTCTCTAGGCTTCCAGGCACTGTATTTCTGCTGCAGACTCTTGTTGCTGTTTCTATTTGCATACTGGCAATCGTATCAGAGTTGGTGCTGTGAGTGTGGGTGACAAGTGAATGTACATGCTTCACGATGAAATGCAGCACTAAGGGTCTCAGAAAGAGAAATAGTGTAGCAGATAAAAGTAGGGCTGAACACACAGAGTGCTCTACTGAGACTGAAATGGACAAAAAACCAACCAAACAAAACCCTTAGAAAAAACAAAGAGATAAAAAAAAAAAAGAGAGAGAAAATGATCTTTATTTACAGGCAACAAAGATTTAATTTAGTTAAAACTCAAAAAAAATCACTACTTATAGCTGTGTATAAATTCTGTGCGCATCTAATGTCTGAAGACTAACTTTTACCATTTGGATTTTCTCTCTCCTTCTGCAAGCAACCTCATGTCTTTAGTATTAGAAGCACAATTTATAAATCTTTAAATAAGACCCATTAGGTTTTTGTTTTTCATTCTTCCAAGGCGAACCTGTGATTTCCTTGCTCATGCACACAGAGAACTAGAGAAAAAGAGATTGGTCAGAAAAAAAACACCAAAAGCTCAAACCCTAACCTAATACTTTTTGCAGCTGATGATATCCTGACAAACATATTCATGCAAAATATTCAGGAATACCTGAAAATGATTTTAGAGATCATTTACTCAAGTTTATTGATTGTACAGAAGATGTTTTAAACATAAATTAGAGAACTGAGTGAAGTGCTACTGGAGGAAAAAGTAATAGAATACTTCTATTTGGCATACTTGGAAGAAATTTAAAAATACAAAAGATTAGTAAATAACAAAATTTCATTCAGGAAGAAGGTAAATAGACACATGAATTGCTAAGATATCATGATTTTTTGTCATTATTGTTGAAAGTCTCATATGCAACACTGTAGACATACATACAATGTATGAGGGCTGTTCTGAAAGTAATGCCTCCTCTTTTATTATATTGGCCCACAACATCAGAGGCAGATGGTGGTGGTATGGCACTAGAGGCTGAACATTCCCACTGATGTTCTGTTCCATTTTGTTGTCGTGTGACAGATGGCAGCAGAGGGGCAGTCTGACAAAATGGCGCCTGACATGGAAGGGCATATGAAACAAGGGTGTGGAATTCTTCCATGTGGAAAAAATGGCACCCATTGACATTCACTGATGCTTGCTGAACATTTATGGAGATCAAACAGTGGATGTAAGGACAGTGAGGTGGTGGGTGGTGTGTTTCAGCAGTAGCAACAGCGAGTCACCTCAACTGGGGCAGGTTTTTATGAGCGTGGCATGCAGGTTCTTGTTCAATGTAGAGCTAACAGTGATAACTGCACTGAAAACTAGTGTTTTGTAGCTGAGAGTTTGCTCTATAAAACAGTATTATTTTGCTCTTTGTATCTGTTGTAGTTTCCATGGAAAGAAATAAGAGGCATTACTTTCGGAGCACATTGTATATTATATATATAAATTATAAATAATTATATTATATACAACTCAGACTGTTGAAGCCACTGGAAAAACTCTCATTCACTAACCAAACTCAAGATTTTAGCCTTTCAGTTCATGATCACAAAAGTTTAAAGGACTGCTATATCTAATAAGTAGGCTTAGCAGAAAAAAAAAATGTATTTGCAATTTTGAAATCACCTTTTCAAAATTAGAAATTGGATCTAATTCTATATTCACATGAAGGAACAAAAGATTTATTTAAATAGAGCATAATTGTAAAACACAAGTTAGGTATTATACCCTATTTGTACGTAGCTAATTTTCCGATGAAGGAGAAGCCAGAATTTGTTATATTAAAGATATTTATAGATGGGTAAAACAGAAACGTATTTGTTTCAGGAGCAGATCAGAATATCAAAATATGCCTTGAAGCCACATTAACACAATGCGTCCACTCAATAAAATCCTGTGGACATCAATAACTTTAGTGTCTTTAAGGTCAATCAGTTTTGCTTACATGTTAATATTTTATTTCTACAGTCTACTAGTTTTCAGTGTGTTCCTGACTTCACTAAATGCCTAAATTCTTACTATTAGCACAGAACATGGTGCTGTAAATACAGCTACTAGCTGCAATATTAAATAACAGTAGAAAACTGAAAATTGAGATAATCAGCTCTGCTTGTAATATTTCATTTAACATTAAAAAATTAACCCTGTAACCGTAAAAAAATCTTTAAAAAAGCCACCACCAAAACCTTAAAAAAAAAAAAAAAGACTTATTAGGTCGGACCTGCTAGTTTATGGTCACTTTGTTCCATGCTATGAACAGGATTTGTCTGTCGGCAGATTTAAGGGTCTGATGGTTTTCCCAGTTTGGACATCCCTTTGTTGCTCCCCTTATGGGAAATAGATGGACGCAACACTTCCGTAGCAGAGGAGTGGCAAATACTTTTATCTTCCTGTAGATGATCAAGAACTGTACTGGGTGAATAAGACCTACAGAAGGTAGGCAATGCTATAAAAATTAACCTGTGACTTGCACTATGTGATGTCTTGGTCACATCTCTCAGATATAGACCAGTTGTTTTAAATATAGCATTATGCAACACATCTTTTTAATACATTTCTTAACAATATTATTGTGCAAAGTGCAATCAAATCTAATCAGTTTGGCATTAATTAAGCTCTAATAATACACTCTACTCTCTCCTAAGTAGTGTGATCCGTTTCCCCTTCACACAGGTAGATTGGAAAACATTACGGTGTCATCATAATTTTTAAACATACTGAGAAAATGACAGAGCTGCAAAATTAAAATAAATGATTAATAGCATTTTTTTTCATGTTTTGTACTAATAGGTATCACTGAGGTTTTAAATTAATAGAGCTGTCAAGCTCAGGTTTGCTACAGATCCAGTGGAAATTATGTATTCCGTAGACACCTAAAGATGACACTTCAGAATATTTCAAATTTTAATTAGTAGGTGCAATTGTTTTTTCCTCCCTCCTCCCTAAAACTACTGCAAATTAATTGGCAATTAGTCACAACTAATTCTTTTCTTAACAATGTGAACTGGAAAGAAAGGTGCATTACATGCTAGAGTATTTGTCTGGGGTGCAGAAAGCACACATGCAGTAAATTACTTTGTCAATTACAAAAACTACTGTTGTGAAATTAAGAAAAAAAATTGCATAAGTAAACAAAACTAGTTAATGTGCAATATACCTGTGAACAGAAAAATTAATGCCCAGTTGCACAATGAAGTGTTAGAAGCACAATAAATCACTCTGGGCTTGAAACGCGAATGTATGCCCATTGTTTTGGGGGGAAAATGCACCATTCAATATAACACCGAGCCCTTTTTTCTAGCAATTGACTTCCACTCAGGGGTTAACTACGTCATAATTGTCTACCATTGTACTAACATGAGTCATCATATCTAGGACTCAGTCCATCTTTGCTCTAAAGAAACAGACAGAAAAGTTTAATTTTCCACATTATAAAAAAAAAAAATATTAGAGTGACATGGAAAGAGGATACTTTACAGACTGGGAATCTATAAAACAGTTGCAACTTCTTCATGCCATCTATGGTGCCAATGGATCTACATAAAAACGATCTGTGACCCTTTCACTTTTCTCACCTATCTCTGGTATATCATGAATTCAATTGAAAGTACTCTGTTCTTGTTTCTCTCTGGACTTAACTACAAAGGTAGGACTTCACTAGGTCCCTTGAGCTCAGGCTCATCATATCTCTAGGGACTAAAGGAAGAGCTAGAAAGAAACCATCCACTCATTCATTAAAACTTATTTTTAAAGCGCATACAATTTATAATATTCTGAAATATAATTTCTGTGTTCCATTATTAAATGGCTTTTTACAATTTTTTCTATCAATAAATAATTCTAAAAAATATAACTACACAAAAAATTTAGATGCTTACGAAACTTTTTCTGGCAATCCATCAGGTAGGATCTGCCTATGGATTACCATTTTCATTCCTTCATCTAGGCAATATTCTTTCATATTTTATAGACATTTCTCTCTTCTATTTTAATTTAATGACGCTAGCAGCTTGCCACTCTTTCAGATATGATGCCAACCAAGTCAGGAATAAATGAAGGAACTGAAATCACATTTATTAAGATGGAATATTCTTATAGATTTTTCAAAACAGTGCTAATGCTTTATGTAGCTAAATTGAAAGATTACTTTTCTTTAAAAAATCCTGATGGCTAAAGCTACAAGTTTATTGAATTAACTTGAGAGTCTTTGAAGTTTCATTACTATTTATGACCTGTTTGGAGATCGGGTGAAACCATAGATATCTTTCATGTTGCTATATTTGTCTGGGAGAGCTCTGATAGAATTTCCTTCTCAGCTAATCAGATGAGATGTTTAACATAACATTATCATCTTTCCTTGTCCCAAAGACTCTTCTATTAAGGAAAAAAAAAAAAAAGAAAAAAAACAGTAAAGCAATACAATTTGATGCTCAGATTCTGCATCTTATTATACCAGAGCAGAGTGACTTTGCCAGACACTGTAGTCTGAATGTGTTCAACATATTGAGTAATTCTGGATGTTTATTAGATCTTTAGACTGAGATCACTCACAGTTTCAAGTATGCACAGAACCTACAGGAATACATTTTTGCTGTCTTTTAGGGATGCTAGGTGCTTGTGCAGTATAAGATTGTAAGAGATAATAAAAGAAACACACAGCAACTTCTTTAGTACTAAAACTATCACAATAATGAAAAATCACAGATCATAGCTTCTGATGAATCACTGCATTTTTATATTTCAAAACTTTTTTTTTTTTGAATCCATATTGTTATTTTTGGGGAACGTGGTCTCTGTGCATGAGAAGGTACAGAAGGATAAGTAATAAAGGCAAACTTGTTGATTTGTTTGGTGGGAAATAAACTTCCAAGCCTGCACATTGTATGTGCAGCCTGTATCCTATATACAAGAGAGATTTAATGCAAAACATACTTTCCTTAGTCTGCATATTGGAATATAGCAGGAGAGTTTTGATCAGGTTGAACCTGATTTCTGGAGAAATTGCAAAATGTTCTCATTTGT
This sequence comes from Penelope pileata, assembly GCA_013396635.1. Lineage (NCBI taxonomy): Eukaryota > Metazoa > Chordata > Aves > Galliformes > Cracidae > Penelope > Penelope pileata. Next base: position 130,356 of record WBMW01000416.1, on the reverse strand, counting down.
ACCAAAACATGAAGTAGAAACAGAAAAGGACTTCAGAGCTCAACCACTTGCATTTTGGGGCAAGGTTGATTCAATACATGCTGACTGTATGAATTTCTTACTTGGTGTCTCTAATTGTTTAGGTCAGTTCCTAAAACTACTGAACTTCAATGAAATTGAAATTCCTAAGGTCACCATGCCAAAAACAAATGTGTTATTTCAGCTTTTGAAAGCACAATTAGAGGGGGAGAGAGCAGTCTTTTCAACAATAGCTTTCTGTCTGGAGCACCCAAGAATCAAAAAACTGAGGTTCAGCTGTCCTGTCTGACTGATGGACATGTTCTGTGTAAATAATCTAACTGATGTACATTGAACTTGTATATACAAGCAGATTAGTAAAGTGTTGGGACAGTAGCATCTGTCCTTAAAACAACACTGCTAGTAGACTAATAAGGGCCTTCCTTCAGCATCCTGATGTGGAACATAGGAATGTTCCCCCCATGTTACAGTGTATGAATGCTGTGTGAATACCAGCATCTTTTCATACTGGCCTCAGTTCCTTGTAAGAGTTAGAGAAATAAATTTCCTGAAAGGAAATAAAAGGAAGAGTAAACTCATATGTCTTCCAATCAAAAAACTGATGGATTTCTTAATATGAGTAAGTTGTGTTCTGTTTAATTGGTCATTAATTGTTTGCTTGAACGTAATTCTGAGAGAAAACTGCAGTTTTGTTTCCACAGAAGACATGATTCCCATATTGGTCTCATATTTTTTTCTGAAATTTGAGCTCGTGCAGATTCAAATAATTGGCTACATAGCTGGTTACACGTAAGAATTAATTATGATTTTATATTTTTCAGCATCATAAATAAATGATCATATTTGATAAAGGTGAGTATTTTCCAAACTTTCAAAATATGTCTTTTTACTCCACCCTAGCCTGCAGAAAAAAAAACATTACGATAAACTGAAAACACAGTGGGTGTTGAGCAGTTGGATTAGTGCTGATGACAAAGGTTGTCTCTGAAACTGAAAGATCCTATGACTTTCAACGAAGAATTGAAATAAATAAATCAGTATGTATACGTGATTATTGTAATTTTTGCAATTAAAAAAGTTTCTGTACTTTTGTTTAGCCCTTTTCCCATAGCTAATGGTATCCTTACCGTGCAAGGGGTTTGCATCCAAGGTTCCCCATCTATCTGCATGGGCAGAGACTTGCTGGTCCTAAAGCGATATATTTCATAGAGTAAGCAAAGGTAAATACACAAAATTGATAAATGTATTTTTTAAGGAGGCATATATGTGGTGGCACACATATCTACACCTGATTTACCCAAGCTTCTGTGTAAACGCCAACCTACTTACAAAAGTAACCTAGTAGCTTAGTAGGCATGAGCAAGCTTTAGTTTGAATTTAACCACACAAAGTAAAAACATTGCAAATATTCATGTATCTTGCTAGTAATACACTACTTTCTTATGGGAGAGAGTGATTTTTTTTTCCATTTGTGAAATAAAGACAGAATTATGCAAGAACTTCAGGAATAAACCTTATTAACTGAAAAAGAAAGGAAACCTCTTTCTATTTTCAATAATTTAGACTGACTGTTATAAAGAAAAGAAGAAATAAATCTTAGCTCTATTATCACTTTAATAGAATCATAAAAGACATTTTTATGCTTGTGTCTAACTCTAGGTTAGAAAGATCACTAACAACTGACAGCTGTACTATGTTAAGAGGATTTAAGTAACCATGTTATAAATTTAAATTGTTAGTAAAGGGTCACTGATTTTAATATAAAGGTTCAGCCAGTGTTCCATGTCTATTTTTGAGTGACATATTTAGAAAAGCATAGATAAATGATAAAATAAAATTAAAAAGAGATGATCTTTTGGGTGATCTTTTCCAACTGTGTATTTCTGTGTTTTAATAGTCTGCACAATTTGGGATAACATGGGACAGTCAATTCTGATGGTGGAAGAATAAGTCAGTTGGAAATTCTGGCTTGCACGTTCTATAAAAATGATTAGCAGATTGTAGCCTTAACCACTGTCACTAATAGCGTTAAGCAGAGAAGGGAAAGAACAGTCAATGAAGTCTCATTTATAGGTTTGAAAGAGTTCTAGTTCTTTTGCCATTGTGGTCCTAATGATGTGGGTTTATAAATATTATCTCTTGGTATAAAGAGAAGGTTGGAATGAATGGCTTTGCATTCTCATTTCTCCTCCTCAGGCTCATGAGAGAGCGCTTTGAAGCTAGCATCACCCAGTCCTTGAGAAGAGTCTCAAAAATATGCCACAAACTTCAGGAAATCCTACTTACTATCTTAAAGTTTTGACTTCTACTCTTCTGTCAATTATTTTATGTCTAATTTTAGTCTTCTTGGTCTTATCATTCTACAACTTTTGATTTTATTAAAATTTTGCAAAATTTTTCCTGAAATATTCTATACTAATGAAGAGTTGAATATCTTTCTCTTTTATAGCCTTTATCTAACCCAAAAGTTAACATAATTATTTTTTCCTTAAGATTGAAGCCAGCTTTCCTCTGTTGTAAATGTACTGGTCACTTTTAGTACAGTAGGTGATAAAACATAACTAAATTAACCTTCTCCGCTGTTCACAGCTTACACATACCAACATATTTATTAATAGTGACTTGTCAGTGTTCAGTAAATAACAAATGAATTAAAAAGAGAGCACATTGACTTATATAGATCAAACAAGTGCTTTACAAATACTAATTACATGCTACTACTCTCTGGTGAGGAATGCATTAAAAATGGGTTAAAATGTGTCAAAGCAATGCTAAATGTCTTTTTGCTCTAATCTGCATGGAATGTATGCCAATGGACGTTCATACCTTACTCCTGCTCTAACTGCTTAACAGTATTTCTTCCTAGGTTGAAATTACAGTTGAATACAGCATGTAAAGACTAAACACAAACACACTTCTTTTTTTTTTTTTTTTTTTTAACACATTTAAAGCAAGAAAGATGCCTGGGCATACAATATGGACAGAATACATTTAATATATAAAAATATACTTTCACAAGCATTAAGTACAGTAATTATGACTATTAAACTACAAAAGAAAATGTAACTGATAATATATAAAAATCTACTGTTTCACTACAACAGTGCAGTGCAAATTAGAGCTACCAATACCTGATGACAACGGATGAGCACTGGGCAAGTCGTCTTCCAGCACTTTTCAGACCTGTATATATCTGACCCATCTCCATGGCTCCTTCCAGACCAACCACTTCCATAAGCTGGTCACTAAGATCTGAAAAAGTTGAAAACATTGCCTTTGGTCTAGACATGATTTTGACAGTGGTCATCATAACTAGCAAGAACTAGCAAGATGATCAGAAAATCAGCTGATAATAGATGAAAGATGAGGTAAACAGAACTTGTAAAATGATTAAGGCAATTATTACTAAGAAGTGATTGCAGCTTTAAGTTTGGGCATATCTGGGCCCAAAACATTCTAAATGGTTAGCACACCATTCTAAAATATCCTAACCAAAAAAATTCTACAATACAATAATAATCTCCATGGTTTATTTTAATTCATGCATACAGAACAAAGAACCTTAGCATATGAGAAAACAGCAAATACTCCTTTTCACAGAATGAGACATTGGCAGTTTAGAATTTTTATGTTTATGTTTACAAATTTATTGTTTCAACAGATATTTAAACTCTGATATAGGAAAAACCAGTGCTCCATGCAGTGCTAGAATCTCTTTACAGATGATGTGTACAACTCTAATTCAGCCTTTGCGTGCATGCAATATTACAGTCTTTAATTATGGGACCACACCATTTTTCTTGCATTGGATTTTTGCCCCAATTAGTGCACAGATTCAATGCAAAAAGGGCAGAAAAAAGTTCTTATCAGCAACTATTCATCTAGCTTTCTAGCAGTATGTTTCATACTGCCTTTTGATTACATAGCATTTTGGCATTAAATTTCCAAAAATATTTAAATAATGTGTCTGGCAAAATAAATTTTTATTTTGCTTGACTTCAAGGAACAAAGACAAATTCTGTCTAGAATTCTGGATACAAAAAGAAATACAATCAAAGTTAAATAGTAACATAGCAGTCTGGTTTAAGAAACAACCAAGTAAGGTAAAGAAATGTTATTCAGAATCAACTAGGGTGTTTTGTATGAAATATTTAATATGCTCTGGTTTAAATATATGCTGCCAAGACCAGATGGTCAAGAAAAAGAAAGATTTTTTTAGCTGTATATTACGTGTGTTTTACAGATTGGCCGTTAATATCCACATTTCCAAAAGACAGTCTATCTGGTGAAGCAGAGCCATGAACTAAAATGTTACAGTCTATCATCACACTTGAAAAAAAAAAACAAAAAAAAAAAACCCAAAGAGAAAATAACAAAGAAAGGAGAGCACATTACTCTTTGTGTATTATAAACTCTTCAACCTTTAATGAAGGTAGAATTTAATGCTAATTATCATATCTATGAGTCTAGTCCAAAGTTTCAAATCGAGTATTTTCTGTTCACTTCCTTGAGCTTTGAATGAAGGTAATTAACTGAAAGAAATGCTCTGATGGGGAAAAAAAGTATTAAAATCAAATAGGATTTATGATCTGGATTATTCTGCTTCCAATCAGAAAATGTGATGCTATCCAATGCCTTCATTTTTCTTTGCTATTTTCATTTTCCCATCACAGTGAAATCTGTTCCACACAATATTAATGGAGCAAAAATAAACCATATTATTTGATATTAAAGAACAAATAAGATGGACAAAACATTTTAATATATAGTATGATTAATTTTAACAATGTATTTTTACAGTTTGCATCCCCATAATACATGTAAATCCTATTTTGTATGTCTAGCTTTCTGTTGAATTATTTAAAGGATGGTATACTCTTTAAATGTTTTCTTTAATTTACTCGTATACTTTAAACTTAACTAAGATTTAAACAAGTTCTGCTTTTCTTGAATGTCATAGGGATTTAAATATTTAAATGGGAAAGTCCCACTAATTAGCAAAAGCACACACAACTTTTTAGATGTGCTAAAGCACTAAAATGTTTCCAGCCAAAGAAAACATCAAAACCTTTTTCACTGGGTTATTAGAAAGTTATTATTTTTTAAGTGGGAGAATAATTAAGAACAGATTTTTATTACTGACAGCTCAGACAACATATGCAAGATTCAGAATAGTGACATTTGCAGTGATATAATTTGGTGCATCATTTTTCAATAGCTATGAGACTAGTGCCAGTAACAGCAGGTAACTAAGGGCCAAATCCTGCCCTTTGATCTATATCACATATCTCCAAAAATGTAGTGTATTAAACATTGGAAGATGAAACTGAACAATATTCTTGTCTATCAAGAAAGTGAAGCCTTTTCTAAAACTTTGCAGTTGCCATGGCACATTCCCAAAGTGGGGTTATTTTAGGCTAAATGAGTATTTTGAGAATCAAACTTAAATTAGACATAACTTCCCTTCTGAAGCAGTAAAAACTAAAGCAAATGCAAAATGCAATTATTTGGAAGACGAAACTTAGGGTTCATTAGTGTTAGTACCCTTGCTAATGTATTTGACTGGATGGTTTTGAATGCCACATCCATTTCCACAAATCCTTGAGCTATATTACTTTGATAAGACCTTAGAGTGAACAAAAGTTGAAAAAGCAATGTGGATATTTTAGTCCAGTTCTTCAAAGATGTTACTTGGATTTGAGTACAACTGTTGAATATAAAGGGTCAAGACATCAATGAATGGATTATATTTGTTCTTAAAAGGTACTCTCCAAAGTCTCTGAAAGAAACTAAGCTCTCTTAAAAAAGATCATGTCTTCTTTTAGATTAAAAGATAGGAAAGGCAAAGTCATTCTTCATTCTGGTGGGAAGTTACCACTGATTTCTCAGAAGGACCTGTGCTGGGCTCTGCACTGCTCAACATATTCCCCTAAATAATCTGGGAATAGAATCAGATAGTGAGTTGCTGAGGATTCAGCAAAGCAAACAAAAAGGCCAATTATAAAAATTGTTTAAGAATTTCACTGTACAGAATGATGGGCAATAAGAAGGCAGAAAATTGAATACATGCAATCTAATGCCCATGAAGGCAAGTAAAGCTAGCTGTTACATGCATGCTAACCATAGCATGTTATATGCACATATATTTAGAAACAAATGTGTGTGTCTGTGTGTATATGTCCATATCTACATGTATATATATTATGCAGGGTTACAATTATTGTTGTCCTGCAGAAATAAAGCTTATGGAGTTACTGTGGCTACTCCTATGAAAATATCAGCTCAATAGTGACAAAAAAAACCCTATCAAATATTATGACTGGTACCTCCATGCACTACAGAGTTTGTAGTTATGGTCTGATCAACAATGCATAGAAAGACATGAAAGATGAAAGAGAAAAGGGCAACCAGATATATATCCAAATATGGAACAGCTTCTGTATGAAAAGAATTTAGACTAGGATCCTTCAGGAAGGAAGGAGATTAATAGAGGAAAAAAGATTTAGGTAGAGGAAATTTTGAGTAGCATGGATTAGGTGAATACAGCATAGTTATTTAGTATTTCTCAAAATGCAAAAACTAAGGAGTTTCATATCTCTTCTAGAACAAACAGGAAATACTTTTTACGTAATACACTGTTCAACCATGATATCATACAAGACTTAGAAATTGCCTAAATTGATGTAGATCCTATAGGGCATGGGTGTCCAACCTTTTGGCTTACCTGGGCCGCATTGAGTGAAGAGGAATTGTCTTGGGCCACAAATAAAATATGTAACATAGTAATTGTATATAACTAACAAAAGTTATTTTATTCTTTTATATTTGTTATTAAAACATTTAAAAAGCAATAAAAACATAAACATAGTGGCACATTTGGCCTTGTTTTTGTGAAACTAATTCATCAGTCTGGCTCGATGGAAGTGGTTGCAATTCTTGGTGAGTTCTCAAGGTGCTCATCAGACATTTTTGATGAAATTTTACTCTTCCTGTGCTTCACTCTTGAAAATATTTGTTCACAAATGTACGTACTGCCAAAAAGCGGTGATGTGAATAAGGTTATGATTGTTAAATGAGGGATATTTTCCTCTGGTAAGATACATCTAACAAAAGCATAGTAGAGACATGATCAAATTTTTCTTTGAGTTGAATGCAGCTCTACACATTCCATTTGAAAATTTTCAGGTAATGTGTTTCTGTCAACTGAAAATGGAATCACAAATATACCAAAAAATTGATGATTTTTTGATAATCTTGAAACCTATTCTCAAATTCTTTTATCAAAACAGGAAGCAAGACTGCATATTTTTCACTGTTCACAGGACTGTGTTTAGCCAAGGTATCATAAAGTTGACTTGTTGACATCATAACTTGAGTTAGCACTGCACAGCGCCCTCCCTGTGTCCTGGCTTCAGCTCGGACAGTGCTAGTTGCCAAGTGACAGGCACGGGCTTGAGGCCAGGCCAGGCTGCTGCTGCCACCATGATGGCTCGGCAGTAGAGGGCGGGCCACGTGAGGAGCCATGCCAGGCCTCATGTGGCCCATGGTCCGTGGGTTAAATATGCCTGCTGTAGGGTATCTTAAAGGAAGGATCACTGTAAGTTTGCCCTCAATGCTTTATTTCTAATTATGAAATACAGGCTGCTGTTAGAGGTCAGATAATGAGATACACAAACTTATATGTTGATCTAGTAGCACTGTTCTTGTTGCCTTCTTATACTTTTATTCAGTTGCAGTTCAGAATAATAAACGGACCAATTCACTAAAAATTATGTATCACTTAGGACAGCTTAAAACGAGGATTTTCATATGATATATGTTCAAACTATGTCTGGGATCTAATTCAGAAAGTCACTTCATTTTGGTCCTCAAATTGGATTCTTAAATTACATACTTTGTGCACGTGTGTGTCTACCAAGTATAGAGAAAAAAATATATATTTATTTTTAGGCAAGTTGTATTTTTAGGCAGGTTGTTTTTCCTCTGTGTCCTATAAATTTTATTCTAAAGATAAAATAATCAGTCGATGACTGTACTGATAAAATTTTTCACGTGCTCCAATGCATGTTTTGGCTATAACAACCAGTTTTAGGAGGTTGTAGGTTTAGGAGACTAAAGGTGAAATTTTTCAAGTAAGTTCAGGATCTAACAGCAAAAAAACAGCAACTATCCCATACTGAAAAGCTTTTCTATCTAGCCAGGTCATTTAGTTGTCTAAATGAGAGCTGAGGTCTCATAGGTAAGCTATTGTGGAGAGCATCTCAGTATTACTGCATTAGGAAAGCGTTTTTGACTTATGCCTTGGGGTTCTTGAGTTGGTCTGCTTTGTGCTTTGTGAAAGAGCTGAAGGCTCCCTCCTGTTTTCTATGTGAACAAGTCATTAGAGTGTGTGGGAATGTTTTCACAGCACCATGCCTCTCCTGCCCTCTTCCACAAAACAAGTGACTTCACGTGTCTCTTCATATTAGCCCCCCCAGCACACAAAGGCAGCTCTCCCAGGGGAGCGCTGCTGGCAGCAGCTGGTGCCTGGCATGCAGAGGAGTATCTGACCCCTTGCACTCATTCCTGATAGGGGGGATGAAGTCTCTAGGGAGATGACTGTCCATTTCCTTCCATCAGGCAGCAGGAGGAATAGAAGTCCAAATAGAAACTTGCAAAAGTGTCAGACGAAATGCTCTCTGTGAATATGAGCCCTTCATAGTACTTCCCATGGCATGAAGAGCCACACTTGGAGACTTTAAAAGTTTCCCAGCGAGGAGTTTACATTATCCATTATCTTGGCATTAGCTGAACACTTCAATATTCAAACTGAATACACAATAGGAAAACACATTTGGAATTAATCTCTGAAGATAAAGGAAGGAAAGCAAAGTGGGGTAGTGGGTGGGAGGAAGTATGATTAGAAGTACTGATTTACATAGAGAACTTTTCCTCAGTAATTGAACTGATTTTGATACTCAATTTATCTTTGCAATATACAAATATTGCTGTCCTGGCAAGAGATTGAATGACTCCATTATAATTTGGGGTTACTGCACTCACTCAGGTACATTTGCATAAAAACACTGTTGGTCAGTGGTAAATCTTTCTCTGCCAGCAGTTTGTCTTCAGAAAGAAGGGACTCCACTGCTTGCTAAACGTAATCAAATCCTGGTAATCATCACACTGGAAATTTTTTTGTTCTAGTTATAATATTGACTAAGAATATGAAAACTGGTGTGATACCAGAGGATCCTTGAAAACCTTCTGAGCTTAATGCTCTGCACCACATGAATGCTTCAGTATCTTCTCAGAACACTGCATATATTAAAACTACAGTTTCTCATTGTGCAGGAATGTGGGGACACTTTCATGACTGTTGTATACAATTCTAAAATGCATTTAATGCAACATTACTCTTGATTTCAAATGAACAGCTTTTTTCAGATTCCTGGTTACAAGACATTGGTAAGTCAAGAGCAATCCATGTATCCTGTTTAACTGTTATGCTACTTGAGAAGCTCCCGGAAGTACCATATGCCTCAATGTTTGTAACTGCTTATTTCAGAGTTGTACCTAGAGGTTCAGATAGTGTCAAGGCTCTGTTAACATTGATTCACGCACACATAACAAGAACCAGATCTTATATCCAAGAATTTATAATAAAGACAAATAAAACACAAAACTTGGGAAAAAATATTATCACATCCATTTTTAAAAGTGAAAATTGTACACAGACATATTTAGGTCCTGCAAAAAGTTTGTTCTCAGCTGGATATATTGTGTGTGACCCACAGGAGTCATTATTATTTCTGCTACTATGTAAAGTTAGGCTCATGAGTTTGTAGAAGTGACTTGGTGAGATCACACATGAAATTTGTGTCAGAGACAGTAACTAAATCAACAACTCTCTGCTTTTAAAGTCTACTTTCCATCTTAATATTGAATTCAGGATATATATAAAGTCCTATGTCTATACTACTAGATTCAGTTTTGACACTTTTGAGTTTGCATGTAAAAAATAAAAACGTAGGCGACTCCATACATCTATTTCATGACAGTACTGATTCCCAATTCAAGTCTTCATTCTGGCCTTCAGGTTTTTCCTGGTATAAAAAATAAACAAAACGAACTAATCTTGCCTCTTAGTGTGAAGAGACAAAGAAATATCACTGCTGTAATTTCCACCCTAGTGAGATATTCATACCATGGTAATAAATTAAGCAGATATTTTATACAAACACACAAACACACAAATTTTATACCTATAAAGATATACACACATATTTGACATATACCCACATGTATGCTTTTGTAAGAAGTACAGTATATTTTTGCTCTACCATCTGAATTGATGATACTCTAAATAGCTTAAATGAAGTAAAAGTGAAAGAGTGCTGTTTTGGATCCTTAAAATGAATGCGATCAATAAAATCCTGGCTCTGCTGAATGTAAAGGCAAAACTGACAGACTTTAGTTGGGCTGTTTTCACCCAGAATCTTCTGTCTTGCATCAGCGCAGCACAGAAACTGTACTCAGATGGAATCATTTAACAGATGCAACTCTCAGCCTACTACTGTATATTGGACTATTCCCCCCCCTCCCACCATATAATAATCTCTGCAATCCCATTAATCACTGAATGACAAGTTTCCCCCTCAAAGTAGGAGGGCAAACAACAAAAGAACAGTCCTTCTAATTTTATGGAATTTTTTAATGTACACAGAAGGTCTTTGTAAAATGTAATTTTTTTTTTCAAGCTTATCAGGGGGAAGGAGAGGAGTGTTCTTAAAAGAAACTTTCTTGATTAACAGGAAAAGAAGAAAAATAGAAAAAAAAATCCACCACCCTAGAGCATTCAAATTAAATAGCTTCCACCCCAAACCTACTCCCAAATATCAATGTTCAGATGTTCAACACTTGAAACAAGAGGTTTCATCTTCCACTTCAGGAGATCATTATGGATAAGTCTTTCATGGTAAAGCTTAGCAGACAAAATGTATTCTTTTTTTATAGATTTATTCTTTTAATAGTTTGAGGTACAATTGCATTGAACATACTGCTGCACCAAAAGCCCCCTATTATTTCAATCTGTATTCTTTTAAAAGTTATTTGTTCAAAAGGATTTCACGGTGTTACTCTTATACCCCCTTCATCCAACAGAACAAAAGCTGTTCTATGAAAGCAGTCTAAACTTGGACAAACCGTAAAAAAAGCAAAGTTCTTCTCTGTTTTTATCAAATTTGATTGCTGCAGCTGTTCCCAGTTTCTGTATTTTAAAAATAGCCTTATTCAGTGCCTTGTTGGCTAAAGGCCAGAGTACCATTAGAACATGCTGTACGGAAAACCTCTATTCAGTTACAGATACAGAAATATATTTAAGATCAGTGGGGGTCATCTGCAGCAAACACTTGTATGGGAGAAAATGGAATTTTAATGTGCTTGGACTGTTCACCACTTTTAACAGATACTTAAGAACTTCAAACCGGATATCTTTCTATTTGTATTGGTATTCTCATATTACCAAGCATCAGGTACAATACAATATGAGCAAGTCAAGATCATTTCAACTCACAAAAATAGATCTAATTCTCAAATTACTTCTTAGTAGTTCTGGCATTCACTTTAAATGGCTCCTAGTAATATTGGATATTTGATTAGCCTATAAAAATGCCACTGCCTAGAAAAGAAAAATACAGTAATATTGATGGAAATGTAGAAATCTGATCAATGAAAACCAGCTTTGATTTGTACATTTCTAAGAGGACTAGTACTAACGGGATAAATGTTCCCTTTCTGCAGAGTAGCAAACTCTAATAATGACATTATTCCTATATTTATCCAGCGAGGAATTTTTTTTCCCTTGTTTTTGTTTAGTTATCCACTGTCCATTTACATGAGTTTTAAAACTCCTTTTCATTAAAGTGGTAGTGATTTTGGTTCAAAAGATCACAACCCCCTTAAAGATTATCATTATTCTTTCTCTTCATAAGAACCAATTCCATTTGCATCCTCTACTATGCTGGTATTCTATGCTGGTGTTTGGAGATCATAGTATGAAGAATGGATACTGGTTTGGACAACAGCAGTTTTCAGTTATTAGCCTCAAGCCTAACCCCAGGAAAATATTCTGAATGTCAATGAGATTTATCATAGATAAATTTTTTTAGCTCTTTATGATCATCCAACATGTCTTTGTCAAAGTGTACAAGGTTACATTTTTCAAGTGCAACTGGAGCACAAGCTCCTGCTGGAGGCTAAGGCTTATTAAAGTGATGCCCCTTCTTAACTTATTGTTTGAAGGGACAAAAGTGTGCTTGCTACCTCTATGACTGAGGTCTAAGCATGAGCAACTTTTCCCAATGCTTCATTCCCTTTTCAGTATAGACTATTCTAAACTTGAATATGACAATCCTACTCTGAAGAGTAGTCACTACATCTGGAGTTACTGAAAAAAGCTCTGCTGTAATTAATTCCTGAACAGCTACATTTGGACAATTCTAGAGATGGACAAGCCTGGTTACTCACTGGCATTGTGATAGGATGGCACTTCAGGAAAGACTTTCTAGTTTCCAGCTTTACTGGTACAAACTTCATTAAATACAAGTTAGAAATAATCATTCTGGATTTGTTTTCATTTTATTAATCAGTTAGACATTGGAAAGGGTGAGAAGGCTTTTTTTTTTTTTTTTT
>WBMW01000416.1:68185-117656 GCA_013396635.1 Penelope pileata | reverse complement strand
TTTTTTGTTAAATATGGAAACTAATCTGGAATAACAGAATTTTTCATGAATATTTGGGGAGTTTCACTTTCTACGTTACTTTCAACAAAGGAATATGAGCAGAATTTTTAGTTTGACATAATGTTGTTCTCTGCCCAACAAATAATTTAGGAATGTATATTCAGTGATATCAAATGGACTACATGCGAGTTTGAACCATCACTATTAAGTGCTCTGTTTATTCAGGCCTCTCTCTATGGCAACTCCTTTAGTATTCTGAAATCACATACCATAATTATAAAGCAAACTAAATAAGGGTGTGTGCAACAAACAGGTTTGCATTTACATATTTGAGGCATCTGAAAATTCAGCCCTATTTGTATAATGTACTGTGTGATCAATTTCAAAAAAAAATCTTTCATCATTGTAATTCGTGCATGGCAACAGTAGCCAAGTGTTCTTTTCCATGACACTACTTCCCACTAGGACCAGCAGCAGAAGGGGACTGGCAGTATTCTAAGGGATTTAAAGAAAGCAGAAGATGCAGGTGCACTAATAAATAAGTGGGTGGTCTTTGGATTACAGTATTTATGTGTGCTATGCCAAGCTAAACAGAAACCTAAATGTTATACATACAAAGTGGTACAACAAGAACATCTGTGTTGGGAGACTGAACTGGCATGGCTAACACCTTCAGTGCCAGGTGCAAGGAAATCTCAGTACAGCTTGAGTAATTTTGACTGCTAACATCTGTATATATCAGATTCTCTCTCCTCTTCTCCCATATTCCACTATAGTATTCATATAATATATCTGGCTTTAGATTCTAGCATAGCAGGTTGTAATTCTATTCCTGGATTTCAGCCTTTTTTTTTTTTCTTTACTTTTTCTTTTTTTCTGAGAAACATGTCCACTCCCCTGAGAAATTTTAAATTTTAATGGAAACTCCCTTTCTAAAATCAATCTTCAAAATAAAGATTTTCATTTCAAAATCAAGGGACATACCTGATTTACATAATATCAAGAGAAAGAACCAGACAACTGGCTGGAATGATTGCTAGGAAATGCCAAAACAGTCAGTTATGATGTACTTACTGAAGTCTTATCATAATAACCTTTGAAATATGAGATATTCGTGCAGAGTTCATTGAGGCCATGACCTCTTTCTGCATTAAGTGGCTCAATCTTCTATTTCTTAATTAGGCAAAGATTTCAGGACTCAAATCTGAAAACTGTCACAAAACCCACCAGTGGGTCATGTCAGTTCAGGCAGAAGTCAATGGCCATGAAATCAATAAAAGCTGAAGCTATTTTCAAGTAACAACTGAGAAGGAAAAAAAAATATATGGGAATAAGAAGATTGTGTTTGTTTTCTAGGATGAGTAAATTTATTGATGCACTGTTAAGATCTTCATGTTTTATTTGTCCAGCACTTTTAACAAGACCAACATTTCTGTTCAGGAAAGAAACATTGTCAATGGTACAGCTGGACATATTGAGCTTTGAAGGAATCTCTTCAGAAACATTTTTGGGAAATTCTTTCTTTTGGCAGTTTTAAATTACCTCTTTCCATCCACAGGCACTGATTAAAACTCCTGAATATGTCTAATACATAATCTAAAAAGGGAAAGGACAAATTACTTAAAGTCTACACTTCTCTGGGAATTGGGAGTTTGTTTCACCACATTGTAAATTATCTCTGCTAAATTCTAATAAGGTGTGACAAAAATGCAATAAATACAAATAAATCCACAGGGAACAGACTCAAAAAACGTTACAAAGGGTTGATTTAAAAAAAAAAATGCTATAACAAATTTTCAATCCCTAGTTACTCATCTTTACTTGCTACTTCAGTTCTAATGCCAGATTCCTTCATTATTTTTTGACCTGATGTGAAACACCATCTGGTATAAGTATGTTGCAATTCTACGTAAATAAAATAATTGGATGGTTGCTTTAAAATATATTTCATAAATAAATATTATTATACATTAACAAAACTCATTTCAGTTCATTTCTTTGCTCTGTTGCTGAGCTTTGACTTCTTGTGCCTAGAGGACCTGGAATTCCCAGACAGCCTTGCAGGTAGTGCTAAGCAGTCATAAGCCCAATCAGCTTCCATGGTCACACAAGATCAGATGCACATATCTACATGTTTAACTTATATTTACTGTACACTGTTAGACTACCCTACCGTTTGACTAGAGCAGCACCACAGACTTCCTATGAACCATTATCCTGTAGGAAGATATGAAAGCCTAAAGGTCCTGATGGATCAGTGTCAACAGATCATAAACCATCTGGCTGATGGGCTTGCCATATAACAAAACAAATGGTTGGACCCATTTAAAAAGGGGATCAGGTTTCCTTCTCATAGGACATCTCAATCACATTTCAAAACATCTTGAGAATAATTTTGGCCATCTAGCTACTTCCAATTTACAATCACGTGGCTGTCAAAGCCTGAGGAGATCATCCTGTTGCTGGACTCGAGACTTCATACCCACACAGTTTAATCTGTTAATCAGTGGGATCTTCTACTGTACTTTGGCATATACCACGGAAGAAATCAAGCCAGAAGAGACCAAGAACATGTTACAATGTTGCTCCTCAACAAGTTATGACAAGCATAGAGTAAATCATGGAAAAAAAAAATAAATCTATATTTGCTGGTGATGAAAATGGGTATAGAAAACAGCAGTTGGTCATGAGCAAACATTTTGCTGCTATGAAGACCCAGCTGCTTTGGCTGACTAAAAGGAAAAAAGAACAATGCTTTAGGGGTTGTGAAAGAATATCTCACAACTGACAGATTACATGGAAAAAAGATGACTTCTACACAACACATGAATACTCACAGTCCTCTTTCCATTCTGCTCTAAAACATCACATTTCTTTGAGTCTAAAGTCTAGGTGAGAGTGTCATGCACTAAATGAAAGCCTGCTTACAGCTGTTGAAACCAGTTTATTCTGTATGCCTGTTTTTGTCTTTCATTAAATATTCATTTATTGATATTAGACTTATGAAAAATTTAAGCATAAATTTAATCCTTCCTTATGAATAGGAGGAATTAAAGGAACAGGGAGCTCATCCTGCTCTATAGGTATGAGCGGTGCAGCTTGTGATATTTTCAGAAAAGGATAATATCAGGAATCAATGAGAAAGAATGTTTTGTGCATCACCTAAATATTTAACTACAATATCAGCTTATGTTAGTCATATTTCAAGAGTTGGGAACATGCTGTAATTGTGCCATCAACCCACATGAATCAAAGCATTATTTAATAACTGTAAAAGCTGCCATTTGCTACTTTTAAAATATCTAATTTCTCACGGCCTTTACCCAATAACGGTCACTAGAGTTACAAAATGCTAAAAATATCCATGTACTTGAAAATCTTATTTGAGTCCTTACTGCAGAAGCTGAAACATCTGTAACAGTGTATGGCAGTTATCAGCTTCTTGCAATTTCTAGCAATGTTCAGTTAGAAAGTCTTTAAAAAGTGCAAGTAAAATATTAGTGTTTTGACTTCTTTTAAATAACTATTTTGTATCCAATTAATAATAATAATAATAAAAGGATTACTAAATCAATCTGAGCTTAAAATTCAGAGGTTTATGTTATTTTATTTATTTTTGAATTTGGGAAAAAAAAAAGGCAAAAAAAACAAAGACAACAACAAAAAAAATCCAGAAACAAACTACCAGACTGCTATATAACCTCAAACCAATGGAATATTCCAGGTATTTTGTTTTAACTAAAATGGAAGCATATTGTCAAATTCAACAGATATACAAAATAATTAAAGAGCAAGATCAGTAAAATCCTTCTACAGTTAGTATTTGAAAAGTCCAACTAGTATTCATTCTTCTTAATGCAAGGAAAATTGAACAAAATCAAAATAAGAACAAGCCTTTTCTCAATACAGAAAGTTCAACAAAAGTTTGACTCAACTCGTATTCAGATATAATGAGAACTGGATTCAGTCCTACATCTTCTGAATAAATAGAAAAGTATCCTCTCAGAATAAAATAAAATTAACCAATGCTATTTTGTTTATAGCATGAAAAACAATCAAACAAAAAGGAAGATAAAAGGAGAGCAGTGAGGGAAAACAGTTAAGTTTTGAGATATTTTTTTCCATCATATGTTTTCTTCCAAAATATCCTGGAACATGACATTGCCAATGCTAATTCCCAGCGCTTAAACGGTTCTTTATATCGTCAAAGTACAGTATACACACTGAAGTCCATGGCACTTTCCATGGAAAATACAATGTACAAGACTATAAGGAGTATGGAAAACTGTGGTCTCCACAAGAGGACTGAACTGAGGTTAGGCTGTCTGAACACTGGCATTTTATGTTTTAAGTTCAAACTCCATAGCCTTGAAATAGTTCTTTTAACTTACCTTTTGTGGTCAATGCACATAAAACACCTCATAAAATGAATTTACAGAATTATCCACATGGATATACAATACAAAATTCATAGAATTCTTTTGGTTTATCTAACCCCTACTACTTGTCATTGCTTTTCAATCGTATTTTTAGTATTTTATTGCCTGAAGCTGTTGATTAAAGGTTTCATTAAAGCATTATCAAACCAAAAGTACTTTTTTGTTTAACCTCCATTACATACAGATTATCGTGCTGCAACACTTTGACTGCAAAATATAAGACAAAGACTTCCTACTGCTTTTTCTGTTCTATTTTACAATTTCACAAAATAGGACTGCATCTTAAGGCTGTATCATAGCAATCACAAGTACTTCTAATAGTATTAAGTATAGATCTTAATTTGGAACCTGCTCCAAAGCCTGCCAGTTCTGTAGGAATGGAACAACCACTATATATTTGGTATCTTAACTTCCTAAATGGATGTAATATTATGAGTTACATTACTAATGTAATAAATCACTTAAACACTTCCATTTTGTTTTCATTTAACTATTAATTGCAGAGTGACAAAGACAGATGGACAGAAGTCAGAAGTTTTGAATTCTATTCAGGTGGACCATACAAATGCTGTGTAATTTCAGGAAAGCTGTTATATTCCATTCACAACCTTGGTCTGGTTGTACATATTGAATTAACAGAACTATTTAGAGTTGCTATAGGTTTGGACTCTTCTGGATCTCATGGAAATGGGAATGAGTTATCTGTACATTATCACAAAATTTTCCAACAGCTCCGGGTTCACATGTGAAATCAATGATCAGCTATGATCATCATAAAGCACTGAACAGACCGTGGGCTCTCCAGGCCATGGATTGCTTTCATTTATTATTTCTGCCATACTCTGTTTCTCGTAATTCTGCTATCTGATTAGGCTCCATAGGAGGTACTGGAATATACATAAATAATAAGCAAGAGAAGAAAGAAGAGACAATTAAAAAAAAATTGCTACTATTAATCTAAGAGATTAAGATGTAAACTACACATTTCACATTGCTCTGTTAACTCCCAAGGGAGGTTTGTCAAAGAGAACACACACACATGTGCACAAGGCTGCATCATTGAGCAGCACTCCCTCACCAGTTCAGCAGAAATTTTATCCCAGTGCAGACTGATGTTTTACTTTGTATTTTCCTTGGCTGACTTGTAAAGTATTCCTTACTTCAATTCAGTCACTCAGCCTTCTTGCACATGCCAGCTTATTTTTCACAAATATTTTTCCATCCATGTGGATTTTAATAGGCATGAGTGAATGAGTACAGTTATGAAGAAAATTCATGGTACAAAGGAAAAGCCTGAAATTCAGTTATTAATCAGGCATCCCATCTTCATATCTTTTTCAAGTTGAATAGTGCTTGCTCATCTGGACAATGCCAATGATCTCTTTCTAGGTTGACCATCACAAACCCATTTGTATACAGTAGCATGGCTTAGCCTGTGAGTGTGTCTCCAGCTCAATAGGACTATTCACACAAACAGATGTTACTCAATGTGAATACTGGTTGCAGAATTAAGCCTGTCCTTGCTCTTCCTCTTGTTGCAAACATCAGCTGCTCAGATATCCAGGCTCTTTTTTATGGCTTTTTGCCATAAGCAAAGCATGTGGATTTTCTTTTATTTTTTAAATCCTCTATTCTTCTATGAGCACTTATAAACTAATGTTTTTATAATCTTCCCTACAGTTGCTTGCATAGATGATGATAAAAGTTCAAAGCCCAGTTACTTGTTAGGCATGAAATTTTGTGAAAGACCAGCTTTGAATTTTTGTTCTCATACCACATAACAAAAGGTGATTCAGCTACAGAATGTTTGGCTTAATATATTTTCATCCCAACATGATTTCTGTACATATCAAATTCATATACGTAATTTAAATATCTTAACAATTAAAAAAATGCAAGAAGTAAAGAAGTATTAGGCACTTGTTAACATTAATGATTATGAAATTTTCATATTAAAAAATGTAATACTTCCTTATCAAACTATCTTCCTCAGTTTTAATCAAATTTTGACTGTTACAATTGAAATTCACATTTGGTGTAAGACACTCCAACTTAATACCTGAAATTATGAGTGTTGCACTTGCACAAATGATTGTGCTTGAAAATGAATGGTATTAATAACATTTCCCATACTTTTTGCCCTTTCATGTGAAAACTGAAGGCATTCTTTTCAGCATTTTACTTTCAGGTGATGGCCAAAACCAATCATTGATATTAGTATCTTTATGTCCATTTATATTTGTAATCTCTCCAATTTGATTCTGTACTGAAGCACTGCTGAGACTCACATACAAGCTGGAAAATGTATAAGATCCTTTCATACTGAAGAGGAAAAATACTTTGAGAGATAGAGCTTCACAAGTATCAACTATACAACCAGGTTTAAAGATCAAATCAGGCTTGTGGGGCTTGTTTTTGTTTGTGCATTCTTTGCTCTTCTGCCTTATATAAAAATCTTCAGTTATTTCTCTCTGTTGTAACAGTGAACCCAATAGCCTAGGAATAAAGTGCTGGAAGGAAAAGTTTAAGGGAAATAAAATTTCAGATACATGTGGACCAGGTGGTCCAATCTGCCAGTTTACAACTAATTGGCAAACCACTTATTTTTCCGACAGACCCCTGGTACATCACTTGTTCTTAATGACTTGTCAGAGTTATGGCGAGTGGAGCCACAATTTATTGTGACAGTTTTTTAAGAATTCTTGACTGAACATCATCTGGCCCTGCTGGTTTATGTACATATTTTGTTTTTCTACATATTCTTTTTCTTCCTTATCACTCATTTCAAATGATCCTCATTAAAACCGTGAGGATGGTGAGACACTGGAACAGGTTGCCCAGAGAAGTTGAGGATGCCCCCTCCCTGGAAGTATTCAAGGCCAGGTTGGATGGGGCTTTGAGCAACCTGGTCTAGTGGGAGATGTCCTTGCCCATAGCAGGGGGGTTGGAGCAAGATGATCTCTAAGGTCCCTTCCAACCTGAACCATTCTATGATTCTATGAAAACTTGACTCATTGTGCTTCAATGTTTTCATACTGAAAAAGAAAACAAACCTGAACACAGGATAGGAAGGGAGGTAGAAGAAAACAGAAAAACTATAAAACCTTCAAAACAAATCTTGAATATTGCCAAAAAAACTAAACCAAACCAAAACAACAAAACAACCACCCTGTGAATTCCTTCACTCTTTTTCTTGGTTAGTACCAAAACCTGACATGTAAATGCAGATGTATGTAAAAGGCTACGCCATCTAACGGATAGCAGTAACAAATCTCATTTTGCAGGTACAGTCACATTCACTAACAAAAGAAGGAATGTGGTGTAGTTGGTATCTCTTTCCCTTCTCCTTCCATGTCCATAAATTAGTCTCAGAGGAAATAATCTAGATATAGTACTGGCAATTCCTTAAGTACCAGACAAGGAAAGGGTAAGAAGATTCAGAATAACCAACAAACGTCTCTCAAACAAACCCCTATTTTCTATAGTAAAGCGTACACTGCATTTTCTATAGTCTACTATTTATGCCATATTTCATATATCATTATCTCCCACTTCCTTTGGAGAGCATTTTCTCACCTGATATTTTCTGTAAGCAGAGAAATGTATAATATATACTTACTGGTTCTTTTTCCTTATTTCATATTATTTCTTTTGTTCTCTCAGCTTATTGAGAACCATGCTAGTACTGCTAGTACCAGAACTGCCATCTGCTGTGTCTTTATTATTGTATCACTCATTTTATGCCTTCTTCCATGTCCTGTCACCTCTTACTAACACTGCTTACTGGATCCTGGCACACTGATTCTTTTAATGTCACAGCATCTAAAACTCAGTATGTTTTCATTCTCTTTAAATCTAACCACTTTACATATTATGACAGATTAGACTCCGTTGCATCTCAACTTTAGTAGCTTGTTCATGGGGCACTTGTAGAATGGTGAAGGAAGTGGGTGAGGGGATTTGCATATCCAGCCCTTCCACCAAGACATATCTAAGATCTCTCTCTGCTGATGAGATAGTGAGCTATGCCAGTAAATGTCAAACAGTCCTTTCCACATGGGATCTGATCCTTCCAGACCTGTTACAAGGTAGGCACCAGTGGATCAACGTTGCCTTCTATTAGGAAAGAAAATTATAGCTACGCACAGCAGCAGTACTTACTGATTAGCTCCTGCCGCGAGGATCCCCTGAAGGTTTAAACCACGCAGAATAGTGCCTATCAGCTTCCATAATGTGGTGGAGGATTGTCAGTTTGTAACCAGAATGATAGCAGTCAGGGGGAAAGCAAACAAGATTATCCCCGAACATGTGAAATGCAGATTCAACCACATGCAGGCTTAGAGTGCAGAACCCAGAAATCTCCTTTCCTGGATGAGGATCCAGACAAGAATTCGTTAACTCTTGCTGGCCCTTTCTTTAGCTTTTCTTCTATCTGTGTTCCTGACTAAATGGCATTTTCTCTTTGGTGAGATTTGGTCTCACTGCCTGAACTGAGTCAACTCAGTCACAATAGAGCTCAGGGTAGGAAATGCACTTCTTTCTCCCCATATTAATACTAGAAGTCACAGCAGCCAACTGAGCAGGTAGCTTTGGCAACTGAGAAGTACCTCTTGAGTTTCACTGCTCAAGGGTCTAGACACTGGAAGAAGTTAAATGAAAGCTCTGTCCATGATTTAGATAGATTTAAGGCACTTAGATCTCAAGTGAAGTAGGATTTAGATTCATGGTATTCCATCTATTTATTAATACGAATATTTTGATATTAAAATTGATTTCACAGAACTGACTGGACTTCTGCCTCTTGCAGATCTTACCAAGTGTCATGATACACAGCAAAGAGTTATGCTACAGACTAATTAATCTGAATACACCAAACTCAAGAATTATGCCTTTCACTTTTTGAAAGTCAAGGTTTATTTTGAAAAATAGGGGCTTACATATAAACTACTAAAATTTGATATATATATATAATTTTAACAAATTGAATAATAGGATGAAGTTTGAAATATGCTGCTTGTCCTTGAAACTGAATGTTATGGTTTGGCCCAGGGGAATTTCTGTAGCTGGATTATAAACTCTAGGTAGAGGGATGAAAACACTGAATTATTGTGTAATAGACAGTGACAGTATAATACTCCACTGATCTGAAAGAACACTGCATCCTGTGGTGGAAGCAAAACCACTCCTTCAGTGAATACTGAATGAAAACAATAAACAATACAGATCCAAGGGACATGGAGAATAATGCTGGAAAACAATACTCCATGGTTGTGGGGATCAAATCAATTTTTATCTGTTTTCAAAGAAGTAACAAAAATGACATATTTTATGCTGCTCCCGTTTAATACAAGGGCTGCTCTGAAAGTAATACCCCCTACTTTATTATATTGGCTCACAACATCAGAGGCAGATGAAGGTGGGATGGCAGCAGAGGTCAAACCTTCCCACCAATATTCTGTTACATTTTGTTGTTGTGTGACAGACAGCAGTAGAGGAGCAGTCTGATAAAATGGCACCTGAAGCAAAGGTGTGTCACTTAATTCTTCCATGTGGGAAAAAATGGCACCCATTGACTTTCATTGATGCTTGCTGAACATTTTTGGAAACCAAACAGTGGATGTAAGCATGGTGAGGCAGTGAGTGGTGAGTTTCAGCGGTGATGACAGCAGGTCACCTCTGCTGGTACAGATTTTTACAAGTGCAGCATGCAGGCTCTTTTACATTGCTGACAAAAAAACTTACCTAATGGTGGTAACTGTGTTGAAAACTAGTGTTTTGTAGCTGAGAGTTTGCTCTATAAAACAGTGTTATTGTGCTCTCTGTATCTGTTGTAGTTTCCATGGAAATAAATAAGGCATTACTTTCAGAGTAACCCATGTATGTGCTGTTTCATAAGTGTGCCTTGGGCCCAACAAGGATTTAAGAAGTTCTACATGAGTACATGCTCTGCTAGTCTGTTACACATGCTAGAATTTTTTTCATTCCCCAAATTGATCTGTGTTATATGTTCAGAAGACAAGGCATTGTAACCTGACTAGGTCCATATGCACAATACCTATCAAAAATCAATGATAAGCACAGTAACATGTTCTGAATTAAATTGCAGTGACAAACCTTTAACGACTGGGAATTTTGTAGTGATGGAAATCTAGTCAAGGGAAGCTTTTGCAGTAGAGTGTATAGTTTCACAGGCGGAAGAATTGGAAACATTTTTCCCCAAAGAAAAATAGCATAAAAAAGGGGCAGAGAGGAAGTAAAAACATAAATACTCATATTACACTTGCATAAAGAAAAGCATTTGAGGAAAATAAATAAATAAGCTCTGATCTCTTAACTGACCCGGGAAACAATTCAATTAAAGTAATCAACATGCCAGATCTCCCTTCCTGATTTGCTTAAGTAAGTTTCTATTTGCAAAAGTAGAATTAGATTGTGTATATATGTGACTGCTTCCCTCCACTTCTCCCACAGGGAAAATCAAACTTACAAGTGGTCATTTAGCAAATGTCCAGGGGGATTAAAGGACCTCAGGTTCCCAGAATTTTGACTACATTAACTATAGGATTTGTATGCATTAAAGCCACAAATCTGCCTCAGATTTAACTTAGCCATTCCTTTGCTAGCTCAGCTAACCAAATTTCAGTTGGGTCAAGTATAGCTTTCATGAGGAACTCTGCATTTGTTCCATAATAGCTGTAGCTTTTATTCATTTCTATTCTACCCAAACAAAACAAAACAACACAACAAAAGAGAGACTTAGTTTCACCTTTGTATTATTGTATCACCTTTTCAAAAGGCTGCATGTACCGGATTAATAAAATTAAAATAATAATAATAAATCTAAATTAACATCATTTCATATTACATACTCAGAACCAGGTCAGTTATCTTTACCACTTGGAAACAGACCTAGTCAAACAATTCTTTAAGCATGATAAAATGTTAAAGGTTTATAACATAACTAAAGCTTATATTCATGGGAGGTGATACATTTACAGAACAGATTATGTCTTTAGATAAAGGAAAAAAATCCCTCTTTAGTGCACGCTGCAACAAAAGAAAATATAGAAATACCAGTGATAGCTGCAACAGAGCTCATTTATAATGATGAGAGCAATGTGTTACTCTGGAAGACTTTCTGGACACTGAGTACAATGCTGCACTGAGCAGATCCATACAAAGCAGGAATAAACTGAAGTACCAATAACATTATTGTACGCTAAGTTAAATTCAATTTCCAATCAATTCATAAGATAATGTAAGGACATTTGTCTTGGAGCAGCACACGAATTCTACAAGAACTTAGATATTGGTAGGTACTCAAGTGATGATAAATCCCCAAATTTCTGGATCAGGAGGTTTTTCTGTGTAACAGGATTCACACTATAGCTTTCCTACACAACAGAATTTTTTGGGAAGTTATTCTTTGCTGAGAACACTATGAAAACTATCTTCACTTGTATTGAAATTTGATTTTTGAAATAATTTTCCTCAATTCCCTAATTTTAACAAAACAGTATTATAAGTTCTACAATGTTTTCAACAGATTATTTAAAAATGTAATTTCAAATTAATAATTATATCACCCTTGTCCAAAGAGATCTTTTCCATGAGACTTTAATTTTTAAGGGAATGCAATTTGAACTAAAAAACTTACAAGTACTTTAACAGCAACTAGTTATATACATATTTCCATCCTATTTTTCACACATCAATAGCATTCCAAACTGTTTGGCTCTTCTACTGATGATTTCTGATTTCAATATGTCAATCAAGATGTATTGAATTCTGGTCAATTGAATCATAAGTCTTCAAATATTATTTTAAATTTATTTTTAACAATTTATAATTTTAGATTAGCTTGACACTGAAACTGTGCAGCAGAAGCAAGGACAGGCAAAGATTTTAACAAAGGACAAGCCATTAAAATTTGGTACAGACCTTATCAGTCAAAACTAAACTTACAGTTTAGAAATGTACTGCAACAGTCATTTGCAATAGCAGTTACAAGTAGCATTAGCTGTACGCGGAAAAAAACCACCACATTTTCACTTTCAGATTACTGAAAATCACTTTCAAAGAGCTGAACATTTCTCATTCATCTGTTTACCTATTAACTTAGTGAAAGGCAGAAAACATCAGCGTTCACATAGTTTCACTATGTATAGGCACAGGCATGCTTGGTATAGATGTGAGCTTTCCGAGTACCATCACAGAGATCTGTTAGGATATGGGAAGTTACTACAGAGTAGATTTTTCCGTCAGAGAAGAGGGGCATAAATGACCATGAAGGCTGTTATGTGAGGTCTGGCAGCAGAAAAAGGAAGCATGCAGTTGAGATTTCTTGG
Organism: Penelope pileata; assembly: GCA_013396635.1. Lineage (NCBI taxonomy): Eukaryota > Metazoa > Chordata > Aves > Galliformes > Cracidae > Penelope > Penelope pileata. The sequence continues at coordinate 104,869 of WBMW01000416.1, read as the reverse complement.
ATTTGAGAATGCTACCACTATTTTCCTTTAAAATGCTATTTCAATTAAGGATCAGATTCTTAATTTCAGAAGACAATTTCAGGTAGAATTGCTTTGGAATACATATGAATGAAAATTTATGTTGAGCACAAAGAGAAAAAGCATACTCTCTCTAATGAAACTACTTTAATAAAGAAAAATAAATCATCAATTTGCCTTTCCTTCAGGTTGCTGAACTCAACCATATCTTAACAGCAAAGATATTTGGCTACCTCTGCCTCTATTGCAACTTCTGGGAACCTCAATAAAAATGTATTCCAGTATTACCCTTAAGTACTAGAATCAGGTAGAACTCCATTTTATGAGCAACTTCATAAGTATGGCATTTTGATTTCCAGGTGACCAGTATATATATATATATACACATTAAGTCTCAAAATTGAAGTAGAATGTCTCGAAAAAAAATGTAACTTATACCAGGTTAGTGTAATTAATACTGAGGTTATACAACTGGCATTTAAAAATGCTTAGAAATGCTTAGATTTGTGACAAGTGGATAATTACCTGTATTCATACATGATCCAAGTTACAGTGACTTTCTTCTGTAATGGTCCAGCATGCATACCCTGTCATGCAACTCAGCTCTAGAAGTCCATATCTTGAAGTCTATATTTGAAAGCCCAATAGCAAAATATTTCCCCTTTTTATACCACCTATGGACATATATCACTTTTGAAGTTGTCAAACAAAACCAAAAAACAAACAAAACACCAAAAAAAAACCAAACCCCTTCGACCCCTCCAAACAAACTTTCACACATTATGCACATTAACTTGAGAGAGCAAAAACATGTAAATGATGGCATGTGTACAAATGCGTGGGTATATGCTCTCATTTGCTTGAAGGAAGAAAGAAGGCAGAGAGGTATAAGAACTTACCTAGCTCTTATTGCAGAAATTCTAGTGTTAAAGGCTTAGAGAGTGTATTATGTCATAAGTATCTGGGCTTCACTAATTCCATGACTGCAGGCTTCTTTGTGATTTTGATTTTGCAATTGAAACTGATTGGCTGGCAGACAAAGGGACAGAAACAGCTGCAGCTGGTATTATTGATTATTTCCTCAATTTAAAGGAAGTAAAGCAGGAGGCTAACAACATTGCAGGACAAAGGCTAAGTTGTTGCTCTACATCTCTGGCAAAGCCAGTCACTATCCACTGCAGTGTGCTCTGAATTAATTCATAGCATGTAGCTATTATCATTTTAATACCACAGATTGTTGTAGAAGTCATTGGGACTTGCCTGTTATAATGGCGAGCTTTTAATCTCGTTATCATTTTAGTAAAAACTGAAATCTCTAATATGAAAAGACATTAAATCCAATATAAACATTCTGGAAACTGCTTTTGGGCTGTGCTATCAGCAATATGAATAATTTTCTAGCAATACACTGAGCTCATAATTGTTAATGCCTACCCTGAGAGGTCTTGCCCTCTGAAGGAGAATTGTATGTTCCTAGAGAAAACAGCTCTCTAATTCTCTAAAGTGGAAGATATATTAGTAAGAGAAGATGTATAAAAAAAATCAAATCAAAGCAGGAAATGTGTAAATTTAGCAAACAAGTGATTCAAATGTTATTTGCTGTGCTCTTCTTTTTTTTTACTCCCTTCAAGGCATTGGCTTGACATTAGCCACTCATATGTAGTGCTTCAATTTGAAGGAAGTAAAGCAGAAGAATTGAATAGAGCCTGTCTCCATTAATGAAATGCATGTTAATGCAGATGCATGGTATAAACAGCAGCATGGATATACTCCCGTGGTGTAAAATTAGGTTTATAGTCACACAGCTTCTTCCAGTGACTTACTGAATGGAAGCCTCCCAGGCTACAGAACACGCTAATTTACCGTAGGCAGTATGCATTCATTGTTTTAAGATGCAGCTTTGGAGCAACAAAAGCAGGAGGAATCAAACACCTTCTTGCAACCAACACTTAAATATATCTCAAAAAATACCAGTACAGTCATGACTATGGTAAAGAATTTCAGAAAAAAAAAATGGAGATGAGCCAATATACCATTCAGATATTCTCAAAGCTCTACTGAGACAAAAACTACCCTCCCACCCCAGGCAATCTATTTCAGTTCCTCTCTTTCATTACCATTGTGAAGTTTTTCTAGTCTAGTTGAATCTCTTAACAGAATTTAAGCTCATCACTTGTTGTTCTGTTCTTCACGTACACACAGAACAGATGATCTCCTTCTGCTTTAAGGAGTTGGAAGCTGTCCTCATGTTTTTGCTCTCAGTCTTTCCAAACTGTGCAGGGTTCTTTAAAAGATCCCCTAAGATCCTAAAAGGTCTCTAAGATCTGAGATCATGCTTAGGTGATCATTAAGACTGGATCTGTGCATTACTGGATCATCTAAGAATAAATATGATCTGCACAAGCAGATCTTAACATTTCTATTGAGAACACCCTGCACGATGCCTCCTACGCCCACAGATTAACTGTCTGTGTTCTCCATCTGCATTTTATCTTTCTCTCCTCTGCCTTCCAGTCAAAATATTGTCTACAATACTAAACTAAACAAGGTCAGGTTTTCTGACCCTGAGGCTAGCTGGCACAGGATGGTTTCTTTCCATACCTTCTTGTTAAACTCTCTTGTCCGGAATAACAGTACAGCTTTGTCAGTAGTGCCTACTGGGAACAGTCTCTGGCCTGCGCCCAGATATTATCTAGGAAAGATAGTTTCCACTGGGGAGCATTCTCACTAATGAGCATGTGCCAGGGCTTGAGGCCTTTCCTTGATTAATTTACAGGCACAAATGCAACCAAAGATGTCACATTAGAAGTTTATGGCCACCACCCCTTTGGGATATGGTGTTCTGTTTCTGATATCAGCCATTACTTTAGAAAAACCTCAACAAAACCATTATGCCTCTACCAGACTGCTAGTTTTACTTCACAAATACTACAACACCAAGATATTTACAACTCTCCACTTCCTAGACACCATCTTTAGGCTGGCTTAAGAAGCATATTAGTCTATACACCCATGCAAAGTCTCCATCTTAGAAACACTTAGAGACAATGTGAACCCTTTGCTCAGATGCTGAGAAGCCTTCATTAACCAGAGCTGAGGAGTTGTGTGTTCCTGTTCTTCATTGTTGGTAAGTTTGCAGTGCCTACGGATAGCTAACAGAAAACATTAAGGCAGCCTCTGCTGATGTGAGCCTTCTAACAACATCAGGATGTTTTAACTACATCAAAAATGCTCTGACTTTTCCAACCTCTCCTGCTTCCTAAGTAGAAAAGTATACTACATAAATGTGCTGAGGCTCTTGTGGAATATAGTGTTATCCAAAGAACAAGCTGTTAAAGACAGGACATGTAGGAGCTGAACAGCTCCAGATACTGGGGAAACTCTAACTGGTGTTCTCTTGATTCTATAAAGTACTGTCAGCATTGAGGGCAAATAACCTCCTGTACCTGTCCTACCACTTCCATGTGGTACAATTGTGATGTAATTTAGTAAGATATTGGTCTTTAAGATTTCTTCAGTTAACTAAGCTGTAATGTGTTCGCACAGTCTTGTTCTTGTGGCTATTCCCACTGCTTTGATGTCTTATACCAATATTTGCCACCTGTGAACATTACCAGTGATTCAGTTCTTGACCAGAGGTCATCTTAGGCATCTCACTTGATACTCTATTTGCATTAAAATCAATTGTCCCACTATCTTAGCTTGAATTTAATTTCTTAAAATTCCCTCCATCAGGTTCAAGTGTGATCTTCCTCTGATATGGCGTTCCACAAATTTACTAAACGTTGTGTAAATAACTTCCTTTACTTTGTTTTGAACAACAAAAAACTCACCTCCTTTATTTTAAAGTGAGCAGTTTTCTAGCAATTCCTATTCATCACATGGAAGAATCTAAGGAACCTACTGTCATCTACTGCCATCACTAGATCTTCTCTTTTTCAGATTCAAAAACTTATCTTTTTTCTTAGATAATCCATTCCATATTTTAGCCTCAATGGTTTTTTTAAATTATTTTTAAATATTCCAAAATAAAAGTCAGCATTGTATTTACCAAAGTTTACCAAACTCCAGATGATTTTTGTAATATCCATCAGTCAAACTGAATTTTCAGTTAAATTTGTGCAGCCACGTTGATGGGTGCACTATACATCTAACGTGATGATTAGCTTTCAGAGAGGACACACTTCTTTAGTGTATGCATCCATTAATAGAATATTTTATCACAATGTTCTTCTGAATTCATTCTGGAATTTGTACAGAAATGCTTTGGGGAGTGGATAAAAATAACTGAACTTACGGGAATATGGGATCACTGAAATGAACCAAGCAAAACTAGGCATGCTAAAGGAGAAAGATAAGATTAAATGTAGGCATTAGGTAACATTGTACAAGATGGGAAGCTTAGCTGTCACTTGTGAATGCAACAGGTAACATTTTTTAGATAGAAAATATGATTTTCAAATGGACGTGTTCACTTAAGATACTGCATTTTTCTTTCTGCTTCCCAAATTTGTGATTACTCTAAGTTAAACAGTTAATGCATTATAGAGATGGAAAGGAAGCTAAGAAAAACATATATGCTTTCCTTATGGAGGGAAATACTGCTACGCAGTAATTTCCTTCTCAGCTCTTCTGGATTCTGGTGCAAAACTACCACGGATTCTGTCAACAGATACAAACAAAACTGCCCTGTGGTTTCAGATAAAAGGAGATAATAAAAACCACCACAGTTGGGTACAACTGACAATTGACATATCCAGACGGGATCAAGAAAAGTAGAGAAGTTTGATAAACTGCACACCACGATTAAGGGAAGTCAGATAACAACTCCAGATTTGGAAAAGAGTATCTCTTGTATGTTTCTGCAGAGTTCATACTGTAACAGTACTGTGCTGACCTGCTTCATGCCACATTTTGGAATTTCTATGTCATTGTAAAAGAGATGTATAATTTTCACAGTAAGTCAAATTGTTATAACCACTAGAAAATACTAAGAAAACATAAGACACCTGAGGAATTCAAATTTTGCAGACTCAAGAGACGTTTTTGTGGTTGAGAAAAATTATCAGCAGAAAACCACTGTCTGAAAGAAAACATAACTGGTGGTCAATTACCAAGAAAGGAAAACAGGCGCCAAACTCACTACATAACAAAATAGTGGCATGTTGGGAGAGCTCTCATGTATATGACACTACAGTGCTCCCTTTTAACTTCTCTGAATGGCTTATCTTAGCAACATGCTCAAGCTGGAATGGGGAAGAGGGTTCATGTTCATAAACACGTAGTCAATAATCTGCTAAGTGTCCCAGTAAGAATGGTATAGAAAATTACTGAAAGGTTTTGGCAACCTTGTATGGTTGCCAACCATGTATGGGCAGAGCCAAGATGTTAAAAAACAGTATGCCTGAGAATGGACGTAATGCTAGCCTTGTTTAGGTTTTCCTAGTTCTCTGAATACTGTTGCAATGTCAAAATTGAGGATAACATAATGCTGAGTTTCCCTGCACTCCATTAATCTGAGGTTGTATGTGATCGCGTAGGAAAAATGCAGCTAGGCTGAATTAGGTCAGCTAATGGGGCAAGTTCTACTGATTTCCACTGAGTAGAGAAGAGCAGTTCCAAAGACAACATAAATCAAAATCCTAGAGAAAAGATTTGTGAGGACTATATCAAGGCTAACAAGGGACACGCTATGCTATCTCAGCATTACAACATAAGTACAGGAAAAATGGTTTGTTGTGGAATACCAGACAGAGAACTGCAAAAAGGCACCAGTGGCACCCAGCAGCAACTGAAAATCTGGTTACTGGGAAACCCACTGCCTAAGCTTTTCCAGATAATGCAAGTTTCATACGCAAAGAATCCTAATGCTGCACCAATCAGCAGTTGTAGTAATGGTGTCTTTGCACGTGTTTACAAAAGTACATACTGCATTCATGCAAATATAGCCCCATAATGGCTTCTGAGACACACTAAGAGATCTTGCCTTAATAGAAATGATTTTTGGTCTCCTGTTGAGTAGAAACGCTATGAGACAATGGTATTTGAAAATCCTACAAAAGTCTGTATTGATTACACTGTCCTGCACCTTGATGATCTGCTGGAGAGGAGCTCTGCAGAGAAGGACCTGCTTGTCCTGGTGGACAACAGGTTGGCCATGAGCCAGCAGTGTGCCCTGGTGGCCAAGAAGGTCAATGGCATCCTAGGGTGCATTAAAAACAGCATGGCCGGCAGGTCAAGGGAGGTGATCCTGCCCCTCTACTCTGTCCTGGCCAGGCCTCACCTGGAATATTGTGTCCAGTTCTGTGCTCCCCAGTGGAAAAAAGACAGGGACCTCCTGGAAAGAGTCCAGCGGAGGGCCACAAAGATGATAAAGGGCCTGGAGCATCTCCCTTATAAGGAAAGGCTGAGTGAGCTGGGTCTGTTCAGCGTGGAGAAGACAAGACTGAGAGGGGTTCTTATCAATGTTTATAAATATCTAAAGTGCAATAGACAAAGGAACAGGCTGCCCAAGGAGGTTGTGGAGTCTCCTTCTCTGGAGATATTCAAGACCTGCCTGGACGCCTACCCGTGCGACAGGCTCTAGGGAAATGCTTTGGCAGGGAGTTGGACTCAATGATCTCTAGAGGTCCCTTCCAACCCCTGCAATTCTGTGATTCTGTGAGAAACTCTGTTACCATGAATGGCATAAACTTAAATACACAAGCTGTATTTACTCTATCAATTCTCACACGAATGCATAATCCCTTTGAAGGTGCATGTAATGGTCCAATTAGAACAGACAGCAGAAGATATTCTCCCAGTTCATACAGAGACTAACAAGAACCCAGAACAGCTACAAATTTATTGTGAACAGCTGAGTGCACATGTCCTCCTGCATGTTCTCCACCTATGCCTTCTGGAAACACTCGGAGAGCCTAGCCCAGTAGTGACACGTATCACTAGTCTTCACTGACATCTAACTGTATTCTCATTACAAGTAAGAAGGCCCATTGTCATTCTGATTCAGCAACTACTTTAGACAACAGCAAAATCTCCATTGGTTAAAAAGGGGACAGGACTAGATGGGTATGTGCATGTGTGACTGTAGATTCCTGTAGTCTAATGCTGCTTCACTTCTGAAAAGACCTAATCTATTCTTGCATACTTAAAGAGGTATTTATTAATGTTTAGCTTCCTGTAGATAATTTGGCTGCTCTATGCAGCCATAAAATTTTATGACAGTAAACATGAGAGATGTGCCTAAATTGCACAGAAATGTTTCTAGACTGCCTGCTTTATTTTTCTTTTACAGTGTCAGTCTCATTAAATTTACATTGGTGCTAATTTTACAAAAACTGTGTGTCAAAATTATTAAGGTGTCAAATATGCTGAGTCAATTCATTTTAGTTATGCCCCTCTGAATGACTGCATACAGTACTTTTTGGTCTGAAATGTTAATATGTGGAAATTCTGCAGCAAATGCTGCTATGCTTATTCAGCTACTAGAGTTGTCAGAGGGACTGGTGGTGATAGCAAGAGATCATTAAAATGGGATTTTTAATTGTTCACATCTTAACATGACTATCAGTGCACAGTGTCTTTCAAAATAAAAAACTGGTTATTTCCTACTATTTCCCAAAATCTACAGTGAGGGTAGAAACGGAATAATTGTATTACTGTTAAAAAAAATAGCTGAATATTATACTACTGAACTTATGATACATCAAACGTCTGGACTTTTGCAGGTATGAAAGTAAAACAGAGGGCAGGACATTCACGTGACTTACAGAAAGAGCTACAAATGATTTCAGAATTCACCTCTCACTGTACAAATTTCCATAAAGGTTGCAGAGAGGAGGCATTACAAAGAACAGATACAGAGCTGTGTATCTTTTGATAAGGGGACATTTCTATGTGCTGAATAAATGCAAAAAACTGAATCAAACAGGGAATTAATTTTTTTTTTTTTACAGCCTATTACAGAACCATGCTTGTGCCTACTTAGATGAGCATTCCCAGCCTGGAAGTTCTCGGCTGAAAGAAACAGTATAGGACTTAAAAGTTTTGTACAATCAAGGCACTTTGTCTTCATACTGAAAATACTTCAAGCATGGCTTCTGTAAAATTTTTTTATTCACCTGACCAAAATATTTTCGTGTATCTGAATTCACAAAGAAGAACTTTGTTTGATCTAACAAAACCAGGAATTATGAATCTGATCAATAGCTCATTTTGAAGCCCTGGGGCAGGGAAGGGAGGGAAGTTCAGCAAAAACTTTTGTAGATTTTCTCCTTTTTTAATGCATGTCCGAGGCAGACAGATATTTCTGAAGTTCTAATCATGCTTCAGTGAAGTGATTAACCAAACCACTGGCACATTATTTTCCCAGGAAAGAATTAAAGATTCCCAAATCCTATTTTCCTAACTGCTCTTTCTGCATGCTTTCCCTCATTCATTTTGCATCCATCCTTGGCCAGCATTTGTTTACATACTAGTCTATTATTCATCTTCAATGCAACAGTGCAGCAGCAACTGCATCCATTTCATATTATTCTTACAGCCTTTGTTTCCACGTTGCTGCTTTTTTATACATATACATGCAATCAAGCCAAGAAAGGGTATGGTCACAAAAATGTTTGAACATCAAGCTGTTACAGCTTAGGCAAGGTTAATGCTGATTCTAGAGAAGAATAATGTTAAAAATTGTTTGAATGTTTTACACTCAAAAGCACGACAAATTAGAAAAGCTAAAGATCCAAGATCTAGGAATCATAATAGATTTCTGATATGAAAATATGGAAATATGGAAATATGAAAGAAGACATTCTACGCTGTTTTAGTGATGGGACTTAGTAGGTCAGGTTGATGGTCGGACTTGATGATCTAGAAGGCCTTCTCCAGCCTAGATGACCCTATTTTGATGTGGAATACTCTGCTGTTGACTCTGAGAAAGGAAGCAGATGACTTTACACTAAGGTTTTGCCTCAGACACTTTGCACTCCATTCTACCAAGGGCTGCTGTGAAGCAGTAAGAGGGCAGAGCCACAGACCTGTTCTTCCTCTTCCTCCTGCTTCCTTGGCCAGGCTCTCCAGCCAGGCAACTTAGCTTTGCTTTGCAAAAGCAACAAAACAGAAACTTCAAAAAGGACAACAAACTCCTTGAGCAATCTTACAGAGACTTGACCTAGAATTTTCCATGGGAACAGGTGATTTAAGAAATTTAGAGAACTATCACTAAGGCAAAACCAGCTCCTTCAGTCTCTCCACTACAGATTTTCATAAGATAAACATAATTTTGTTCTATTTTCTCTGTCATAATCAGTTTTGTTCTAATTTTTTCCTCTGAACATAGGACTTCGCAGAATTCTAACGACGCCTGTATACTGCTTTATAATGCAAGAAAAAGGAAACAAAGGCAACTAAAAGGTAGCAGAATAAAAATATATACAAACACCAGACTTCTTATAAAAGAAAGTATTGAATGCAAAGCAGAAAACACTACAGAGAGGAAGAATGAAGGAGTACTCTGAAACAAATTTAAATGAATAAAATAAGTAACAGTATTATCTGACATACAATTACAATTTTGGAGGGAATGGAGATTTCATGCCTCAAGGCATAAAGCAAACATGATTTGCTTGAGGTAAGCAAGTAACATCCTTTTCAAGAATTCATAGTTGTCTGTTGTGGGAACCCTTTTAATCTCTGTTAAGCAACCAACACAGATATTCAGAGAAAGATAAACTGGATTACTGAGTTAGTGACTTAGTTTTGTTATATGGCAGTTACTCTTCTAAGATTCTTATGTTTTCCATATAAAGAATTCACTATTTTTGTGCTAAAAAGAACTATTTTTAATCTGTGTGTGGATATACTTATTTATTGTACTGGAGATGCTTTTGCATAAGCCAATTCTCTAGTCTCAGAGAAGGTCAAAGTAAAAATAAACTCTGTAATTGTCTGAGAAAGCTATTCTGACCACATGGCATTGTGCATACAAAGCTTACAAAGGATGGGAAGTCTAAAGCATATATTTAAGAGTGTTAAATGCTCTTGTTCAAGAGTACTATAAAAAGTATGAAAAGGAAGTAAAAATAAAATACTGTGCAGCACGGTATTTTACTAGCAGCAGCTGTAAAATAGACGGAAAAATATATAAAAAATGCAGTGGATTATTGATCAGTTGTAATTTGCACATTTCCACACATTTACATAAAAAGCCAAGCATGAGGCAAATCTATGTTCCTCAGTTCAGAGCATTCAAGATACTAAATAGATATAATTTGTTTAACTCAGTCAGACAATCACCTGCCCACAAACTGACATAATTTTCCCTCACTATTACTAGTCTCTGATGGATACCAATTTTGACTTCATCTTCTATAAAATGAAATTTCTCTAAATTACTGAGCAATCCAGATTTTGACATCAGGCCAAATAAATCATCCAAGTCAAAACAGTCTTAAGAAACAGCCCTTCCACTGCCCTAGCAGTGATCTCCAGACTGGCTGTGTTGGAGGAGAGGGAATTCAGGCTACACACTCAGTATGTTCGTCCTTTCACAGTACAAATTATTGGCTGCAATGTCTGGCTGCATTTGCAGAGTCTGACGCTGTCCCTGCAGAACCAATGGTAAAATCCATAGCAGCCAGGTTTTCTACTTAGGTGTGGGTTATGATTTCAAACAAGGCAAAAACCTACCAAGCTTACATTCTAGACAATCTAGGTTTCACCAGAATCTCAGGCTTGTCAAAGCCATTTCTTGCAATGTGAAATAACCCTTTAAGAAATACATATGATTATTCACAAGTTACATCAATAACTGAACAGGAAAACTATAAGATCCAGTTGGTGACCTCAGAAGAGTCCTAATACTTAAAATATAAGTACCCCTCTTATGACTTCCCAAATCAATAATAATAATGCCTGAATATGAAGTTAGACCTTCTAAATTCAATAAAAATGTCAGTGATAGTAAATTTTAAGAAGGCTTCAAAACCCATAGACATGAAAGCTCTTCAATAAACAGAAGAAAAAGTCTGGCTCTGTCCCAAGAGCACCTAATGTATCTTAAGTGTAGAGCAGGCATCCTTGCTTGTGCAAGAAATCATGTATCTCTCAAAATGAGATATCTTAAAAACACGAACATACAGCTTGGGGGGAAGAGTCCTTCTATTCAGCTTTAGGTGCTGATGAAAGAAGTCATTCCAACTGTCCTTTTGTGCTCACAGAAGCCAAAAATGTTCTTTTTTGTTTCAGGACTTTGTTGTGGTTTGGTTTTCTTTTTTCTTTTTCTTCTTTTTATTTTTTTAAACAAAATGAAAGATATTCTTACTGCACGATATGATTCCATGATCTGGGGACTGAAGAAAAACACCAAATGTCTTGAGAGCTGGCAGCTCTGAGACTGTTACAAAACAAGCCCCTGAGCCAACTAGACTGAGAGATGTTAGCCTCACACAGTTGCTATAACATAATGATAAATGTTTAAGTTAAATGTCTATAGCACAGTGAAACCACCTCTGACTTCAAATGTTTATGTAGAAATTCTAGTGGGATAACAGCAGATGTAACAGCATGCAGAGCTCTCATGGTCCCCCAAAGAGAACAAAGCTCTGCCTCTGCTTGCCCAGTGAATTGGGGAAGAGGAAAGGTGAGGGCAGAAGGCATGCGTTATCTCTACAAATACGCAGCAACCTGGGTGCAACCAAGCACTGTTGCTGTCTCAAGAGGGTATGATTGAACTCTAGGTGGGGCAGAGCAACTCTGTTCCCATCTAAACAATGGATTGTACTCAGCTGGTGCAACAGTGCTCCAGGTTGCACTGACTTTTGTTGCGGTGGTTGCTGTATGTGTGACACAGAATCATTCTTCAGAATTCCGATCACAATTCACTTCCCCCACTGACTCTTTCTCCTCCAGAGAAACGTACAGGAAAATGTAAAAACAAAAGAAAACCAAATTTGCTTACATAAAAGCTATTTAATTCCTATCTTTGATGGCTTGCCTTTGTCAGTCATTGAACAATTGCACTGAAATAAATAAAACCACTCACATCAATTAAAAGAACAGAATTTGTGTCATTCTCTTGATCTAGAAGATTGCTCTGAGAAAGGCGTCTCAAAGCATGCTAGCAAAGAAAAAAAACACCTGTCAGCTGAAAGAAGTACACAAAATCCAAGAACCTGCACCAAATCCAAACTAAGAAGAGACTGAGAAACTAGTAGTAGTAATCCAAATGATGATAATTCAATTGTGGAAGAAAAAATGTTTTCATCATTTTTGCAATAAAAATTCAGAATACTGAAATTGTCTTAAAATTCTTAGCAAAATTGGTTCTAAACAATTGGAAATGCTTTGCTTTAATAACATTGAGACATTTTATTTTTATACTGACAAATATGACTCATTTTAAAATAATACATATGATCCACGTTACATTTTAATAAATTATTGTAGTATAAATACCACATACAAGCTTAAAAATATCAAGACAGTAAAAGAGTCAAAATGGTTATATCAATATTTTTTCATTGAAATTCTCATTTTATTCAATTTTTTTTCTTAATATGTATTTCAAATAAAGCTTTGGGTGAGAATGATAGAACAGAGAAGTTTCTAAACTCTGTTAAATATATCTGTGTATTATTTTTTCTTCACATTTACTAACAAAGATAGTAGATTTGTTAGTGACACAAGAAGGAAGCAGAAAATTCTTGCTGATAACCTTGAGCTTTTCTTGATTCAATTCCTATCTGTCCGTGTTCATAGTGTGGGCCTAATAATGGTAAGACACATCCATATTCTTACTCAAACGAGGATGATAATAGGCTTACCTATCAAAGTACACACATAAAATAGCTTTTTGCCATCTTTGCCTTTTTTATATGAATGTGGTCTTCCTCTGGTGTTGATTACATTTCACAGACAGCTGTGGGCAGAGACAAGAGATCCAGTTCTATTCTGAAACACTTGGAAAGCCTGCAAACAAGTAAACAAGCAAGCATCTACTGCACATTCGTGTTCTTCCTTGAAAAATAGAAGTAATTATCTCAACTTTTTGTACAGAGATAGACCAATAATAAGAGATAATAACTATTACTTCAGATACAGTGAGCTATCAAATAATTCATTTAACCTCAGTGCTTTCCTTCCTCCTTTTTCCTACTCTGGCAAAGAGTGATCAACCACTGAAATGTATATTTACAGACTTTTAAAGGAGTGTGTTTTGTATGTACATACAAGTATGTACATTTAAGTATGTACATATATAAATTCACATTCTATGTCAATAATGAATCTCCTTAACTATAAAGCATATTCAACATTTAAATTACATTAATTAATTTATAGGATCTCAGATCCTAGGAAACCAATGCAAGGATTTATGGGAATAATGAGAAATGAGAACATTTAGGTACATGTGCAAATCCAGTGGACATAAACTGCAAACAATGCAACAGGATTGTTTTATTAAAGCTAAGGACACACAATTATTTAACCAAATCAATGTCTACATAGGGTTGAATTTGAGATTACAGTGAGATCACAAAGACTTCTATTTAAATAAATGCATTCATCTGAAGAATATAATTTCTAAAGTACTTTAAGAACTTAAGAGGACAACAGCTCTAGTAATTAAGTAATATAACTTCAGGAAATTAAACCTGTTGAAGTAGTGGGGAATGCAAAGAGGGTAGGTGGGCAAGAGAAATGGCACTTTCATTCCAGTTGCTTTTAGGCACTTAACACCTGAAGTCCAGGTTCTCTCTACAAATGGAGTCAAATGGGCAGTTCCAGATAGTGACCCTATATGAGCCTCAGACTGCTTAAACATGCACTTATGAATTCTGCCTTTCCCAGCTGTACCCTAATAATTACAGAAAAATGTATCTGCAGATAAATAGGAAACTCATCACACTGTACAACGAAACATGCAATCGGTAAAAAGATACCACTCCTCACAATTCAGTTCTACCTTTTTTCTATGAAGAAAACCACTGAGGGGCATAGAGATTTTGGAAGCCAGTGATGAAGAAACAAGTATTTCTGATCCAAAAGGGATTCTTACTGGTCTATATTTCCAGCATAATCGCTATTCTCTTTGCATGCTGCATAACATCAAAAGTGGCAGTAACACCTACAGGATAGTAAACGTTACAATTCTGTGATTCTGTGATTTCACATTAATCTAGCAAGATAATGGCAAAATATGAACAATCAAGAGACTGATTTTAGGAAAGTCAAGAAATGGCTGGAATCTGAATGGGAAGGACCACCGAATGACAGAGGCAAAGCTCTAATGGCAATAAGGTGTGTGAAAATGATTATTTTTAGAATTAGTTACAACATTGCCTGTTAGCTGCAATTACGCTGTGATAGAATTAACTTATGTTTGATGACATGGTCATTGCTGGTACCCAACTTGCCCACTGCAGGTATTAGAGCAGTAAATGCCAATTACCAGCAAAGGAAGCAGCTTTCAGGACTCAAATAAATGAAAGACGAGGCTAACATACTATTTGTTCACATGATCAAGGAACAGTGGATTGTCAAATAGAGAAAATGTTTGTTGATTCATGATTCAAAGGCAAAATTGAACCCATGCAGATGGAGGTCACTGGGAATTGTTCTAATTAGCAAAGTGCAACAAGATAGATCATCTGTTTCTGCTTCCTCTCCCAAGTGTCCAAATATATCTCATCAAGAACAGCTGCCAGAAATTAAATAAATAAATAAATAAACCACATGAGATAAAAGCATCATGAAAACTAGCAAGCAGTAACCACAGCCTATTTGGAAACTGATGCTGAGCTTCAATTTAATTCCTACCGATGAAAGTCATGAACTTATCTCAATATAAATGCATATTGAAAGTGTATTCCTACAGATTTAATCTAGCTATTCTTAAATTAATGAAAGAATCTACAAGCAATCAATAATAAACTCGCATATACAGACTCTCATTAAGATAGTAGAGACGTATGTATATAATATTCTCTTCCAAGTCATTGTGATAGACCTACAATAGCATCTCCACCACTGCCTTATTCTTCTGCTGTAACTGATGCTTCTTGAAGCTAAAAATGTCCATAAAAACAGTACAATTTGACATATTACAAAACATGCTTTCACAGGAAAAATTTGAACTACTCTCCCTATCTTTACGATGCAATCGTAATTCAAAACATCTTACAATGTTTATAAGTTACCATTATGAATATGTTGATTTTGAAACTTCACATCACACAGAAACATGGTTTATTAAGGAAGAAAGAAAAAAGAAAACCTAGAGTTAGGAAAAAAAGAAAAAGCTAAATAAATAATTCATGCCTGGATGTACTGAATTCTAGTCTTTTAGAAGGTGCCAACAGATGGTTTACATTTATAGAAAGCACACTTGCTGACTTTGAAACAGAAATTAAAATTCATAAACTGTATCATTAGCTCTTCTTTGAAGCACCATTATGTTTACGATGAGGACTTGGATTTTCCCAGGTGAACAGTCTTTAATCATAATTTTACTAAGGAAAGGGTGCAACGTGTTATTTCTAAGCTACTGTTTTGTGTTTGTAGGCATGAAGTTAAGCTGATCTAATGATCACGTCAAATACAAATTGAGAAACATGGAGGCTAGACTAAGGCTGATATTTTCAGCTTTTACAAATTTCAAAGCATTTTTAGAGTTGTCTTTTTTCTTAAATGAAGTACGTTACCTCATGTATTCGGGGTTCATAAACTGTGGCATTAGTTTATAGTATCCCTGCTTGCATTGACCATTGTGACCACCACAGTAAACAGTGAGCTTGCAGCTCATGTAAAAGTGGACATGTAGATCTTATTTAATTTTAGTAACTCCCTAGTGTAAGCACAGACAATATAACTGCATTCATTTCTAGCTAGACTAAAAGTTTGCACCTAACAGGGTTATAATTAAGGTTTACTTTACATGTAGAAAACGGTCAGAGATTAGCTTTCATTAAGTATTGTCACATGCCTTTTTTATTGCTCTATAGTAGATTTACTGTTAGATAGATAGTTTAATATCAGAAACATAAGAGAATCCCAGTAGATAGGAGACAAGTTTACTATCTTTGCAGGCATAGAACAGAGCTGTCCTCTTTTTCAGTAGAAGGCTGTTGAATTTAAACATAATTTAAAAAGTTTTGTCAACAAAAAAAGTTGAACAAATAAGAACCATTAAGGAAATACTGCAGATTTTAGGTGCCTAACTATGGGAAGCCTGCAACTCCTAAATGACCATTGATTTCAACTGATGCGTCACCATGGGTATATAATGCTACCAAATATATAAAGGCATGTGAACTGCAGACAAAATCTGCAGACCTTATCCAAAAATTAAGTATAGGAGGAGGCAGTAAGCAGTACATGTCATCCTAACACCAGCACCTACCTCATTTAGACAGTGGAAATGTCCCATGTTGTTCCCACAGATTATGTTTGACATCTGCAATCTATTAGGTTTGCACAGCACTTAAAGTTTAGCACATCAAAATTTAGAAAGAAGATTAATTATGGTTATTTCTCATCTGAACTACCTCAGCCTCCTATTCAAACAAACCCATTTTCCGCAAAAGGCCTACTCTTATTCTGGAGAAAGAATACAGCTTTTATACACTGTCTGGGAATTAGGAGTTCTGTCACTTAAACAACATCAAAAGACAAAAGTTAAAACCACTTTTACTGTAAGCTGTTGAGATGTGAAAGCAAGCTATTTTATATGACTAACTTAGAGACTGGTGAAAATAAAATTTAGCCTGGAGGAAAACAGTTTTCTTAAGACTGTGATCTGATACCCAAAGCTGAAGGCAATGGCTTCAATTAGAGGAAATAGTTATTTCTAATATATTTTATACTTGCTACTGAATTCAAATTTGTTATCATTTTCTTGGAGTTTGTGTGCACTAGAGTCTTTATAAACTAATAAAATTGAAGTGCTATCACAAAAATGATAACAGGCTGTGGTTCTTGGTGGAAAATAATGGAGAAGCTCCCAGTTCAAACGTTTTGATACAAAAATCTCCTTCACAAGGCCTTCAGCACAACAGTATTTTTAACGTCTATAAATATCTTCCATGACTAAAAACATAGAAAACCAACAGCATATATGGTCTGTTTCAGGTACCTGCTCAATTCTCATGGTTCTCAAGATATATCTTGTGCAGAAACAGTCATACCATTTTTCCTTGCTGGGAGTCAGCCAAAAACACTGGTCCAAAAGCAGCTCGAAAGAGCTTCCTTGCCCTGTCAGTGGGAGACAGATGTGGAGACAGTTCACTTTGAGGAAGACATGAGACATTGGCAGGCTGAGAGAGTTAGGACTCTTCAGCCTGGAGAAGAGAAGGCTGCGGGGGGACCTGATAGCAGCCTTCCAGTACCTGAAGGGGGCCTACAGGAAAGCTGGGGAGGGGCTTTTCACAAGGATAGGTAATGACAGAACAAGGGGTAATGGTTATAAACTGGAAGAGGGTAGATTTAGACTAGATATAAGGAAGAAATTCTTCACTGTGAGGGTGGTGAAACACTGGAACAGGTTGCCCAGAGAAGTCATTGATGCCCCCTCCCTGGAAGTATTCAAAGCCAGGCTGGATGGGGCTTCGGGCAACCTGGTCTAGTGGGAGGTGCCCTTGCCCATGGCAGGGGGGTTGGAACAAGATGATCTCTAAGGTCCCTTCCAACCTGAACCGTTCTATGATTCTATGATTCTATGATTGGGCTACCACGTGCAGGCTGTCATTTATGTGAGCGACTTTGCTGGACTCTTTGCACAAGGACGTGTTGTTTCTGTCTCATTGAGGTCAGAATATAAATGCTCTCAAAGCTCTAGAGTATTTCACTGGGTTAGATTCAGGTCCATTATTAATATCTAATTTCCTGACTGATATTAGGAGCCTCATTAATAGTCTGAAATTTGATCATTAATATCCCATATTGGTTGTTAAAGAACTGAAAGTTTCTGATCCTTAAAATACATTTTTTCCTTAAAATTCAGGACACATGTTTAGATATCTATTTATATATCTAAGTTTCCTATAACTCAGAGAATATTAGCAAGACTAAACAAAACAGTCTATTCATTATTTTCTTGTATAGAGCTTTACTCAAAACGAGATAATATATTGATTCAGTTTCTTAAGGAACACCTGTAAATTACTGTGTTGGAAATCTGCCTGTTAATAAAAAGGTTATGAATAACATAAATCATTGCAGGCAAAATATGCCTTATATAGCAGCTTATTATATGTTTTATACTGTTTCATTTAATAAGAGAACAAAATAGGGAAAGCTGTTGAATGATTCAATTTGCCATCATTCAGATACAATGCTTTTGTCTCTTCTAGTCCCAGTTCCCCTGGGCTCTTGGTCTACTTGAAACAGCAAGCATAACTTTTCAAACGTAGACAAACAAACTTGCAAATTTTTATTTATCTGGCAGTAATGTTATTCACAAACATATTTCCACTGTAAGAATGAATAGTCACTTAAAGTAATTTCTACTCTGGACTACTTTTTGAATGATGAAAACTTCACAGGTATACTGGGTCATATGTTTTGAAATAATTCATCTACTAGTTTGTACAACTTGTATGTTGATACTGCTGTAGAGAAGAGAGGAAGAAACTTGTGCCCATTTTTGGCTTCACTAGGGCATAAATTTCATCACTGCAATGTGTTCCAAAGGTTGCTTCTTTTCCTACATCATATTAGTACCACTACATCTATGGAGTCTTTAAGTGACTTTAAATAGATAAACCTGAGTCATAATAGCTAGTTTATATTTAAAATAAATAAATAAAAAATTCCCAAAGGATCTCAGAAAATTTGCTGGTTTTGGGAACACAAGAGAATCTCTTGATCTTTTTGTGGGAGAAACAGATTGCTTTAACAACACAGCCATCAAAAACTTGTAGTCATTACTGAAGAGTTGTGCAGCACATTGATCCACTGTACAGAGAAGCCATTAGCAGATGCTCCATACTGGTCTGGCTACTTCACCTGAGGTCCCTCTAGACCCCACCTCCTCCTTGTGGTATGTATTCAATTGAGGGATGGGTACCAACAGTAGGGAGGGCAGAAACTTCTGGCTCAGCTGCTGGAAAACTACACATCTTTCATGGCCTGATTTAGCTGGGTGTCACCTGGCTTGCATCTTATTGATGCACATTTAATACATAGAAGTAACCCAAAATGATGATAGTATCTGAAAGCTTTACTAGCATTCTTTCCAGAGAACAGTTACACAAATGTAAGAGAAATATTGACATATTAGGTAAACTGTTAGAATGTAGGAAGAGGGATTACTACAAGAAAGTCTTCCAAGTTTATCTCACTACCCTTTTAGACCCTTCTATCACAGCTGCATCGGTGGGCTGGTTATACTGGCATTTTTTCTTTCATCTAGTATGTCTTCACAAACAGTTCTGGAGGCAACATCCCTGTCAATAAATAATTCCAGTAACTCGTCACCATATCTGACTCTGAGAGAAACAAGCATGACCGTAAACCAATCCATCTGATCTATTTCAAATGTCTACATCAGGATCACAAGAGGAATCATGATAGGCAGACAGCTACTGTTGAAACAAGCATTTAATTATGGTCTATATTGCCAAGGCTTGCAAGACTTAAGACTGCACACCTGAAAAAGTCTACTTACCCTCCTCAGTTTCCTCTATTACTTTTTAGGGGTTGTTGTCTATCCAGATCTTGCCCAGAATATAAAGACTGATTAGGAAGAGCTCTTTGCTGTTTGGAAAACTGGAACACTTATATACTGCAAAGCTTCTGAAGGCAAGTATTCTTACAGCATGGTAGGAAAGGACAATCAATCACATGTAAAAAAACAGTCTAGGCATTTACTATTAACTTTCTAAAAGAATTATGCAGTATTAACTATAAAATGAATAGAAATAAACTGTTTTAGAATTTATTTCTAATAACAAAGTAAGAACTAATAATGAGTGCTACCAGTGCCAGTTAGGAGCTACTCTTTTTTATGTAGGACCTTTAGAACCAGAGATCATTATATTTCCTTATTTTCTAACTCATCTATAGTATATTTTGATTTATGCACATACAGGTATGTATGTACAGAGGATGTTCTGTCTTCAAATATCAGCATCTATTTCTGTACAAAGATGGCATGAATTCTGAGAAATTCCTAGATAATGAATTCAAGATTTTTCATGAGAATTAAGCATTAACCTGAAATCAAACCTTAATTTTGGATCAAACTATAAAATGAGTTTTAACCAAATCTTTCAAATCTTATTAACAAACTAATTTTAACTGTACTATGCATGTGTTTAATCAAACATACTATCAGTAATCCAACAGAAATCAATGAGGCTACATAAGACTGAATATCTCTTTGGTGTGTTGGGCCCTACAGTGGCTAAATTGAGGAAAATAAAGTAAAATAAAAAAAATTCAAGACTTCATTAAAAATCTTAAATTTATTCTTGTTTTTACTTAATAAGAGATAATGACTGCAGGATTTTGCTAGTATGAATAGATGTACTGATGCTCTACACACAACTGCAAATGAAAGGCTGTTGCAAGACTGCTCCTTAAACTTCTTAAAAATCTAAGGCAGACCATTCTAACAAAAAAGTTTAAAAAAAAAAATTCCACAAACAGCATATGTAAGCAGGTTGCAGATATTCCAGATATATATGCAGGGTTTTCTGTGGAAGCTGTGTGTTCTGAAACTGTTGTTCAGAGACCTCATTGCAGTTGCCAGAAAGATTGGCTCTCACCACTGTCATTCCCTTAACTCCATCTACTGACATTCCACTTTTGTCTTCAAACCAGATGTCATCCATTACAGAGAACATTCTCTCCACAGGTGCATTAGTGTCTCTGTATGCCAAAACAAATTCAGCAAGGAGCGGGAGATTTCAGAATGTATGGGTTTTTTTTTTTTTTTTTTAATTATTTACAATTTTCACCCATCTTTCAGTGAGCTTTCTGCACCCAAAACCCCCTGACTGAGACCTGTAGTTGAAGACAGATTTTCATTTCAGATAGTACAAAGGTTCTATTATTTAAAAATAAAAGCGAGTTTACCCTCCCTGTGGTTTTGGAACTGTGTTTTGAACATTATTAAGAAGATGCAGGATTTTGTTTTAAGAAAAAAACTTCAGATTTTAACACCAATGACCTACTAAACAAATATTGCAGAGAGATGTTTAGTACTGAAGGGGAAAAAAATTACATTTGAAGAATGAGCTTGTGTAAATCTGCATAATTAACTTAGCCCAAGTAGCTTGTGATGCTAGACCTAAAGAACATTGTAATGTAGGGGGATCTAAGTAAGCCTCCATTATGGTAAATGAGATTGCACTGCAAGTAACAAATAAGTGCATTCAGGCACTCATATACGGCTATCTTAACACGAATAACTCCTTAACAAGAATAACCATGGTTATAAATGCATGAAAGTCAATGGGACTGGGACTGAAACTTTCATGTCAAACAAGATGTGCCCCTGCTTGCATTGCGTTATACTGATCATACGTCTATCACCTTCTACCACTAACTTGGGTCTTGTCTACTTGAGGAAGTTAGCACAGAATAAGCTGAGATCTGTACTTAAACACCAACTCCTTTTTAGACTCTTGTATTTTATACTAAAAATGTTTTTTTTTGTGTGTGTGTGGGTGAGGGGAGGAAGGGGGGATTAGTGAAGGAGCACTTCCAGTGCTGTTAAATCATACATTCAGCAATTCCTCTTAAGCAGAGGCCTATATATTCAGTGCTAATTACTGCTGACACTGCATGGATGCAGTTGCTGATGGCTGTGATATTAGTATAAACACAGTCTGTAATTAAAAGACTGTGGCTCTATCCAAACATTTCTTCCTGAGCGTCTTGTGCAGTGACACAGATTTCAAAATCTACTCGGTATGTCAGGGAAGAACTGAAGGAACATCTCAGGTGAAAGCACACAGTTTTCACGTTCTTAGCTTTCAATTTAAAAAAGTATTTCTAGTTTTTGAGGCTGGGGATTTTCTAAATAAAAAAGGATAGTAGTGAATAATGTATTGCTTCTCTTCCAAAAATCTAGACAAATATTCAGATTCTGCTTTTTCTACCCTTACAATGGACTGCAAAAACCACTACTAGTTTCAGGCAGCTAGAAACTACAAGTAATATCCCATAGCCATGAGAGTTTTTTTTTCCCCAAATAAATACATTTCTTTATTATTTCCCTCCTAGTTTTTGAGCCTTTAAGCAATGTTTTTTCTGCAACTTAAGAAGACAGGAAAAAAAAAAAAAAACAAAAAAAACATTGCTTACTGAAATATGAGGTTTAGAAGACCTTGAGATCTGAGTGAAGAGTCCATATGTGGCAAAATAGTTTAGGAGATGCCTGGTCTTTTGTGAAGGGGAGAGGACAGGTACTTCACCTACTAATTCCAGAAAAATGCTAAACTTATCTGATAACTTTGGTCTGCATTACTGATACTAGTCTTCTGCTTAGTTTGAAAGAATGCTCACCTTGTCTCCAGGAGACAGACATAATTTTTATGGCTTTATTATAGAGAAAAATGACTTTTTAAAATTATAATGGATACAAATTAAGATCCTTTTATAAGGGGAGTTTATTCCATGCCACTCAGATACAAAACTTCTATCTGTAGACGGGGGAAAATCATATAAAAAGTTGCAGGAATGTACTTGGTTCTCTGAGGGGGGTAAAAGGTGACAGTGCTCCAAGAGTCTTTCCTGCTTACAGTCTGTTAGGTTGGAGGGTTATTATTATTCTTAGAGCCAGGGGATGTGGACATCTGTCAGCTTGCTTTGCTCACATGTTTAGCAACTGTGTGTGGTCCTGTAAATGAAACTATTAGCTATGCAGCCTTGTATTCACGTACCAATTCAGAGCTGGATGAACTCTTGCCAATTAGAAAGTATTTTGTTATGGGTGGGTGAAGTGGGGATATGTAAAAACTATAAGAAAGTAAACAATTGCTTTAAAATAACATTTTAATTCTTAACCTCCTCTCCAAATTTTAGATTTGGTCTTTTAAAATGAAAGCTTACGCTAAATTAACAGGTCTATTTTTAAAATGCAAGCTTGCTTTATAGCAGCATGCTCCACTGGATGATAATTACTGTATGAACAGCTGCAATGGGAGATCAGGAAAGTCAAAGAGGAAGAAAAGTAGCCACTGACATGAGAAGTTGGGTGATTTCTAGATGTGGTTGCTTTACGCACAAAGCCCACATTACTAAGAAGAATGCATTAATAAAGACTACTAGGAGCTAGCAATGTTTACATACAAAAGTTGTTGCACAATTAAGGATAGTCTACTACACACTCATTAATAAGAGTCCTCTAATTGCACAGGTTTTTATGGAAAACTTGTTGGGAGGTTGTCAGCTGATGCACATTAAGTAGAAACATACTTCATAACACTGAATTAAGAGATTTACTTTGTTTACCAGATTAGTTAACTTTCCAGATTAGGGCAGACTTTCTTAGATTCAAGATTACATTTTAAACAGAGCAACTGTAAACACATACTTTTCATTATGTAACTTGCAGTACTGCTGTCATCATGCAAATCCTTCACAACAGCAATGTCCAGTCTGTAGGGAATTCTTTTTTGAAGGGTTATAACATAAGACATAAACCATTTTCTAGTGAGGGCAGAAGCACACACTCATCTGACTTCTTGCCAAGAACCTCTCTAGATGAATTCATTTGCTTTTTCTTTTTTTGTTGTTGCTAGGTATGTAACAATGTCATCTACCATGCTCTACAAGAAGTACATGTTAGTTAACTGGATTTTTCTTTTTCAATTATCTTGCAGCTCACGTTGGCAAAACTTGTCATAAACTTGATACAACTGTCAGATTCCTATAATGATGGAACATATGTTAAGAAGACCACCAAATCCCTTAAAGGGGAAAAAAAAAAAAAATCAAACATGGCCTAGACCAAAAGATATTTAATGCATGTACAATGAAAGGAATCTAGTGATTTTTTGAATTCACTGGTCACAATGTCACTCTCTCTTTCAAGTTGTTGCAAGTAGTTCCTCCACTTTTAAAGCTAAAAGGCCATCTTCTCTCCTATTAGCTTTTGTTTTAACAGGCCTTTTATTTTCAGAGCAGAACAAATCTTTCTCCACGAGCTGACTGCTAAGTGAAATTTTCTTTTACTACCTACCTTTTAAATCTTCCCAAAGCCTTGATATTACTCTCAAGAAACATCTGACAATTTGGGGATTTTTTTTCCCAAGATTTTGACAAGACATACAATTCAACACGTTTTTAGTAATTCAAAACCGATTTTGTACAATCTTCCAGTTAGCCCATAAAGAAATAACATTTGAACACTAACAGGTTAAACAGACATGCCATTAAATCGGAAAGGGTAGGCTTAGGAGAGTTTTGAAGGATGTTTTGCACAGATAATATGTTGCTAAATATAATTTTTCCATTCATTTAATAAAATCTTGTTTTATTTTTTAAACAAAGAAAATGAGTCAGAAATGTGATAAACAGAAAGCTAAAGATATAGAATTCATGAACATAGTGCTAGTTTTGCACCACTGATAACTTCTACATTAATTTGAATCATCCAAGGTCAAAAGTGAACTTGATTAAGACACAGAAACTCTAATCATTCAAACAAGCAATCCCCACCTAACCCACAAAACCTTCGCTCCCCTAAGCAAAAGAAACCTAGCCTAGTAAAACACGAACAAAGCCCATTTTAATTGTGTCTTTTCTGATACTGCGAATGAATTGCCATGAATTTTCTGACATATGACTACTCAATTCAACCGGGAACACAAGACACAACATGTTAAAACAATTTAGCAGAGCAATCAATATTTCATGAAGTTGCATTCACATGAGTAGGTAGGACCAATACATTTATGTTTACAAACTCAAATTCTCATACTTGGAATATGTTTGAGGAAGTAAGACTATGTCTGAGAAACGAAAGACCAGTAAATGTCTTGTGTATCACATAGACCTCTACAACTCACCTTGGCAACTCAGAGTAGAAGGCCAACAGAAGCTGTTTTAGACTTCTTTCCCAAGAAATTTTAGCAGGGGAGAATAGAGATAATAAGGATAATTTCAAGTATGAAGGGGATAAAGTGCAAAAAACTTATCTGCAGTTCTTTCTAGCTGGGATCAAATATTTGAGATTTTCATAGATGCTGTACCTGAATGCTTTGGATGCCTGATAAAACTGAACTCTAGAATTAAGATTTAGCCAATAGAAGAAAGTCAAATGTAGACGTTTAAAAGATACTGACAAATCATCTGAGGTTAAAGATGGTTTATGAGGTTCTTCAAGATAACACTGTACTTCCACATGGTAGAAATGGTTGTTTAAAGTTTTTGCTTTTACACTGTTCAAACATTTTGGTTGATAAATCTATCACTTCGCCTCAAATCTGGCCTGCAAAAAGTTACTGACTACTAATCACTCTGACTTGAACTTACAATACGATAAATTACAGCCAAATATATACTGAGCATCATTATTTAAATAACGTTATTTAATTTGTAAGGACAAACTGTATTTATACAACAATCTTTCTAGTTTTTGTTTTTCATATATATAAGAATAGTAACTGAGACAATCCTGTAGCATCCTATTGAAATACTTTAGTAGCCAACACAGGAATCAGATTATCTTAATTTCAAACACTTTTGTTAACCATTTAAAAATTTAGGTATCACAGCAAGCAATAAGAGATTTGATGTTCAGTGCTCTTCAGGAAGGGAGAAACAATATCACAGAGGTCTGATTAAAGTGACCTCTTTTTATATTCAAATGATTCCTTTGATACAATATAAGCAGAAGATTCACATAGCTGAAGAAATCAACAGAACAGCGATTTTATTTACTTATTAAACATTGCAGGTACATAGAACGATTTCCTCTCTTTCCAGCGGGCTTCTGTAACCATGAATTTTTTCCACTACTTTTTATGGTAATGTTAGGTTGATTCTTAGTTTGATCTTACTTTAAAACACAAGTTACTGCAAAATAATATGCACATTGGTGTGCTTTGTTAGTATTTGTACTCAGAAAGAGCTTAGGTATGTATCAGGCAAAGTTTTACAAACATGGACATATATAGACAGAGTGACTGCATTACAGTGATATCTGAACTGAATCCTTGTTCTAGGGTCTCCAGAATGAGAATATTTAAAAATAAACATCATAGACATCCTAATGAATTGATATCTAAAATAAATTGTTCTATATATTTTGATAACTGAGTGGCAATTTTATAGCTGAAAAGCACTGAGACTAACTACAAAGACTTTCACCTGTAGAAAGTAAGTTTCACAAATTGCTTCAGAGAGCACGAGATTAATCAGTTCCATCACCCCCAAATTAATTATACAGCAATTATTTTCTGATGTTTAAAATGTCTTCTGATTACGTCTTACTCAGTAATTCCCAAAGTGTCTACATCTTAATATGATTTCCGATGTTATAACAAAAATTGTTGATTGTTTCTTACTAGAATAACTTTTTTATGCTCTAAAGACTTAATCATCCGTTTTATCAGTTCTTAAGTAATAGTTGTAAATATCTCCAAACTAGCAAAGACTATTTTTAAGTTTTTAGATAAAATTGGTTTAGTTATGAGTAGTATTTTCCATACAGACAAGAAAAAATGGCCACTTATGGGAAACTTTTGACTGTCTGTAGAAGGTAATCTAACTACGAAGCCATTTAAACTCCAGGGTAAGGATTATTATTACAAGTTTGTAAAACTTTTGGAATGCAGAGGGCCTAAAGTTCTAGTCTTTTTCTCTGAATAAAATAAAATTTAAATCAAAACAGACGTGAGGTAAGAAATCAGTCAATAAAAGGAATTTATATTTGAGAATATAATTTTCCTTCTATCTAGATTCTAGATAAATGGAGGGGAGTCTTTATAGAAGATACTGTGGGCTTTAGGAACAGACCTAAATTCAATTGCCTCTAATTGGACTTAAATGCAAAGTTACAATTCAACACGTGCCTCCACATTGACTTTCTATGACTTAACTAAGCCCTTAAAAGAACTGATGAACATACTACTTTAAGTTTATAAACATAAGGAAGATGAAATGGAAAGTCAAACATGTAGACCAGAAAAAGCAATGAGAGGATCAAATCCAGTGTGCAATTTGCTAGTAGAGGTAGCAGTACCGTTGTGGTTTCACATCACAGTGCTGCTTTTGCATATGTGCGGGAATAGTGAGGCTCTTTCACTAAGGCAGGACCCATCAGAGAACTTTAAGTGAACAGTAGGAACCACTGGGATAGGATGGTTGGGTCAGCTAAGTCTATCATAGAGTAAACAAGAAACATGAAAAGAAAATAAATGACAGTCTGACTGCCTGAATTAGGGTCACACACAAGCAATATGAAATTGGACTTCTTAACCTTGCATTCAAGAATCAAATCTTCAGATCATAAATTCTTAGACTTTTTTGACTCAATAGTATAAGCAGACCTGCAAAAGAAAGAGATCATCAAACTGATGCTAATGGTACACAGAATGTGTGATTTATTACAAATTCATGGCTACTCTAGTCCGTATTTTAAAGAAGCTTGCTTACTGGTTGGCAGCTGAAGCCACTGAAAAACCTTTCTGATAGCATGGAAATTATTTAACTAGTAAACAGAGTCTTGATCAGAAAATAATGTACATAGAAAGTATTTATGAGTTCCACTGAGAATGTGGAAACCAGAAAAATAAAATTAACCTAAGTCCCATAATTTTATCACTTCTGCAGTGCTAACAACTATTGAAAGTTATTTTAAGTGTAAAGACATGTCTGAATACTCATAAGGAGGATGAAGCGATGGACAACTCCTGGGTCTCGTACAATGGGCCTTTAAAAATTGTTCCATTTGCCTCTTGCAGATTTTTGCAGCATGGAATGCATCACCAAGGGTACACAAAGCCAATGCAGTATCTACAAGCTGTGCCTTCTCAATATCATGGAAAGAAGCACAGCTAGAAAATTTCTTCCCTGCAGGAACCACCCACTGGGGCTACAGACAGGTAGATAGGCAGCACAAATTAGTGCTATCAGGGGTCACAACATATACAATAAATGGCAAAATCTTTACCTACTTGGATGTTACAGTTAAGCATATACCCCCACTTTACTGCTATTTTTCTTATGTCCAATTTCAAGGACTTCTGATGATAATAAAAAACCCTCCCACTGACACATATGAAAGATGAGCAGCGTGTCTAACCCTGTTGCCTGGAAATAGTAGGTCCAGAAATAGTTGGCGCTAAATTTTAAATAAAATTATAGAACTCTTTCAACCTTTCTACTCTCACTGTGTAAATGCGAAAGTATTGTAAATCTTGTTGACATTATTGCCATATCTATTGGCACACAGTCAGCAGCAGTTTGAAAAGTGTTGTGCAGCATAGCTAGTGCCCATTACCTGTCTCCCTATATTTTCTTACAATTTATTTTCACCCCAGCAGGCAGCACCTCACAATGCCATTAATTTGTTGGGCAGCTCATACTTTCCAATACAGCCTACTTTACAGTGTGCTTTTATAAACAACCTGGCGGTTTACTGGCAATGCTTAACAGAGTCAGAAGGGAGGCTACGATTTAAAGGCAGCAGGTAAAAATGGAACAGGTCACTGAGATGACATAGTCTGACTGAATTTGACTTATCATCAGTACAAGTGCACAAAACTAGCAGAATTACACTTAGTCTCTGTAAATATGTGATTAAAACAACACTACCACAGTGCTTTCTGTTGGTGTGGTTGGATACATGCTTTTGCTATACAGTATTTTGCTCTACCATATTCCCTAGTGGATCACGGGTGCTTATATGAAGGAAAAAAATCCAAAACTACAAAAGAAAAAAGGAGAGAATCTTTATATTGATCATGACACCAACTATGAAAAAACACAAAATCTCTCCTTGCAATGTAATTAGTCGCGAGTAAAATACTCACGAGTCCAATGTATATTTAGAGTTCAAATATACTTGAATGCTTTGGTTAACACAAGTTATTGCAGAGCGAGGGAAAAAAAAAACACAACAAAACAACAGAGAACAAATGTAGCTTAAAAAAAAAAAAATACATGCTTCCTTTGCTGCATCTTCTCTCATACACAAACATTAATTTTCTCTTGTACAATCCACTTCTACTTCCAGTGAGTAGTACAAGTGTATATACAACCAATCTGTGGTCTTACTGGGTTCTTCACATCACCAATATTTTTAGAATATTTAAATCCTCTTTTTCTTTTAATTCAGTAGTACTAATGTATACATTAACTGAAGCTCTCTCTCCTGTCATTACTCAAAATTAAATTGCTGTCAATACAACACCTTTTGCAAACACTCAAGGAACTTGAAATTTTCTATTAACAAGTAATGGAAAACTAGAGTGGATCAGAGGGCATGACTATGTGTTACGTCAGCCAAAAATAATCTGCGAGAATATTCTATTTTTATTTCTGTATCTTTAATCTAAAGGTTTAGGCTCCTGGGGCAGGGTTAAATGAGCAAACAATCTGAAACTATCAGACACTCCTAGGGAATACTCATCTGCCATTAAACAAATTGAAGATTGAAGAATGGTTATTGCAGCTTTTTGTACAAAGGTCACAATACAAAAACATATGTTTGGCATCAGAAAATATTACTATAAATCTAAACCATATACGCACAAATCTGGTCACATATAGGATTGATGAGGAAGGTGGCAAGCACCCACAACATCCATATGTACTGAGAGGCAGGACGGGTTAAAACTGTCTCAGTCTTAAATTTATCCAACCTTTCTACTTCATTTTTATCATTTTCCATGTGCTTGCTTTAAATGTTTCCCAATAACAGACCAATTCCTTAACTCACATAGGAATCTAAATTACAATAATCACATACGTTCCTTTCCCCAATGAAGGACACATCTGTTGTATTTAGTTAATTGCTGACTTTTTGTAACGTTTTGGAAGAACAATAAAATTTACAAATAATTTATAGCTGAAAAACCTTGGAAACTGAGAAACACATGAATTATAAAACTGATAAGAAACTCAAAAAACTGTGTTGAGACAGTAACAGATGTTTTCACTTTATTAATTAAATAAAAACCCTGTATCAAAGCACTGCAACAGAATGATTTTTCTTTTTGTAACTAAGATGGTGGCTAGTTTTTATTCTCAGACAGGTTTAGCACTTCTGCAATATGAGTTAATCATGCTATACATATGAAAAACATGATTTTTTTTAAGGTGTTTGTGTAAATAAGTCAATATACAATATGGAAGATATATCCAGCAAATAATCATTTTTTATTTACATGTTTTCTATGGAACTGTGGCTGAAATAGAGGAAAAGACACAGAGTTATGTGATTTTAAAACCTAAAATGTAATTAAATGTATCTGTTTTTAAAAATACATACATACACACACCACACACACACATTTGTCCTCTGAAACTTGTAACTTTTGCTCACTCCCATTTAGAGATACAGAACACATGAAATTCTGCCTTGAGCCATGGCATGTTATTACACCTTGATATAAATCTGACAATTTCACTGAAATAACCCCCAAAAAGGAGTTATGTCCCAATGCTCTTGTACAAATACTCATATTTTAAGGATAGCATAGTGAATTTTAAATAACAATTACTTGTTTACTACGTTAGCAAACTGAGTTCTAGACTAACTACAACATGCTATTGCCACTCTGCTGGGTGAGCTGCCAAAACACAGTACTACAGGTCAGAGAAAAGACCAGAATGAACAGAATTCATGAAAGGTAAAGTTTAGGTTCTCCTTTCATGTGTAAAAAAAAGCTAACTATTGTAGGCTTTTCCATCCAGCAAGATGTATTTTTAAACAAAAGTTGAGTCTTTACACGGATAAACATCAGCAAATCTGCAGCCTTCAGTACTAAAAATGGAGGGAAGAAAGCTTGCATAAACTGGTCAATGAAATGAAAGCGATATGAATGGAGTATCCAAAGATAAGATGACATCTGTTATCATTTATTACATATTCACTAACAATGTGGCTGTCATACAGGTAAGTACTGACTTACCCGGGTGAATAAGGTACAAGGGTCATGAAACGCGCCCAGCAAAGCAGATTTAGTCACTGACTCTGTTGTAGAAGGTGTCAGACCAACCTTCTACAGACACTTTTGTTGAAGTAAGGCAGACCTAGCCCAAACTTAGACTTGATGCTGCACCATGCACTGTAGAGGGGCCTGAACTGCTCCAAGGAGTTGGCTGAAGATCCCTTCTAAGAAGCTTAGCCACATCAGCAAGATGACATTTTCAGTGCTTAGCAGCCAGAGAGTCTTAGCAGGATATTGCATTAATGCTGCTGGCAGAGAACTTTTCTTAGTTTGTGTGCTATGCTATAGGTACACCGTGAAACAAAAAGTAACTTTTTTGGTTAGTAGTTAACACGTCATCCCTCCCACCACCTTCACCTAGTTCTCTGTACAAACCAATTTACTTGGGCTTTTTTAATAGAACAGCTAGAGTTAATTTCACCTACTGCTTTTAAAGTCATAGGAGTTATACGTGTAAATCCCTGTACTTAGAGATAAGATAGTCCTTTATGCCATTTTAATCAATCTTTGTCATGGGTATGTTACTTAATAGCTCTGTCTTCCTATAGAAAATGAGCAACTTAAGGGAAATGAAACTTTTCAAAGATACATTTTCCTTCTGGCAGTCTGTGAAATAAACCATAATTATCCTCTTTCAATGAATAACGTTTGAAAGAAAATGAACATTCTTTGCACCAAAAAGTATAACACAAAGACAATCTCAATGGCCTTGTAAATAAAAGGAAATTGTTTTTCTACTATGATCTATATTATACAGAAACATATATACATACTTTGTAAATATAAAACCAAATCAGACTATAAATCCATTTTTCAAGGTACTACTTCTTTCTTATTACAGTAAAAAATCAGTATTTCACAGCAACAAGGAATTGCATTTATATTTCTAAAAGATTTAAAGTGTGTTATGAATTATGGACTTCATCTCCCAGGCTGACAAGTGTACTCGTGTGTGCAAGGCCCTTTTTCAGTATAGCAGCTCTCGAATAGTAAAGGTATCTAGAGGAAAAGAGGGTACCCCAAAGCTCTGCTACTGTAGGGGAGAGATAGGAGAAAAAGCTTCTTTTTATTGACACAATTAAAATGTGACAGTCCAGTAGTACATTCTCTTAGTAAGAAAACTGCTCTCTTTAACAGCTTGGTAAAATCAGCATTTTACCAAGACCTTATAAACAAATGGGTGCAATGCACCATTTAACTGAATAGGTAGGATAAAGTGCCATTTACCCCTTTTTGATACCTGAATCTGTTGATCCAGTAATGTGTGCATGCAGTAAAATAAAGAAGCCAAACTCGCAGTCATCAGTAGCTAATACAGCACAAGGATATTTGAACACCTACTTACTCCTCAGCCAGCTAAAATGCAAGCTCTTATTAAGAAAACTTCCTCTACACTGAGAAGTCTTTCTAGTTACACTTATCATTGCCAACATTCTGTCATGTTAAGTAGTTCAGCACCTTCCTCACTTCTATGCCACATCTAAACTCCCAAACTATCATTTTAAGTAAAAGAATCACAGAATCACAGAATTGCAGGGGTTGGAAGGGACCTCAAGAGATCATCGAGTCCAACCCCCCAAAAATAAATAGGAATTTGTTAATGAGGAAATACGTAGTGACCTTTCTTTCTTCCCTGTTATTATTAAATTATTGTCTCCATAGATATAAGATACTGCTGATTAGCGGTAATATATCACAATATGAAGCACTTCACAGCCTCTAGAGGAACCACCAAAACCAGGAACTACTGTACCAGTGAGAACAACTTACAGTTACTTTCTGACTTTTGCAAAGCTGCAAGTCCTGGATATGCAGAAACAGATGCTTCTATGGGACCAAACTGGCAAGGGTTCCTTGCTCTTGTTTAATCTGCAGCCTCACCAAAGCCAGTGATCACTACCACAAACACTGATGAGCTACTTCATGCAGCTGCTCTCAGTGAGATAGCTCCCATTGCCTATTGAGCTCTTGCTGGAGATGTGAAGTAAAATGCCTGGAATGGGGGCCAATTGCTGTTATTCTGCTGATAAAAGTGGCAATACACAATGGCTGAGTGCTGCAATACAAGTGTGTGCAAAGGAAATGGGATATCCAGCAGACCATTCAGATTTTTAAAAGGTGACAAAATAATGCAGTCCAAACTAAAGAAGGGGCAGTAGATAACTCCACTGCATGCTACTCCATTTCCCAACATTGCCTACAGTATAATCCCCCAAACAAGCATTTCCCAGTTCAAGTCCCTAACACCTGAAAGCTATACTCCAACCAAGATTTGCACGTACACTGGAAAGACACTGCCATAGTCCTTTCTGCACAGCAAATTAGTGACTACAGCATTCATGAAAGATGTGGGACATATCAGCACTAGAAAAGAGAACATGGTTCAGCTCAAAAAGGCTCATCTGGCAGAGCAGTGCCTGGTTCCCATTTCTGCCAAGGACTGTTTGTGTATTAATGAACTCACCACACGCAGCATGTACAGAAATCCATTTCAACACCTAGCCAGCTGGAAGTGAGATCTCTCACCTGGCCTACCACTCAGGGTCCACTTACAATACATGGTTATTGTACCTCCCGTTCTCTGAGCATAGGATAAACACTCATCTTGAGGTGACTCTATTTACTATAAGGTTGGTTTTTAGACACTAAAATTAATGGCATCTGAAGCTTGACAGGCCTCATAAGCATTTGCATTTGATTTACTGTCAACAACATACACATAATTTTAACAAGAAATATGAATTTTAGGCTAAAGCTCCAGTTCACAATTTAAGATATTCGGAATATCTATGGTACATGCTTGGACAGGAAAAAAGAAGAAAATATACAAAAACACAACAGTTTGAATAAATTTAGGAATATATTTCAAATGTTAAAGTTTGAAGAAATATCTGGATTAGAAGGGTTAACTTAATTATATTTAGGGGATTTCTCTGTTTTCCTAGTTTCCATCAAGGATAGAAAACTATGTGTCAAAAACATGAAAAATTGTGCTATTTTCAGAGCATTTAAGGAAAATTTAGGAAAGAAATTAAAATTTCATACAAGGATAATTTTATGTTGTTCTCCAAGCAAGGAAATTCAGGTATATAACTGGATGGAGCGGATACGTGAATGAAATATTGAATGAATGAACCCTAATATTCAAAAAATTTTAGATTCCTATAACACTGTAACTCATTATATGTATGTTTCCTACATTTTCACACTAGTAATAAATTCTGCATGGGTTTTATAGTACTTAACATTTAAATAATACTGGATTCTTCTGAACTTCATACACTTAATGCTTTGACCTTATTATACGTGTCATCAGTGATTAGTGCTACTTAAATAGCTACGTAAGCATGGATATGGATACTCCTTCAATTTTACCTTTTCTAGGACCTTAAGTTTATCTATCATAATCCTTCTAAATTTAACCTATTTTATTGTTTATTATTTTGTTTTCCTTTCTTTCTGATCTCTGTGTTAAGACAACTTGTAGGTCTTCTTGTGTTACTTTCATTAGGAAAAGTAAATCAATGTTAGATTTTCACTCTTTATACTTGTTTCTTACCATTACAGACAAATACTTTTTTCATCAAAAATAGGGAGATTCGAACAGAAGACAGTCTCTTTGCTTAACTGACACTTATATAGTCACAATTCAGCTGAAAAGGCTGTCTTCACTTTTAACTTTTGAAATGCATCATTTTTCTATTACTCTGCTCAATGTTTTTCTCAGATTCACCATTATTTGTCTGTTATTCACAGAAATATAAACATATTTATTACTATATTCAAAGAAATACAAACCTTTACATATATTACCCATCAAGGTATTTCCAACATATATACCTTGCTTGTATCTTTGCTTTATAGACAGATCTCTTGGTTCGTGTACAGACTCTTCTGAAAAAGGACCATATATGCTTTGCAGGCTATCTAGTAATTTTGAGCCTAAAACAGAACAATTTGCAATTATTAATTATGCCCTTTACTTTTTAATTGGTTTAGCTACTTGCTCCAATTCAGAATATTAAAGTATTACCTTAAGTTGTTGAACATGTATTTTGAAAAGGTAATGTAATTTGCCTTTTTTCCTTCTTTTCTTTAAAATAACAGAAATAACCTATAACATAGGTTACTACAATTGGTAGAACTGGATTATATCAATAGTATTTATTTTCTTCAAACTATGCACATATATGCATAAAAATACCTAGTGAAGACTGTCAAGGCAGTAGTGAAATGATTTTGCTTAGATGTTCAGTCGAAACAACATTGTTTCTCTAAGTTCAATAGACTTTCATAGACCAGCTAGGAAATAGTCATATTTAGTTACTTTTTCCTCCATGATAATGTGTTAATGGTTAGGTTGACCAAAACTGCCTAAACAAGATATAAAATAAGAGAGATAAGGTAATCTATCCATCACTTTATCCATAGTTTTCCATAATTACAGAGTCTTATACATCCTCTGTACCATATCATAAAAAACCTAAATTTCAATGATATTGAATTTACACTGTATGCTGAACTGGAACGCAGTTTTGAACTTCTTCAATGTAATTCATACTTAGAGATCTCAAAATTCATAATATTTAGGGAACTATAAACAGCGAGGAGAAATCACATGGCCAAAGTGTAGCTTTTGAAAGACCTCCAGAAATGCAATTAGTGCGCTAGCCCACAAAGCTGACAAATTATTTTGAGAATTCTTCTCAGAAATCCTCTGGCTATGTGGAAGTTTGGGATGAAATGTTTCCCTGTAGAAATGAAATTCCTATAGAATGGAATTTGACAACTAATGAAAAAAAGGTATTTTCTCCTTCTCCACTATATATGGACATTTCAAATTGTTCGGAGGCCTTCAAACTCTGTATGTATTTCCATTCAGAAAGTCATAATGCAGTTATTAATCAAGATTTCCACATAGAGTTATTGAATCAGATCTGTAAGCTTGGTTTATGCCTGGATGCTGGGACATGAATTCACATTATAGAATCATAGAAACACTAGGTTGGAAAGGACCTACGAGATCACCTAGTCCAACCGTCCTCCTATCACCATCCCTACCCACTAAGCTACTAAACCGTATCTCGTAGCACCTCATACAGACACTTCTTGAACAGTGCCAGGGATGGTGACTCCACCACCTCCCTAGGCAGGCCATTCCAGTGCCTGACCACCCTTTGAGAGAAAAAGTTTGTCCTTATGTCTAATCTGAATCTCCCCTGGCGCAACTTACGGCCATTCCCTCTCGTCCTGTCATTAGTTATCTGGGAGAAGAGGCCGACCCCCTCCTCATCACAACCTCCCTTCAAGAAGTTGTACAGTGCAATGAGGTCTCCCCTGAGCCTCCTCTTCTCCAGACTGAACAATCCCAGCTCCCTCAGCCCCTCCTCATACGACTTGTGCTTCAGACCCCTCACCAGTTTTGTTGCCCTTCTCTGGACACATTACAGGGCCTCAATGTCTTTCTTGTAGTGAGGGGCCCAAAGCTAAACACAGTACTCCAGGTGTGGCTGCACCAGAGCTGAGTACAAGGGGGATGATC
>WBMW01000416.1:46935-68120 GCA_013396635.1 Penelope pileata | reverse complement strand
CCACGGGCTGCCAGTTTCTCCAGGAGAATACTGTGGGGGACCATGTCGAAGGCTTTGCTGAAGTCTAGGTAGACTACATCAACAGCCTTTCCCTCATCTACCAGTCTGGTCACGCAGTCAGAGAAGGAGATGAGGTTGGACAAGCACGACCTGCCTTTCATGAATCTGTGCTTGCTGGGCCTGATCCCCTGGTTGCCATGCATGTGCTGTATGATCTCCCTCAAGATGACCTGCTCCATAACTTTCCCTGGTACCGAGGTCAGGCTGACAGGTCTGTAGTTCCCTGGATCCTCCTTACAGCCCTTCTTGTAGATGGGAGTCACATCAGCAAGCCTCCAATCCTCTGGGACCTCTCCAGATACCAGGAACGCTGATAGATGATGGAAAGCGGCTTGGCAATCACCTCTGCCAGCTCCCTCAGCACCCTAGGGTGGATCCCATCTGGTCTCATGGACTTGTGACAGTCCAGATGGAAGAGCACGTCTCTAACTGTCTCAGCCTGAATCACAGGGGGTATATTCTGCGCTCCATCTCAGACTTCCAGGTCAGGGCGAAAAGTACCCTGAGGATAACTGATCTGACTATTAAAGACAGATGTAAAGAAGGCGTTGAGAACCTCAGCCTTTTCCTTATCCTCAGTGGTCAAAATAGTCTACAAGTCTGGCATGTGGCTGAGCAATAGCTCACTGCCACTCTTTTAACAAGCTGCACAGATCAACTTGTTAAGGACTTGGTTAAGCATCAGTGTGCCTAGTGATGTACAAAATACATAGGAAGGAGGTATTACACTAAAATATTTATAGGCTAAAGGTTTCACACATTCGTAGTTCATAGACACTGCCTTCAGGAATGAGTCCACTGAGGTGACTGAAACTAGTCTTGCGAAAACAGGTTAGATAGGTCTCTAACTGAACTTCAGCAATGAAATCAAAACAAAGCATAACAACATTTCCCCTGAAGGATTCCTACTCCACTCAGCAAAAATTTTAACAGAGAAATTTTCAAAAGCGTAATTTCCTCTTCTCACAAAAGGCTTGGAAATTTTATTTCGTGTCTCTGTGAGGAAGAAAATTTCACTGCTTAACACCTAACATAAGTGGCATATCTTCCATAGAAGATATGTTGTCATGATTCAATTTATGTTTTGGATGTCATTTTCAAACACTAAGTAGCTTAGTTATTTAAATTTATGTTTCTCAACTCATAGTTCAGTTTATGTGCAGTATGTTCATCCCTTTAGAGCACTGATTTTTGGCATTTATCAATATCTGTGTTATCTGTCAATATCTGTATACCCAAACAAAATTCCTGTCCAAATAATATTCAAGGATAGTTCACAGTTGTATCTAAAATATGTACTTAGAAAGAAATTGATTGTGGAGAAATCTTAGATAAGCATATTGTGTGATTTTAAAACAAAGTAAAAACCAGAAATACTGCTGGTATCAGACTCATACAGTCAAAGTACTAATCAAATTATCTATCTGCATGGACTGACAAATTTGTCTGTAGTTATATATATTTTTTCTGATACATTGACTTTGGGCAATAGAAATGATACCAATAAATTAGAAATTAAAATTAAATTAGATTAGTTAAAAAGAAAAGATCCTCTATCCTTTTGCACAGGAGCCAAAATGAAAACTGTGGGATTTGTTTTCATTAACAAAGAAACCAAAAGTATTTAGCACATTACAGCTAAATAAGGTTTCCTTTCCAATGAGTTATGTTAATTGCACAGATATATTTTCATATTTTTTTAAAATGAAAACATACAAACCAGTTGGCAGTCCAAAAGAAAAATGTGAGGGGTGCTCCGAAAGTAATGCCTCCTATTTATTATGTTGGCCCACAACATCAGAGGTGGATGTTGGCGGTATGGCAGTAGAGGTTGAACCTTCCCACCAATATTCTGTTACATTTTGTACCAAAAAACAGCCACTAGTTTGAAATCATGTTATATATGTAGTTACAAACACAACAATTAAAGAGATTATAATAATTTGTTTCATTAGTATCAAAAAGGTGAATTGGCCCATCTCCCTATGTTCAGAAGCAATAAAAAGGAAGTATTTTGGTGAGTTTGTTACCCATTAGCCTACCTCTGTCTCTTAAACCCTGATACAGAGTACAGAGATTGAAGCATATGCAGAAGCAGCAGAAGCTCAGCAGATGGTAAGACTTCAGGCAACAGAGCACATTGGTAAGTTACTTTCAGATGCTGAGAACATGTGAAAATACAGAATCACAGAAGCATAGGGGTTGGAAGGGACCTCTGTAGTTCACCCAGTCCAAGCCCTCCTGTTAAAGCAGGTTCAGTTGAGTAGGTTACACAGGAAAGCATCCAGGTGGGTTTAAATATCTCCAGAAAAGGAGACTCCACAACCTCTCGGGACAGCTTGTTCCAGTGCTCTGTCACCCTCAAAGAAAAGAAGTTTTTCCTCATGTTCAGATGGAACTTTCTCTGTTCCAGTTTGTGCCATTGCACTTTGTCCTGTCACTGGGCAACACTGAAAAAAGCCTGGCCCCACCCACTTGACACCCATCGTTTAGATATTTAAAAGTGTTGATAAGTCTCCTCTCTCAGTCTTCTCTTTTTCAGGTTCAACAGTCCCAGGTCTCTCAACTTTTCTTCAGAAGGGAGATGCTCCAGGCCCCTAATCATCTCTGTGTTCCTCAGCTGGACTCTCTCTAGAATTTTCCTATCTTTTTTGAACTGCGGAGACCAGAACTGGACACAGTACTCCAGATGTGGCCTCACCAGGGCAGAGTAGAGGGGGAGGATCACCTCCCTCGACCTGTTGGCCACCCTCTTTTTAATACACCCTGGGATACCACTGGCTGGCTCATGGCCAGCTTGTCCGCCATGACAGCCAGGTACTTCTCTGCAGAGCTCCTTTCTAGCAGGTCAGCCCTAACCTGTAGCGATGTAAGCAGTTATTCCTCCCCAACTGTAGGAGTCTACATTTGCCCTTGTTGAATCTCATCAAGTTCCTATCTGTCCAGCTCTCCAGCCTGTCCAGGTCTCGCTGAATGGCAGCACAGCCTTCTGGTGTGTCAGACACTCCTCCCAGCTTCATATCATCAACAAACTTGCTGAGTGTGCACTCTGTCCCTTCATCCAGGTAATTGATGAAGATGTTAAACAAGAATAGACCCAGCATCAATCCTTGAGGAACACTGCTAGCTACAGTTCTCCAACTAGATTCTGCACTGCTGTTCACAACCCTCTGAGCTCTGCCGGTCACCCTGTTCTCAGTCCACCTCACCGTCCACTCATCTATCCCACACTTCCTAAAACTGCTAGAACACACAGCTGATTCTGGGTCCTAATACATATTGCAGCCTCAAAGACACAGAAAACTAATTAATTTCTAAACTTTTGTCATCCAGGTAAGTTTGCTGGATTCAAACCACACTTCGTATTAATTGTTAGTGATTTAAAAATTACTGAGAAATACAGAAAATAGAATATCCAAAACTAGTAAAAGAACCACAGTAAAATCAGATTAAGTCCTGACCTTTATTAAACTTGAGGATGCTGGAACCATTGAAGCAGGAGATTCTATTTCCATAGAATAAAAAGTAAAAAGTTTTTTCAAGTCCAGTTTGTTCACCCCTCAGTGTGAACAGAACATTGTTTTTAAATCACCACAACTTGTGACATATAATGATGTGCTAAAACACCTAGTGATCAGATTCTGCAAAGTAGAATAGAGACTACCATTTACTGTAAGGGTTTATCAAAAGTTATGATTATATCAAAATATAAGAAGCAAATCCTCCTAATCACCAGAAAAGTAATGAGACCTGAAGGGAAGGATCACAGCCATGCAAGTAAACTATGGCGTATTGTAAGAGACTGTTTTGGAATCTTTTGTCTCAAAGCTTGCTGTGAGAACTCTTTTGTCTCAAAGTTTGCCCACCTGCCTGCTGCCCGAAGGCTTGCAGACCATGGGCAATGAGAGACAAGCAGCCGCTAAACGGCCATCGAGCAGCCTTTCAGACTGGCGCCTTGAGGGAGGCAACCACCAAAGGAGATGTGCAAGCCCGTCTGTGCCTGTTCGTGTGATAACGTGACATACCTGGGTGCCCAGGAATGTCATGCTGGCTGAAAATGAGGAAAAGAAGACCTTCTCCAATGGGGGAAATGCTAGCTGCCTGCTTAGCTGCCTACAAGCTGCCTACCTGCTGCTGTCTGACTGATGTCTGACGGATGCCTGGCTGGACCTGCTTGATACCTCCTGCTGCTTGAGACATGAGGTCCTGCTGCCCTTCTACCTGATGCCTGCTTGTTGCTCCTGCTTCCTACCCGATGGCCCGATGCCTGACGATGCCTGATGCCTACTGCCTGAAGCCTGTTCCTGCTTCTCCTGATGTCTGCTCCTGCTTTGCCTGGTGCCTGCTGCCTGAGACCTGATGGCCTGATGCCTGCTGCTGCTACTGCTTCCCCTGTGCTCTCGCTCCCACATGGGCCTGAAGATATTCCTGGTCTGATAGAACGGCATGGGATCCATGGTGGTGAATTGTCCCCGCTTTTTTATATGTAACCCTCGCTCTTATTTCCTACCCTTTTATTATCGCCTGCTTTCCCATTCCCATCTCCCTCACTGACCAGAATTTCTATTAAACTGGTTGGACAACATTTGACCTCGTTTGTGTCTTAATCTCACTCCGGGTATGTTAAAGAATCTCCCCTCACTCCAATAATTGGAGCGGGACACATATATGATGAAGGATTGTATGCAGCATCGCAGTATGGTAACATAAAACATGTAAGTAGCTTGTTGTTGTTATCCTGAAGTAATTTTCCACAGCCTTGGGACATTTTGTTAGAAACAGGGCATGATTATCACCAAATTTTATGCACATTGATATTTATAAGCATTTGAAATGCAAAGTAAGCATTTTTTGACCCCCAAAATCCAGGTATCTTTAGACTAGTAGAAAACAGTGTCACATGGTGTGCTTGGTCTGCTTAACAGGCAATATCCTACCAAAAAAAGTAGGTTTGCAAGTAAATAGATTCTAATTGCCAGCATGTCTTTCTTTATGCTTTTGCTCCAGTGCTTCACATCAGAAAAACTAAATGCACAAGAAAATAAACAAAACAGAAAAAAAGAGCTGTCTTTTTCTTGATCCTTTCTCTTGACAGGAAGCAACACAAGAGCAATTATACACCTCAGTTGACTGTATGGCGCCAGATAGCCAATATTAATCTTTAAGCTTACCTTGGCATACAAACTTCAGTTCCTTGGCATCTGTGACAGTGGTTCTTTTATCTGACCTCTTCTTTTCTGTCCGGCGATGGCTGCGTCTTTTCTTTGTCTCTCCCCAAAGATTCGATCCACCGTGCATGCTTGGGATGTTCAGAATGGCAATTCCTTCCAGAGAAATATTGATTAAGTCTAGCTGAATTCCATCACACTGATTAGTATGGAAAAAAAAGGGAAAAAAAAAAAAAAAGAAGAAGAAAAAGAGCAGTAAAAGAGAAAGAAAAATCAGAATGTTCTACCAATCAGATATTCTTCAGCAACTCATCAGTGTTAATGGTTTATTCTATGATTATACCTAAAATATATATTTAAATCTGTAAAGGATGTATGAGTTAGATCCTCATCAAGCAGGCAAATCATGGTTCCTATTCAACTCTTGATTGCTTGTTTAGTTGTGGGACTACTTGGTACAGCCATCTTGTTACCTGATACCTATACATTGACTCAATTGAAATATATTTGTAGCTTAATTCCAGCCATTAGCAGACAAATATTTACACTACAAAAATTGCTACAGCAATAAGTAGTAGCTTTTTTGTTGCCTGTTCCAGCTAAATTGTCTGCCTTACAACTTTGCAATGATACTTTACACTACAACACTTAAGCCCCTTCCACATGAAACTGAATATAAAAGTCCCTGCATACAAGGTCTAAGCAGGTCCTGAGAGCACAGAACACCACACAGATAATAGTTTCAATCCAAAGGCACAAGTGGCACATCAGTGTAGAGCTATGCCTGATAAGGGGTAAGATAGTAAAATGCTGATGCAGGTACAGCATGATCTAGCTGTAAGTGTCCCTGTTCATTGCAGTGGAGATGGACTAGATGACCATTAAAGGTCCTTTCCAACACAAATGATTCTATGATTTCTCATCCCAGGACCTCCATCAGCAGTAGTTCTAGTTTTCTGAAATATGTATCAATGACAAAGGAAAACATGACCATCTTTAGCAGGTTTGTTGAGGTTTTTCAGTATTTCTTTCATATTTTGGTAAAGGAGTGCTACTCAGGGATATGGGTCCAAAGGAGAAGCATCAGCATTCTAAGAGACGCCCAAGACTCACAGGATGCACAGAAGAAATCTTTC
Source organism: Penelope pileata (assembly GCA_013396635.1). Taxonomy (NCBI): domain Eukaryota; kingdom Metazoa; phylum Chordata; class Aves; order Galliformes; family Cracidae; genus Penelope; species Penelope pileata. The sequence goes on along the minus strand of WBMW01000416.1, from coordinate 61,756 downwards.
TCCACGAGATAGTCTCTTCGTTGGTGGAAGCCTACAACATTTGCAAGCACAGTTCACCTTTGGACGAAACAAACTTAGCTTGATAGGACACACGTAGTCTTTGTTGACTGTAATTTAGTCAGGCAAAATCCTCCTCCCCACCTGGATTCTTTTATGATCAAGGGAAAGGTGATACTGAAGAATCTCCACAGAGGAAAAAAGACCCAACTTCTGGTTACTATAGTTGAACCTGTGCATGGAAGGCAAAGCATCCAGTTCTTCTTACTAATTCACTGAACCAACCAAAGTTCCCAGGATTGATACATATATTTGCACCTTAGCTGAAAGTCAATCAGCTTAAATCCTCATGATATAGCTAAAGAACACAGGTATCCTAGCGAGTTACACACACCTTACTGTGTATAACAGGATATCTCAAAATCATTAGACCCTACTCTTGCAATGTTCTGCAAGCTAGTAGGAGATCCGGTCATGCATTTAAAATTGATTAAGAGTCTCATTTTGTTATTCTAGTACATAATAATCAGTACAAAAACTGGAAGAATAATTAACCATGCTTCAGTAACAGTCCACTGCCATCGTGCAGCTTGCTGCTCTGTGAGTCACTGGCAATATATCCTCTCTGTTTATCTAAATCTTTACCACAGCTTTTAAGAGACAGAAAGTAGAATAACTGTGCAAAATTATTCATTTACCCTGAAAGCTTCTCAGGTTACAAAACAGAACTGTATTATAATGCATACTCTGCATCTTCTTAATCCTTCTAACAACACTGTAAATCTGGAGAGTGAACAATTTTGACATTAAGGTTTCCCTTTCATATTTACTCTTCAAGAATTAAATTTTAGACCTGTGGATTATATGCACATAAGAAAACTTTTAAAGGGACAAGATGTATCTGGAAGTGGGTTGGCAGTTATGGCAACAACCATAAGCGAAATTGTAACTTTTAAATCACTCTTTTCTAGTAACAAAAATGGCATAGATCTTCACTATTACGTTGGAAGCAAATGTATGGGTTTTTTTCCCCTATATTTTATATGTATTAAATATTAAGATGATTTATTTTACTAAAAATTCTGCTCATGTGTATGCTCACTTACTCCTATACATTCTAGATAAACAGATATTAATTTCATAATTAAAAGTAATCTTGTGTAAATACCCTGCAGGCCTCAATGAATCAAACACATACTGTGTGTCAGGCCTCCCACTGTCTTCAAGTGGAATGTACTGGCTGGATAATTAGATAGTACATATTTTTTAACCTTATTTGCATGCATATTATATCTTTTGCACACTGACAAGCAGCAGTAACAACAAAAGTCAGATTACCACAGGGAATTCCCACAAAGAAGTCTTCATTCCTTATAATTTGCAGCCTAAATTAAAATAATTTGATCTTTGACAAGGATGAAATGTCAAGCAGAAGGGGGTCCTCTACAAGCCACGGCCTGTGGCTTCTGAAATCTGCCTAATTTATGTCAGTCACTTCTTAATACATATTTAAGTATTACACGAGAAAGATGATAAATATGCAATCTGACACCTTTGGTATTTCCCTGCTGTTAATTTATAAAGGTCTGGCGTCCCCTAAACTGACTGGAATTATTTAAAAAAAAGAAGAATTGTGAAATAGGATGGTGCAGAGTCTGGCTTCCATTTTCCCTCAATATTGAAAACAGCAGGTAGTACACTAAGACAATTATTTGACTAGGCCTCCGAATCCCACAGTGATGAGGAACTTTCTGAATTAGCAAAAGGAAGATTTCTTTTGTTCACACACAGACAAGAAGTTTGCACAACAGGTAGCTCCACGTTGTCTTAACACATTTATATGCTACAACAGCAAAACACGTGTTCTGCTTTTTCTATTATCATTATTATTATCATTTCAAATAATATAATGATATTGCTAAAAATAAAAGCATAGTTTCAAACATAGAATATGCCTACTCAGATTAGAAATAAACATTTGTGTTCCTACCTTTTTTTCTTTTGATATTTTTCTTGTCTTCACTCCCTACTCTGGCATTATCGTCTACACTTCATTCACTACATTGAAAATGTCCAGATCATCTCTATGTTAAGAACATATCCATGTAACGAGGTGCAATATTATTCCAGACTTCGTAATCATTTAAGCTCATTTCACCCACTTATTAACACCAGGTAGAATAAGCAGGCTTCCTCTCTCACACGATGCTTTTGCAGCATGTATGTATCCCACTTACATTGGATCTATGGCACGTCTCATTAAACATCCTTCATCACACATTTTTCTTTCTCTCTCTCTTTTTTTTTTTTAGTGTGCTTTAAAAAATCTTTAATTTTATCTTATTTTTTCTCTTAGAACCTACGTTTCTCTTCTCAAATTCTGGATCCCAATTTGAAACTGAAAACATCTGTTATTCTGGATAATGCTTTGTAGGTTACCAAGCAGGGGACTTTTCATGTATTGTAAATACAAAATTTACTATACTGAATATAATTTTCAAATCGTGTTCTCCAGCTAAAAAGAATAAAAAATTCAGAACCTAAAAGAAATGACTGTACAACAGGAAAGCCAAGCTCAGTTATGCTAGAAATCAAATATATGGTTGAACAAATATTTGTCCACAGAATATTTGATAGCTTTCTACTAGCACTTAATCTTCATGGGTTTTGTTCCTTCAAAATTTGGCTATAGAGCAAATGCATTCTTTGTAAATTTTGTTCAGATTGAAATGGGTTATCACACACCAAGCTCTCATTTATAGAAACATCCCAAGCACAGGGAAGCAGATGAAAAGAAAAAAAAAAAAAAAACAGATGAAAACAGCACAACTCCCAAGTGTGTATAATATACAAACAAGAAACATTAGATAAAAGCATATTGGTAAGCATTGTTCATTTAAATGTAATTTACTCATGGTAATATCTGCAAATAATTACCTCCTAAAAATTCTTGTGCAAGCATTTTGGAAACTATTTCCCCTATGATTTTTTATCTTAACTGTAGGAATAATAAGAATGGGCAGGGTAGAGGAAGTGAATGTTAACAAACATCTTATATACTGACAATGTAGTATTTTCTTGGTAATAACAATGTTACAAACATTAATTGGCAATAATTATAAAACTGGTATCAGTGGCATCATAAACTTGTATGAATACTTGTTTACTTTGGGATGTTAACATTTCATCACATTTTCAATGCTTACAATCAGATGGTTTAAGAAGATTGCATATTACTACATACCAGCCTAAATATGATTTTTGCTGAGTAGAAAATATTTTCTTGGGAAAGCCAATAAAATTAATATTTAGTTAAAGGGGACATTTAACTTGCAATATATTCAAATCAAAACAAATCAGGTAAGCATTTATTCTAATAACTAATCAAATAGTTTTCAGGCTACCTGTACTTAAACAAAGATGTGTGAAGAAGCATTGTCTTCGAAAGCAATATAAATTTATTTTTTAATTTTAAAGAAATGCATGGAACATGTGGAACATGTGTGGAACACACAAAGAAGATAACAGCCTAATAGACAAGTCTGGCACCACAGGTTTTACAATTTCATTTTTGGTATTTGCTACTGTTCTACCACCAGATCCATGGTCCCTTCAGATCATTTCAGACTATGCCTTTCAGTAGGCTTTCACTTGACACTCATACTCTTACCATACTTCTCCAAGTGCTTCATACTACTATACAAACACTCCATTGACATGAGCAGTTTCTCATTACTCTTGGTAAAAGAGAGCACCGCAATACTCTTAAGAAATGATTCCATTATTTAACTTAAATTATCATGTTTGTACCACCACTCATTTCACATTTTTCATTTACTTATTTATAAACATCAGCCCCCCAAACAGTTTATATAATGTAGCCAATTATTCTATCATCCATCAAAGTCATAGCGGAACATTATTTTAAATTCCTAGTTACAGACAAAATATCCTGTGTCTTTTCAGTTAATGTTCAATGTATAATGGAACAATGACCTCTTCAGCAGAGAGAAAAGTTATTTAATGAAGGAGAATGATTCAAAAAAAAAAATATATTCTTTAACCTTTATTCAGGAAAGTAAGTACAATTTTAGGGAATTGAGTTTTAAAGGTTATAGAAACTTGGGACCTAGAAATAATAAGTAATTTTTTTTTTATTTTAATCCTGCAGCAGCTCTCACTCCCTCCAACAGTCTTTCATTTCTCCATCTGACCTAGCCACAGTCCCTATTGATTTCTAATGTTATATTTCACCTCTTGACCTTGTCTACTGTATTAAGACTTCACTAATCATCAAACTGAACTTTGTTCCAGTGTTCAGGGCTACACTACAAATAGACACGATAAAAATAATATTTTGGAATATAGGGTCGAAAGGATGTGCACCACTTTGCCTTGTTGGATTCAGGCACTCTGTACCCTTGCTCCCTGCATTTCAGCCAAACTAGTGACATTTCAAGGATAAAGGCAACAATTAGTTTCTTACTTCTATTTCTATAGATTCATGCAGCTTCTTACAGGTGGCTGAGAAAGTTTCCGAAGTGCCAAATTCAAAATACCAAAATTTGTTCTTCATTCTGAAAAAAAAAAAAAAAAAAAAAAAAAGATCTTATTCACTATCAATATGTGACAAAACTGATCATCCTGTCTTCCACTATAAGTAATGGCAAAGGCTTGGGAACATGTGACATCCCATTTGAAATAGATGAGCTCATAATTTTAAAAGCTTAAATGTTGGTGTCAGGTTGTATGATATCCCCTAAAGGGATAACAAGAATGTGTTGAACTGACAGGTTCAAATGTACCTTTGACTTTTCTTTTTCAGTGACTATCAGAATATTTTTTGTCACTTAACCGGTGACATGCCTCAGAAAAATGTATCGATTTTATTTCATGTCTTACACCTACTATACGATCTCTGATTGATGGTTAAAATCTCTATCCCACAGAGTACTAAATGTGCAACCAGGGCACTCTCATTGTGGAGAAGAGCCAAGATGAAAATGTAGCTTGTCTTAAGCTAGCTAAAGGTAAAGGTAGATTGTTCCTGATGACAGATGAGATATTTGAAGAAAATAAAAACTCACAATCTAACAATCTTCAGATATTTTGCAGTAGAAGAGCTGTATTAACAGATAACTAACTCATAAACACACTTTAAATAGGTGATGGAACCTGAGGTTCATTAATAGATTCTACAGAAAAAAAAAATAACATGCACAGGTTGCTCTGAAAGTAATGCCTCCTGTTTATTTCCATGGAAACCATAACAGATACAAAGAGCACAATAACAGTATTTGATAGAGAAAATTCTCAGCTACAAAGCACTAGTTTTCCACATAGGCTCCACTATTAGCTAGGCATTTTCACCTGCAGTGAACAAGAGCCTGCATGCCACACTTGTAAATATCCGCACCAGCAGAGGTGACCCACTCTTTCCCAGCTCCTATGATGGCGTGGTTGCTGAAGTGCACCACCCACTGCCTCACTGTGCTCACATCCACTGTTTGGTCTCCATAAACATTCAGCAAACATCGATTAATGTTAACAGGTACTACTTTTTCCACATGGAGGAATTCAATCCCACACCTTTGCTTCATATGCACTTCCATGTCACACTCCAATTTGTCAGATTGCCCCTCTGCTGTCATCTGTCACATGGCAAGAAAATGTCACAGGATATTGGCGGGAACATTCAGACTCTCCTTCCATACCACCAATATCTGCCTCTGATGTCATGGGCCAACATAATAAAACAGGAGGCATTACTTTCGGAGCAACTCTCGTTAAGGCCAGTAAATTGCTTAGTTTATCATGACAGCAGGCAGAGATTACAATTTTTTCTCCTCAAATACAGAAAGACTGCACCTCTATTTTACCAGATTTGTTGCATACTGTTAAATATAATCAGGACACCAGCAGTAACATTTCAAATAAGTACTTGCAGTTTTGTTTAACTATCACCAGCAATTATTATTATTCTGTAACAAAATGAGAAGCTAAATTAAAAAAAAAAAGTCAAAAAGACACTGAATTAGAATTCATTATTTTAGAATTCGTTATTCACACGAATCAGATATGAACACAGTGCACCCACTTGTATAAATTGTTCTCTGACACAAACACAGAGCAGTATGCTTGAAACTCGAAAAAAAACTGAATCTGCCTGAGGTAGAAGTGAAAAGTGAAACACAGGCATGGATGACTGACAAACATGCCAGCAAAAGTACCAATCTTACCCTTGGTACATAAATTAGATGCATAAATCAGATTACATAACTAAAAGTCTAGTTAGTGTCTCTTAACATCTCCTTAATGGCTCCTACAGTCACAGCCATGCGGAGGGAGAAGGGGCACTACAGTACTGGCCATTCACAGAAACCTGTTGGTATGGGAGTCAACAATTCCTGATCAATTCCAGAGATGTGCAAGGATGTCCAGCCTGGGGTGGGAGTCATAATAATAATAAGAGGAGAACAAAAAGAGAGAAAGGGACATGTTTCTGAAGAAAAATAGCACTGGTATTTGAAAATGTTTTTGCACAGAAAATCTGAATATGTTTGGAAACAGTTTCTGAGGACGGATTCTATCCATCCTGCTCTGGGGTAAATGAAATTCTCAAAACAGCTCCAGAATCTCTTTTGAGATTCTCAAAAGAGACAAGAGAAGGAAAGTGATCAGATTCAGCTTCCGCACATGAAGAGACTGTGAGTGGAAGTGATCTGATGTAGGTCTCTTCTACACCTGCAGATTTGTTAGTACACTGACATGTTGACCTGTGATCAACTGCTCTGTTTATACTAATGTACATAAAAATCAGTATAGTCCTTTCAAATCAAAACAAGAGTGAACAAAGTATTGAATTCCGGCTGGGTCCTTTTGAAATATCTGGATGCTGCTATTTTCCTGCTACTTTCTATGCAGGAATGATGAATAATGAGATAATCTGGAAAACTGACGCAAGATTTCAGAAAAATACTTCATTCTTTATTTTGATGCTATAATTAAGACTAAACAGAATTTTTTTCCTTTGAGAGCCTTTCCTCTTGCCATTTGGTTATTTTTCCACAAATGAAGCACCTTTCTTTAATCTCTAAATTGGAAAGATATGGATTTGAAGGGTGGACTATTCAGTGGATTAAGAATTGGTTGGAAGGTGACAGCCACAGGTCAACGGCTCTATGCCCATGCGAAGGCCAGTGATGAGTAGCGTCACCCAGGGGTCTGTCTTCAGACTGGTGCTCTTCAGCATCTTTTTCAATGACCTAGATGGCGGGATTGAGTGCACCCTCAGCAAGTTTGCTGATGATATTGCATGGTTCAGCTGATTACAATAGAAGGAAAGAAATGCCACCCAGAGGGACCTGGACAGACTTGAAAAGTGGACCCACATGAACGTAATGAGGTTCAAGTTCACATTCATTTGCGTAAGGGCAATCCCTGAAACGTGTATAGTCTGGGAGAAGAAGTCCCTGAGATCAGCCCTGCAGAGAAGGACTTGGGGTCCTGGTGGATGATAAGCTGGACATGAGCCAGTAGTGTGTGCTTGCAGTCTGGAAGGCCAACAGTATCCTGGACTGCATCAAAAGGGGGGGGGGGGGGCAGCAGGGCAAGGGAGGTGATTGCCTCCCTGCCCTCTACTGTGCCCTTGTAAGGCCCCATCTGGAGTACTGCATCCAGGCCTGTTGCCACCAGCAGAAGAAAGACATTGAACTGTTGGAGCAGATACAGAGAAGGGACGTGAAGATAACTGGAATACTGGAGGATCACCTCTCCTATGAGCAAAAGTTGAGGGAGATGGGCTTGTTCAGCCTGGAGAAGACAAGACTCTGGGGAGACCTCATTGCAGCCTTCCAGAACTTAAAGAGAGCTTATAAACAGGACGGAGACCAACTTTTTACATTGTCTAATAGCAATAGGACAAGGGGGGGTGGGGGTGGTTTTAAACTAAAAGAGGAAAGATTTAGGTTACATGTCAAGAGGAAATTTTTCAGTCAGAGGGTGGTGAGGCACTGGCACAGGTTGCCCAAAGAAGTTGTGGATGTCCCACGCCTGGAAGCATCAAGGCCAGGTTGGATGGGGCCCTGGGCAACCTGATCTTGTGGGTGGTAACCCCATCCACGGCAAGGGGATTGGAACTAGATGATCTTTAAGGTCCCTTCCAACCCAAGATGCTATATGATTCTCTGATCTTTTTCTTTTTCATTATTGGAAAGCTTGCTTTAAATTGACTTCTTAACGCTGTAAATAATAAGCTCTTTGACTTGCGAAGAGATAAAATAGATAATATCTTAGCGTCAGTCAGAATCTATAGTTTCAAATTCATGTATTTTGAGTTCAGAATATCAAAACTCAGCATTGACAGTGGTTTACTAGAAAGCGTATACCTATAAATCAGTGTTGTAGAATTATATGACAGAAGATTAAGTGCATTCGTCATGTAAGTTTTTGATGGCAGATGTCTTTCTTGTCATTGTAACACACTCTATTAGGCCAAAAATTGTAGTCTTGTGAGCCTGTCCTGTATGTAGGACAGGATGACTACATCTCTGTTTTTAACAATAGAAAGGCAAACTAACTGCCAACTTTTCCAATACAAAGATAGACACACATACAAATAATTTTCATGTAATTTTCAAAAGTACTTACCAACTCCCTTTACCAGCTATTTTATTCAAATGAACAATAATTTTATGGAATAGAAAATTATATTTCATCTTTTCTTGTACATACAAAGCAAGTTAATCATAAAGAAATCAAGACCAATTATACTTAACTTTATACAAGAAAGTTTAATCATTATTATTATAGCAAATATTTCAAAGGATGTTGTCATGTCTACTTTTCCCTCCTAGAGGAGCTGATAATTTTTAATTGTTCCAACTTCTACTAAAAGATGAAGTCTATTCCAGTTAAAAAACAAAAACCAAGAAAAAAAACCAAAAAAACCCCAGTGCTATACAGTAGCACTTTTCTTTACACCACTTTTCGTGCTAGGAATAGGAAAGAGAATAGATTATTTTACAGGAAGGTGTTTTTGTATATGCTTCAAAGTGCATAGCTAAACTCTTAAACAACTTCTTGTTTGAAAATACAATATAAATAAAACATCAATCATGATTAAAGGCTGACCCAATCCTATCTAAAGCTGCTATTGGATTACAGCATGTCAAAACATATGCTGCCTATGGATGCAGGAACAACAACACCAAACTTCCTTCAAGAGCCTAAACACTTTCTTGGCTGGCAGTGTTCCACACAGTAAAGCACCAGTCAATTTTCTGTTAAGTGGAAAGAGCTTCTTAAATAGGGATGAAACAAATTAGCCAAACAGTATGGAAAGGCTAGTACTGCAATTTCTTACAATGCTTCTGTACCACAGATAAGTATCAGACTTAGAAACTTTGATGTTTCTTTGAAAAGTTCAGGCTAATGTTTGGTAATCAAGGCAAAATGATCAAAATAGTCTGTAATATGGGTTTGCTCCATTATCAGTTAATCAGAAACCCCCCTACTGCTAAAACTATTTTATATAACCTTTCTGATTAAGCAATTACAAGGCATATAATTGAAAAATTGTCCTGTATCTAAATATGGAAATAGTAAATACTTTATTCTATGCCTGAAGAGTGCATATACTTCATCACAGTGTGTACACTATCAGAACGTGCAGAACAATAGATCAGCAATAGGATGCTAAGGTGGTAAGGAGGTGAGACAATAAAAAATGAATATTTTTAAACGTAAAAAACAAACCCATATTCTGGTTTTAAGGGACTAGAGACTTGAATAATCACTTATTATTACATTTCTAAGTTTATCACACTTTCTACTGTTTTACTTACATTTCTTATTCATATATCTCATATTTATATTTATTTCCACTTTATTTTAATTCTACAATGTCAAGCTTCAACGACGTGAGCTAAAAGTTTCTACACTGGGAAATTTATGACTGAAATATTTGGATCATTTTTTAAAGTGATTTGAAGAGAAACATATTTAGTTATATTAACTGTGTGTGGACTGCTTTAATACAGCTACACTTTCAAAGCGAAGATTTTTTTTTTTAAGCTACTACAATTACATTGCAGAAGGGATGTTTGTTTGCCTGAAAATGTCAAAAGTTGGTCTCAGCCTGCACCATAAACTCATATAAGCTCCCAACATAAAGTTCTCACTCAAAAAGCAGTGCTTATGAACAACAGTATACAGAATATGATTAAAAAAAAATCCACAGGAGGAAAAAAAAAAAAAAGCAACACAGAAGAAAGAACTCCAAAAAGAGGATGCTTATGTGGTAGAATTCACCACATTTCTAAATGGTGCTTAGAGGCCATGTACTTCAGTGTATGTATTTAAAGGAACAGGACTCTTTGGCTCCTTTTTCTCCCTTGTTCATTCTTTTGTCCTCTATTCCATGGAAATGTGGAAAAATGCATAGAATCCCTTCTGCAGAGGATCAGAAATGCCAGAGAGGTGTGCAAATATACATGTGTGAGACAGAGAGATATTTCCACAGTGGAGAAACCATTAAGAGTCCAAGGGGAGAAAGTGGTTGACAGGTATAAGTAGAAAAAAAATGGAGATCACCATCAGAGAAAATAGAGAAATCAAAGAAGAAAAAGAATGAAAAAAGATAGGAACCTAATTTGAAAATGCACTGAAGTTGTGCAATGCTGGAATAACAATGATGACAAAATGGTGAAGGGAGGAAAAAGAAAATAAAAGAGGTCCAAGCAAAATCGCGTATCTGAAGTCAGGAAATACAGATAATAAGGTCTGAAAATGAAACTAGAAGTATAGGAAACATCACACTGGGGAAAAAAAAAAGAAAGCTGAACCTCTGTTCCAATATTCTGCCTCTGACAGTAGCTAGTACTGGAGACCTCAGAGAAGAGTTTAAATATCCATGTAGTATATGGCTGAGAATAATTTAGCTCTAAGGAAGTTTTATTATTATTTATTTTAATTCAGACAGCATCCATTTATGCCATGAAGTATGAAGCAATATAGGGGGAAAAAAAGGTCAAATTTATGGCAGCAAACTACATTATTAAAAAAAAAAAGGAGGGGGGGGAAGAAAGCTTGTTTGTGTTATGTGGCTGGGTTCTTCTTTATTAGAGTTTGAAACTTCATAACACATTTTTGAAAAGGACAGTATAGAATCTCTAGTTCTGGTTCCCAGTGTGAGGAAAACTAAAATTCCACATCAAGGAACAAATGAAATACAAGCAGTTACTGTTCAATTGGGAATAAATGCATCTGTAACCTCAACCATCTGATTTTCCTCAGGACTTAGAATTCTAAGTTTGCTAATTTGTGTCTGAAATTGCTGCTTTTGTGTTGTTGAATCCCAGCCTGTGAAACATAGCATTCAAGACTAAGAGAAGTAAAATTTACCGCAGATTGCATATCACAGTGATTGTGTTTTATGTGCTTGGTAATAAAATGTGCCAATATATTGGTTTTTATTTAATTAAATAAGTACTAAATATCTGATAAATATTCTGTTGCTAAAAATATTTTTCTGCTTTGTAAAATCAAATATAAAGAATATTTTTTATCAAGTTCTATCCTTGTCACAGAAGTTTCAATAGACAACACATTTTCCATCTTTTCTCACTGTTCATAAATCTATTATCCAGGCAATTTTATACTTAGGTGAAAATGATTTCATTGTAGCACATAATATATATTAATAAGAATGTATGACTTTTTCTAATGTTCTTCTTTTCTTTCCACTTCTGTCTTAACAATCATATAATTCCTGTTCTGCTTTATAATGAATCATACGAAAAGGTAAGGAAATAGCCAGTGAAGATGCACATCCATAAGAGATTTATGTGTGACTGGCATGATTTTAATAGAGACATCTTTGTCAATTTTTTCTTTTTCCATTACCAACTGTACTTAACGGCAAATTCTGAAAGTACAGTTACAGTTTAACAAAGTAAAATAACTAAAATTTTCACATTATCTACAGTGATACCACAAATAGTTGGAAGTTTACCACATAAAATCATATGTCAGTAAGCAGCATTTTGAGATTGTCCCTGCTTGACACTTATTAGTTCTACAGATACCGCTGCAAAGCTGCATTCAACTCCTTTTTTTTTTCTCATGCTTTACAATACAGTTTTGCACTGTAGCATGCACTTGTATGCAGCAGTTCTGCAGTCTCTGCCGTCCACCTACCTGTCCCGCTTCTCTATACCCAGTTTTCTCCCAATTCTCCTACAGTCTGTTCCAGCTTGTCACCACCATCCTTCCCCTTTGCCCATTCAGTTCTGCTTCTGCCTTCAGCTATGCACTCACATCTGTCCAAGAATCCACTCTGGATCACTTACAGTAATAAACACAAATCATGAAGGGTTGCAAAAGGACCTTACAGTATTGAGTAACTGGGCTATAAAAATGCAGATAAAATTTAATGTGGATAAATCTAAAGTGATGCATAGAGGAAAAAGAAGAATAATTCTAATTTTGCAAACAGTGATGAGCTTCTGGGGACAAAGTCTTGGGTTTACAATGGATAGCTGAATGAAGTGTCAGAGCAGTGTTTAATAGCATTTGCACGAATGTTGTTGTTGATTGTTTTATTTTTTTTTTTTTTTTTTTTTTTTTTTTTTTTTTTAACTCTCCAGCCTGGAAAGGTGATAAATGGTGGTGTTATAATAGAGTTCTCTAAAATCATGTATGCTACAGGAAGAATGAGTAGGGAATGACTATTCACCACCTCTCACAAGGAAAAGTTACAACGATGAAAAGGAGCTAGGAGGCAGTAGACAGAAAAAACGAGGATTCTTAATCTAAGAAAGAGGAGTTAATATGCTAAACTATTTGCAATAGGATGCTAAAATTTGTATCATTTAAAAAATGATTGAACAGCTTCATTAAAGAATTAGCCACTGAAGCCCACATAACAAAAGCACCACAAATACAGAAATATTATTATGTTACCCTCTTACTCTTGCACTCATTGGTAGAAGACACTGGAGAAAGAGCACCTGGCTGGACAGACCTTCTGGCTGACAGTGGATGAGTATTTTTATGTTCTTAAGTTTCTGGTCACGAATACATTTCCTCTCTTCTGTAACTACCTTTCCTGGATTATCTATTTCTCCTCAGTTAACGTCTCACCACTCATTACCATTTCTTATCCCAAGCTCCAACTTTCCATTTGGATTGAAATCTTTGTACAACAGTCCATACAGGAGTACCAGTCAGTCCACACATTCCAGACAGGGACTAATGTTCCTGAACATCATTTATTATTTGCATATTTGCAGACAAAACGTACAACAAATTCATTGTAGGCCCATGCACTACTTCCTGATTTTGTCAGGCTACTGATCTCAATGTTATTTGTCTAAGTTTTGAAGAGAAAGCCAGATTGGAAACACACTCTTTGTTAGGACTGCCAGAAAAACATGGTAATCAGGAAACATCCTAACAGTCAGTTGTATCCACAAACTACATTCTCCAGTTGTTAGCTATGAAATCTACTTTCGTTGGATTACCTGTAATATCTTTTTCACATCCTCACATTACAGGCTCCAGTGGAGAGTAGAAGTCTGCTAACATACAGAGGAGAATTTTACCCTAAAATGTGAATAAAAAGTGCCAATGTCACAATACAAACAGTGCCTTCAATCATTTTAAGAGCCTCAGAATTCTGTGCCAAGGAACTCAATGACTTGAGTTGTACCTCAGACAGTATCTGTTCTGTGCCAACATGCAATAGGATGTTCATGAGAAAATAATAATATATTCCTCCTAGAGTTATAGAAATGAGACAAATAACAGGAGGTTAACTGACAGCACCTGGTATAAAAACCAGCTATTATAAAACAGTGTGATACCTGGCTGAAAACAGTTTACAAGATATTCCTCTGTAACAGGGTACTGATTCTGATCTGTGACAGAAATAGCTGATTTAAATAAGAAATTCTAACGTGCTTTTTAATTTAGGCTGTTTTAAAAACAGTTATTAGTAAGACAAATAAAACTCATCAGTTTGGTTTCTCAGAAAGTTTACCTAGAAAGTATCATCATTTAATCTGTCTTTTAGTTCTACTAAATGAACATTCCTGTAACCGTTCTTAAATTCTTAATTCATTCTTAATTAATTCTTAAATTAATTAATTCTTAAACAGTTCTTAAAGTTCTTAAGATTCAAAAATCTTAAAGATTTTTGCTTTTAACATTTTACTTATTTTTATCCTCATAGTTCCCTTCAGTTTTTTCCCAGATTCCCCAATCTAGGGAGCAGATGCTGAGGCACGAATGACTCATTAATCTGAAGAGGATTTTTATCATGAACAAAAATAAAGCCTATAAACAGTTCCACATTCATCAGCATTGGTTGTACTAGAGAAACCAACAAAGCTCTGTTAAGAAGAAAAACCATCTAAGAAAAAAACATCTCTGTTATAATAGGCTTACTATCTCAGAGCGAGGTCATAGACCTTCACATTTTATCTTTAAATTATGTCAGAAGAATAAAACAATTTTCCTTCCCTTTACCCACTAATATTGGTATATAAAAGCAGATATGACACTGAGCAGTACTTAAATTAATACCATTGTTAAAGAAGTCCAGAGGTTCATGGACAGGTTTGCAAGGGGCAATCCCTTATTACCTGCTTCACATGCGCAGCTGCAGCTCTGTTTTAGAAACAAAACAAACACATAAGCCACTTATATTTCCCTGTAAAGTAGGTGTATATGTGCAATTAGTTTATCTTTTTTCTCTACCAAATATTTATATTTCAAATTCCACTGAAATAACAAAGTATTTCAAGCAGGACACAAAGAGGAG
>WBMW01000416.1:0-46922 GCA_013396635.1 Penelope pileata | reverse complement strand
AGGGGAGAGAGGGGGGGGGGGGGGGGGGGGGGGGGGGAAGGTAAGCAATCAAATGTTGCAAAGGAACAACGAGCAACTCTTATGTGAAGACGTGAGAGAAACCTCAGTCACTGCATAGGAGAAAATCTGTTTTTGGAAAAATTTGTTCTCCTCAGAATCCCTCCAGAAATATTTAGGTCTGATACGATTAGGGCAGGACTAAACTCGGATTCACAGGACTTTAACGCTTCTTTTACTGTAAGAACAGATTTATGAGTTTAGGAAGCCTCACTCTTTTCAAGTTTCATTGCCTTCTGATTCCACCCCTATGAGAAGACCACTTCTAAGAATTAGTTGTCTTGACTGTGACTCAGTTTTACACCAAATTTAGGCACATCAAAATGTTTGTGTGCCTTTGAACTCAACAGTAGTATTCTCAATGAAAACAAAAGACATCTACTGAATGAAACTGAAAGTGTGATTCGCTGAAGCTGAGTAGGCAGAACAGTAGAACAGTGCCTACTTCACTGAGAGACAGTAACTGGTTCTCCACTGACTAAAATGAGAGCACTGACATGTTGTTCATGTGTACACAAGCTCCTTTAGAAGCCTACATTGAGGTGCCTAATTTCAAACTGAAAACTTGTCTTGTCTCAATGGACATTCACCTAAATAGAAAAGGAAAAAAAAAAAAGAAAGAAAGAAAAGAGAAGAAAAAGGAAAGCAAAAAGAAAAGAAAAGATAACAAGATAAACAACAATAGAAAAACAGTCCACAAGACAAATGAAGTCTAATTCCTCATATTAACTGCAGAAGGAGAATTTTAAAACCATAATCTTAAAAGTATTTAGGTGGGACAAGGCATTTAATTTTCTGTATATCTAAGACTTTTAGTGACTTAGCACACAGAAAGAACTGAACTTGAAATTGAACCCAGTCCACCTGCATTCCCTACAGCACCTTAAACACAAAACCGAACATAAACTGTTCCTACTCTTTAGTATCCTCTTCTGAGAAACCTCAGGTGAAACTCCCACGTAACCCATCTTTCTATCCAGTATGCAGCATAGTAGGTGCATTGTGCTTCCTTATTTCCTTCAGAATGGTTACAACACAGCTGCTAGCTCTCAGGTGCAGGGCATGAGAAAGAAGAGGCAGGTAAATCATGCGAAATACATGGGCCAAGACTTATTCTCTTTGTGAAACAAAATTTCATAATTATTAAATAACAGAAAAACTTCTTTTTCCTCTCTGTTTTATAGGGTAGGATGGGATGAGTTTTGTTTTTAAGAGGCCACATTGTTTAGAAATCTGAAAACACCTTTAATGCTCTATATTTTTAGTCATCACTTTTTTTTTCCCCTGAAAACTAAACACAGTCATCAGCTGTGGTTAAAAATGCTATTCTATAATAGCTTATGTAGAGACTTCAAAATGCATTTTATTGTGACAGAAGGATTTTGCTTATTAGAAATCAGGACTTAGCATTGAAAATGCACATGGTGGCTATATAAATAATAAATTCCACAACTATAACTACTTATTGCCTCACTCTCCAGAATACAAAACATTCTACATTGAGTAGTACCTAAAACGATGAGACAGAGAGAAAAGCTAAGCACACTGTCCTCTTTTTGCTCCTCTGTATAGTGCTATGTGATCAAGAGTAATTCATCAAAAGTCTTGTTGGATGAGTAGCAAATAGTTGCTCAAACTATGCTTTGCAACCGCGTGTCATTTGTTTCACTTTTTAGAATGTTGCTGTGCGAACACTTATTTTTTAATCCCTGTCCAACATTACAATTGAAAATACATGCAATCAAGAAGAAATCAGTACCTTTTCAAAAGCATAGTGCCATAAAATGGTTCTCTATGTGCCTTCTACAAAATATGCCAGTGACTATATATATTCCAATTTTGGGAAGTCTATAGATACAGTCCCTTTTCACAAGCATATACACAAAAATCACTTCAATAAATCTTCTGCCTTTGTAATTTTTAGATATTAGTATGCTACAGCAACGATTAAATTTAGCACCAATGTCTAGTAGGATTCTTTTCTGCAGCCAGAGAACTGGTGAAGAATCTACCTTTAGGGGTGACAATTCTAAGCTATCAAGTAAGAACAGTAATCAGACTTTGCTTCTACCTAAATTATATTTGTCTTGTTCAGAGCCTTCAGTTTTCCTTCTTATACTACAGCTCCATATTGCACGTCTAATCATTACTTCACCCCTGCTTTTTAAAATCTATCACAGCTCCATGCTAGCAGCTGTTGTTTTCTTTCCTAATGCACTTTACTTGCAAGGAGAAAAAAAAAAAAACTACAACCAGATTCAGATTTCTTTGAACTTCATCCTTACTCACTGCTTTTCAGCTTTTGAGAAAAATGGAAGTGATCATTCTTTGCTCTAAAGTCAGTAATACTTCAGGATATAAACTTGATAAGGTAATGATATACATGGTAAATAAGGATACCGTCCTTAAGAGTCATTGATCAGATTTATTCAAATTTGTAGGATTCCAGCACTGGTTGACTTGAAAATTGAACTGGTTTAATTGGTTTCCTAAATTAAAACAAGTACAGATTGTTAGGTGCATGTTTTTAATCTAGGAAATAGAAATCAAAGGAGCTACTCATACATACAGATAAAATGAAGCACTTCAATGTTTTCAGAATAGAGGCTCAATTTCAGTATAAAAGTTGATAATTTTAGTTTAATCATTTCCTAACGAACCACTCATAAATTAAAGTCAAAATATATATACCTTCTGGTTCAGTTCAGTCATTCTGTAGCTTGAATTTAAAAACTAGCAAGAAGATAAAACAAACAGAAAAACTGTAAATTAAACTGGTACAATTATTCTATTTAGGCAGAATTATGCGATATACAGAAAGCATCAGATGTGCATCAGATGTGAATCTTTTGTTAAAATACATGCATAGTTTTTTTGTGAATTTAGAACATATCAGTAAGGAAATACAAATTATCAGTATAAATTGCTGCTTCACTATAGTTCCACAAGAACTGCAGATAACACTTCTACCGTCACATGTAGCTGCATAAACTTCACACTCACATAATATAGCTTGCAGGCTTGGCTTCCTTCAAAAAGAAATCCAAATCTTACGAGCATATTAAATTATATAAGCCTAGTATTGAAAACAGGTCTTCAAAAAGTATTCTGCCATAAACTTTTTATGTCTGAAGTAATAATATCCATAAAATACAACTCCACAATGTTACTTTTGAGAAAAAGTAACTTTTTTGAACTTTTCAAAATCTTGACTAAGAAAAATACTCAGAGAAATCAAGCAACCTGCAAAATTTTCTGCCTGGGACTTCACAGCAGTATACACTAAGTAAAAGCTTAGCATGCTGACTACAAAGGATCCACTTAAAAAAAAGGAAGGTGGACCAAATATTTGAGCACTGCCTATCAACTGAGAGCATCGACCAATCCATCATTTTTCATTTTAATATTAAGTGAAGAAGTAGGATGAAATATATGCTGAGATTCTCAGCTTTTTTGCAGTTCCTTAGCATCAGTCCACAAATACAGGGGCAGTAAAAATGATCACTGTTGTTTTATTGTATAACACAGTCCTAATGACACTTACATCACAGTAATGCATTTTTTTCTGTTGTTCAGAGTTTTATCCAGAGAAAGAGATCTATTTTTCCTACCAGTCCTCAGCTACGTAGTATGGTGCTGAGGTTGAATCAAATGTATCAGAGTAGGATTAATGACTTGGACGGTAGGAGACGTGGTATAAGACACAAGCAGGATTTGAAATAAAACTTTCAGATTGAAAGGATCCATATTTACATATTCTTGTGCAAGTCCCAGAGCTGACTGTAATTATAGTTTCCAGGTAACAGGTACATGTTCCTGTGTTAAGATATAAGCAGCACATTAACCAAGTGTAACTCCCTTCAGGGAAGGGGACAGAGAGGAGGAAAAAAGCCAAACCTGTTCAGTGAAAATAGCACTGCTTCCATGAGGCAACAGGCTGTTATGGTAAGGCAGAACTGCTCTACACTTTCTGAAAAGAAGTTCTTATCTTTGCAAGTGAATTAATGGCTGCAGAATTTTCCTAAGTAGTAATTACAGACCATGTGTTTCTAGCTAATATAAAATCATGGCTTTTAACTCTATGTAGGAATACCATTAATATTCTAGCTCTACTTTTTAAAGTTCCACTAAAACATACGAAGAACTTTTTTCCTTTGATTTTGGTAACCCATCTTTCTATTCACAACCCTAATAGATCTGACAGTCTTTTGTATAAACCTAAGTCCTTTGCCAGACAGGTTATATACATTTTTATTCCACCCAGGAAATAATGAACATATTATGTTTTGTTTAGTCGTGTCTCTATGTCGTAGTGTGCTCAGGAGTGTGTCTTAAAGTTTGTTTCATTTTGAAAACTCTTCATTTCAAAATCTTACCCTATTTCTTCTCTTAGTTGTCCCTTACAGCTGGAGATTTGCTGTGAGTATGAAGCATCATGGGGAACTGTCACGTGATAAATTACCATTTTCATCCATCAAATATTAAAGCTGCTCACTGCTGACCTTGAGCAGCACTTACGCTCCCGCCACCACAGCCCTTTTCTAAGTCAGCAGGGTACAGCTGGCACAAATTCAGCCGAGCAATCAGTTTCATACCAGTTCACAAAAGCTGAGACTTCTAAAACCACCATGCATCACGCTGTAGAGTCCTGACCACCCTTGAGAAAGGTGTCCAACACCTGACTGTTGCTACCGAGGAGTATTACCTGCTTACAATGATTTGCAGCACAGTATTTCTCAATAAGTATTTCCACTTAACATTTACTCTCAGGGAACCTGTGTAGTGGGAGATATTTACGAGTTGCTTTCAGCTTAAAAATAAATCACCTCTAATTCCTCTAAGCAAAATCAATCAAAAGTCTGTAAAAAATGGACTGGTTGTTTGGTCGATTCTGGCAGAAAAGTAAACAGCACTTCAGCTTTTCTCCACCATTAAGGTCTAAATGGCCTAGAAAGTAAATCAATATCTCCAGTCAGCCTTCTGGCTATTGTTTAGCCAGTAGATATGGATTTTCTCTGGCTTACTGCACTCCTTTGGGACTAACCTGTAATCCTAAGAGAGTAATAATAAGTTCGTTATCTAGTTCAGCTCTCTGTTGTACATTTAAATGGACCACATCCATCAGCAGCACTTGTTAAAGGACAATGACATCCCATTCAACCTTTTTCACAGTGAAATACTTGCAATGCCTGATGGAGAAAATTATTATAAAAATCTTATTTGCTGTCAATTTATTAAAAATGGAGTATCACAAGAGTTAAACAATAAATGAGAATTTTTCTTATATAGGAAACATTTTTTTCATTAACGAGTTAAGTTATGGTGGTTTCTTTCTGTCATAGATCATGCAGTCCTTCATTATTCATATGAACTGTTTCAAATATTTCTGGTTAAATACTGCTGTGAAGCAGGCAGCTGTCAGAACCAATGAGTACTTTTTTGTCATTGCTGAGATACCAGATGTTTGCTGGAACCAAATGGTTTTTCCTCTCTCTACCTAAGAGCACACAAGAAAACCATCTTACTTTTACACAGCAAAGCTGTAAAAGGCTTTCCTCTCAGGTCACAGAAGCTGTGCTGTGCTCTTGGACAGGGAGAGCTACTCTCTGATCTGAGAGCTCAGTTTTATCGTTTACACACATTTTCTCTGATAAAGGTACATGGTCCACCATTACTTTACCATTCACTGAACTTTTTTTTCTTAAATTAGCTAGGAACTATTCTTTTGTTAGTCTGAGTATTTTAAAAAACATTTCCTAATTGCAGTGAATGGATTCACACTGTAAATTATGCACATGAAGACTGCTGTCTGCTGGGGAACACGATGCGTTTTACCAACAGCCTCATACTCATCCCTCAGAGGATTACACAAATATATAAGAATCATAGCCACAACTGCCACACTGCCACAGGTTCTCTTCTCTAATTCAAGAATTATTAGAAAGAATGAAAAAGCAAAAGAGGTGAGGGATGAGGGCTATGGCTCAGGCAAGTGGTTTGAAGAGGTTTCTATAGTCTATAATAAGTAACAATTCTTTTTTCTTTTAGAATTGCCTATCTGGACTGCAATCACATTTAGGTGAATGACAAACAGTCCTCATATCAAAAGGAGAGTTGATAGAGTCCAAAATAAAGGCTAGGGAATTGATCCTTATAATGGATCATCTAGATTCAGAGGTTAAACTCAAACAGCAGCGCTGTACAGAAGGATAAATGGAACTTCATTACAGTGACAATCCCTAAAACGCAGCTTTAGCCTCTGGTGAGCTGTCAATACTGGGATCGCCACTAGATGACAGCTAGAGAGAGCCCAGATTTGCCCTGATATTCTAAAAACTGTAGCCCTGAAGCAATTTATTTCAGGGCTGATTTGGTGGAGTTTTTTAGATCACTCCACACAACACTGAAATGAAAAGCTATAGAACTTAGGCTTGTATGTTCACATCATTTTGGAAATATCTATTACTCTTTTGTGGAATAATGCTTATACACCTTAAAAATGGAGTCTCAAAATCTTCTTAATGGCACTAATCTTTGGCAGAGAATGAGGTCTGGTGAAATGATGAATCAAAGACATCAAAGACACAGAATGGAGCACATGGAAAAGTATCACAAAAAGTGTCCTCTAAAAGTGGTTCTCTTACTTCCTCCTTGGGTATGTAAGATGTAAATTAGAATTGAAAGAAATATATCCTCTATTTTTCCACAAAATTTGAGGATTCATATCACTGTAAAAAAACAGTGATTTTTTTTTATAATTTAAGAGGGGCATTTGTTTGCTTTTGGTATTGTTTTGGTATTGCTGTATTTCTTTCTTCACTCCTACATCAAATCTATCTCCTTACAGCTTCTGTACCTTGTAAAATCTTCCTTTACTAGAACAACCAACCACTTAGCAATTAAATGGAATCTCATACAGATATTTCCTGTGATCACCTCATACTTTAATCTTCTCCTGATAAATGATTAAAATTAAATTTTGTGGTGAATTTTTCCAACTCTTGCAGTTTTTTCAGAAAATTTTTCAACTTTTCAGTGTTCTTTCTGACAACTGGACCCTAGAACCATACACATTACCACAGCGATGGTCTACTGAATATCACATAACATTTAAAGAAACACCTTCCTACTTATAAGCATGATTCCCCTGCTCATAAACCAAGCCCATATCTGCTTTCTAAGCCACAGAATCACCATCAAAAGCTCCTGCTCAGCTCATTACCTGGCATGAGCTCTGGTCCTTTCCAGAGTCAGTGTTTTCTAAAATAAAGTACTCAATTTCCCACATGACCTACATTTGTGATTTCCAAATGTTTGACTCCACATTTAGCTAATTTGAAAAATACATAGAACAATCATACAGACAAATACTTTACTGACATTTCTTTATTATTATAATTTTTATGGGGTGAAAACTTTCTTAGCAATAACTGACAAAGATATTAAGTTACACTGTGAGAAATAACTACTTAATTCTGTATAAATATTTTGGACATCAAAATACACAGCAGCAATTTTTAACTATAAATAAGCAGCTTTCATTGGTTGTACACCTGTGCAGGCCGTGCACTTTTAGTTTTTGTAATATGCTTACAAGAAAATACAAGGAACAGAATATTCATGAAATGCACATTGGCTTTTCATATATCAAATTATAGACTCCAATCAATATACTTCTAATCTCCTATTACATTAAAAAAATGCTAAAACCTAAATATCATTAAAAAACCTAAAACATTTAGATACTTATTTGAAATAATTATCTCAACTCTATTTAACAACAGTTTTGTGAAAAATCTAACACTCTTAGTAGCACTGAATGTCCTGGCACAAACTGCGTAGTTTAATAATTATTTTAGGCATTTATAACAAACTCATATCCTAAAAGCTAGAAAAGGAACTTATACCCCATCTTGTATCTAGAAATAAGCCTGACCTTTCTGGTGCAGAAGTAAATTTCATACCAATTCAATGGGGTCAGGATCTCAGTTTTTATCATTCAAGGCATTAAACTAATGCACTTTTGAAAGTCTAATTTTAGCAGAGTTCTTTACTTTGTATAATGCATATTTTAGTAAAACTTTTCTCATTTGGTTTTAGCCAGAGAGCAAATGAAAAAAAAATCAATTTGGTTATTTTAAGTGTGATTACCTTAAGAAAATGGGCTCTGTATAAAAAATATCTTACTTCATCACTTATCTGTTCCTGCTGTTTCTTGGGTCTAAAGCAGAATATTTTATCCAAATAGTGGCACTCAGGAAACTAAGTCCACTTCAAAGCTTTGCTGATGAAGTGTGAACAGATACCCAAAGTTACCCATAGTTAAGAGTTAAGATCGAATTTTCAGGGCTGATCACCATTCTCAGTTGATCGATATATGAGCAGAAGTTTCATGTTACAGATAAAACAAAGTGAGCAGTCTCACCACTGCACATAAGGCATCAAAGTATCAACAACATAGAGGCACTACAAGTAATAACAATTGTCAGAACCACTGGTAACAAAACCTCCTGATGGAAATGGTTTTAAAGTTGATGTAAGTAGATCTTCCAGTGCACAAAGCAATCACAGGGAGTCCAGCTTCAAGACACTCTTGCCTTTTTTTGCTGTGCTTAGAGAGTGAGAGCAAGTGGAATTTATTCTCTGAAACAAGCAGGGTGCTGAGAGGGCAGGTGTTGTAGGCACTGTCACACAGACACCCCTCCAGCCAGACTCACACAAGGCATCCTGACAGCCTTCAGAACAGCTAAGGTACTGTAGGAGATGTAGCCTGTATAGGTGATTTGACCTTGGGGGAAAATGGGACAAAACCACCTAAACTATAACTCATTTGAGATGCTCATCACTTCGGAGCAGACAGATGGCTGATGAACTTGAGCCTTCTTAATTTTTGAAAATTCCCCTTTTGAACACAATCTGCAAGTTCATGCTATATAATTGAGAAAAAGATATTTCTGAATGTTGTGTGATGGGCTTTTGTTGGGCTATAAGGAGATGCTGAGAGAGTTAGTTTTGGCTCAGCCTCGAAAGGAGATAGATTTAGGAGGACCTAAAACTGGAGGCTGGCAAAGACATTGCACTCTGTATTGATATGGGTCACTGGCCCTGACATCCTGGAGCTCCCATTGCAGGCATGGATCTACACTGAAAACATCTAAAAAGGATGTAGGAGAGCACAGCCTATGGAAATTCTAGTGAATTTAACATCCAAATTCAAAGTCTAAGAATATGACTGAAAATGTCAGGATTATTCTAGATTTGTTTTTTCAAGTCTTTTCATTTAATGAAAAACTTCGATGGTTAATGCCTACTCAAGAGAGAAGTCTCAAATGTCTATTTTCTAGCTGATAAAACTCAAATCTTTCATTAACTAGAACAGGTACTTATGTCTACCTGTAGTACTTACATATCCTATAGTATCCTATCACCTTTCACCATCTTTTTACATGAGGACTTTAACTATGGCAAGTATATTGCTCTTATTTATAAATGAGAAATAAAGACAGAGAAAAATTAATAACACCTAGAAAGCCTGTTCTTATGAAGGCTGAATATGCACCTCAATGTCTGTTGCTTTTACCATCACACTATACACTTTTCCAGAGATTGGCATAGTTTTTAGCCACGGCAATACTGAAGTAAATTTGCGAGAACAGACATAATGTAAGTTCTCTCTTGTTAAAACCAAGATTGTATTTATTTCTGACAAAGTAGTTGACAAGAATTCTTCCCCCAGAATCTTGTAATTTAAAGAAGTGTAGATAAAAAGACACATTAGCAAGATCTATACACATGCCTAAGTGAATCCATCAGTGTTAGACATAAAGTAGAATCAACTGTTTATGGAAAATAGCATTGCCCAGAGGTATCAATGACCTTCAACCTCTACAAGTCTTGCAACAGGAAAAACTAACGACAAGGGAAACATCCAATATTACTGAAAACAAACTGCTAATCAACATGTTATTGATCCCTCGTTTTTGTCAAGGTCATTTAGTGTTTTAAAAAATGATCTCACGCTAAATCTTTATAGAAAAAGTGGGCTAATTTGATTTACAAAGTAAAGTGCTATTAATTACGAAAGACAGTCAATGAAAAAGCTGATTCCTCTAAACACAAAGCAGATCTTATAGCCTATGATTTACGATGATTATTATGATGGCAAAATGTTTGCAATTCTTATCATCTAACTTTGGTTAACTGGAACAAAAGATGGAGGTAAGATATGATCAAGCATCAACACAAAGAGCATTAGGAAACAGCCTTTACAGCAGCAAAAGATTAAAAAGAGTATGGCAAAAAGGAAGACAATGTAGCCTATTTGTTTCTTTTTCATTGTAGAACACATAAAAATCTGTTTTTTAATATCAGAGCCAGATTTCTCTCTTACTGCTAATGTTTCCCTCTGTATTATAGTCCCAGAATGTTTCGGTTATGTAACCAGATATCTCAATGGCACATAACACTTTTCTAAAAAGATGTACTCATTACAAATTTTCCCATTCTGGATTATTAGTATGTCAATAGAATCTGGCAGCTTTTCTCTACTCTAAGGAAAATGTTAGATTTTACTAAAAAAGTATTGTGGGACTTTAAAATATTCAAAGGCCTAATTCCTTTTTTTAAAAAATGAATTTTTTTTTTTTTAAAAAAGAACATTATTAAACCCTTAAAGAATGGAAACAACATTTGAATTTTAAATATTAAACATTAAGTAAATGCTTCATAAAACAGACATAAAACTATACAAGATCAGCCTAGGAAGAAATAAGAGAAGGCCAAAAATAATTTATAGAAGGAAATCAATTTTAGACTAAAGAGTAGAAAAATGAACAAATTGGAAAAATCAAATGCATCCATCACAATATATGTAGCTTTTCTTTTGTACTTTTCTTAGTTTATAAAGTGAAAATGGGAGAATAATTGTTTCAAGCTGCCAATAAACAAATTTTGAAATAGCATTGGTTATGCCACATCATATTTTCCAAATTTTTTCATAACCACAAGATTTAAAGAATGTTTCTGTCACTGATGTAATCAGAGGGCTCCAAAAGCCAACACATACAGCTTGGGCTTTCAGTGTATGTGTCTTAATTCACTCCGGATTTTACAGCCGTCTCTTTAACACAGACAGCTATCTATCCTGTATTGTTTAGAGAGAAGAAAAATCATTCTCAAAAGAACTCGTTAAATTTATATTAATAGCCTACCCCAAATCATCATCTTTCTTTACGCACAAGCAATTGGTTGAATAAACTATCATTAATATATAGTTGCAAGGTGTTGGAAAACAGTCTAAACTAAATCTGCACCTATTGCTAAAAACTTTCATCATGTTTGCATTGTTTTCATGTGGACAACATGGCATTTAATTTTGATAAGCTGTCATTTTTCTAGCATGTTTAGAGAATGGTCAGACAGAGCAGTACTTTTTACATTTTCCATCAAAAGCCTTATAATGCACAATTGCTCATCTTCTATTAAAGTCCTCGTCAAGCCCAGTGAGTTGTTTAGGCTGAGGGAGGACAATGTCATATTGTCTCAAGCTCACATGTCATCAAGGAGAGATATAGATCTGGTGGATTCTATCAGCATTAATGCACGTGCATTCATATACATCTTATATCTTTGTTTGCAAACTGCAATTTGATAGAGTTGTAGTAATGGTGGACTAATCGATGAAAGCCTCCATCTTTCAGTGTAGTAAAGAGCTGCATGGCGTATCCTACACCAGCCTGCTTGTCTAGAGTAACTATTCCTACCTGTGCAAAAAATGGTTAGCTGGGGTAAAGTATTGACAACTGCAAGCAGTGTGAGTTGATACAGAGTTGACAAATGACTTGTACAATGCTATTCATCAGCTCTAATTTTTAAGTCAAATGGAAAGTTATATTTTTCCAAAGATTCAATATTTTTTTTCACTTGAGTAATTATACGAGATCATTTCTGAGAACTTTCCAAAAAATATATCCACAGCTTGTATCCAACTTTATAAAGTTGTGACCCTAAAATAAAGTCTGTCCTTTGAAAAATTACATTCTATATCTATCTAAAAGTCTTGATACTGTTAAAAAAAAATAAAATCCAGACAAACAAATCTATTCTTTCATTTTTCATAAGAAAAATAGAAACAAAATTCCCTTGCAATAACCTGCCTAGGACATCTCTGAAAATAATACCATTATTAGCAAGAAACCTAAAAGTATATAATGATTTTGCACTGTTTATCTAGATAAATTAAAAAACAACAACATATTTTCTGACAAATATGTAACCTCTTTTGGCTTTCTACCAGAAACAGCATTAGATTGAAATTCATATATCATTCTTTCTGGTGTTAAAACGCTACACAGATGATACTGTAAGCGAACCTAAACCCAGAAAGATGATGTAGCATCTCAATTTAACACTTTGTGAAACAGAGCCCTCACGTTACCTATCATTCTGTGATGTCTTCTCTAAGTGCAAAATAATCAAATTAATTCTATAAAATTACAGAAGATATGTTTAAAATGAATTGATGCAACTTAAATCAATTAAAGTGTTGTATGTTTAGAAGATCTAAGACAATTCTAGCTACACATTAGTCTGTGATTACGTCAATAGCACCTTCTGCATACGAGCCTAAGCCTAGACCTGCCTTGATTTCAAATTTTTGTACCTTTCATACTGTTGGATATCTCAAGCGAAAGCTGTGGTTCCTTCATGTTGTTGGATTCATAAATGAGTCACCTAGACGCCTTCTCAGAAAGGTCGAGATTTGATTAATACCATACCTGGACAACTTAAAGGAGTGTAAAGCAGCAGTAGCATGTGTGCAGGATGCAGTATAATCTGGCCCATGCAGTATAATCTGTGCTCTACAGAGCAGAACATGTATTACACAGTACTGGCAAGGTATCACTGTTAGTACACATTAGTTCCTTAGGACTGGATGGTAAAGCTGTGCACATAGTAGGGTTGTCTTATGCATCTGCATGTCTGTTGCAATGTCTTGAAACTATACTAAAAGTTTGAAGTCCTGCTAGAATAGAGCCTTGCTCAACCATGCTCTCTATCCTACATACTCAAAACATTTTCCAGAATACATGAGTACGCATCTTCTAAATAAATGCTCTGATTTTAAAGAGAGCTGATTTACCAGGTACTCTTCAAGCAGAATTATTTAAAGTTACTTACAACTATAATCTTCAGAATTTATTTTCCAAAATCTAGATTCAAGTCACTATTAGATGGTCATCAGATGGTGATAATAACATAAAAAAGAAAAAAAAAACAAAACTTTTTATGGGAACAGTTTTGTTACTTGGTCTAACATTTTTATTATTCCCACAGAACTGAGAAACATTTGTCATAGAACAGGACATACCTGTGTCAGAAACAAAACAAAAAGATTGTCCATGAATCAGAAATCCCTTACATTTAATGATTTAAGGTGGTGTTTGGCTTTTTTTCCCCCCACATTACTGATGAGATAAGAGGCTTCTATTCTCTGGAAGGATTTCTGAGAGAATGCCAATATTATTATTTCTTATGTAAGTGTTTTCCAATTTGGAACAGTGGTAATGCCAACTTTAATATTAAAAAAATCATGTGTCAGCCTCAAAAAGAATGTCATTTGGAAAAAATATGTATATTTGAGTACTTTATATTTGTCTTTTCCTACTTTGCCTAAGGGAGTGTTCAAAACATATGTTTAACACTTCTCAACAACAATAAAGAGAAATAAACATATTGGCAACTTAAAATAAGCTTTTCCAATAGTGAACGGAATTTAGAATTGAGACTTCAGATGTATTCAAATACATCAACATTTTGGATGAAAATATTAACAATATATGCCATTACTAGAATAAAAAAAAGTTTATGTTCCATGAGTCACCTGTAACTCAAGTTCAGTCTATCCCTATTTGCCATAAGGAGCTTTTGCAAGGAATAGGTCAAAGTTCATACGAAAAGCGGAAGAATGCTAAGGACTAAGGATGAGAACAATGTGAATGTGTGATCACTTGAGAGGGCAAGACTCTCATTTAATTTACATTTATTTCACATTTATATCTCAGTTAATTTTTAAATGGTTGGGGTTTACATGTCTGACTGAATATGTTTAGAAAAGAGATTTAGGAATCTGAGGTGAAGGAAATACGAGGAGATTAGAAAAGAAGTTAAGAAGTTAAGATGTGGTGATATTTGGACAGATTTAAATCACAAGGAGAAAACGCCAGTCAGGTAATACCTTGACAAAGAAAAGGCAAAGAGGTGGTACTTCTTTTTACAATCAGAGATTATGTGGTGATATAGCAAGCCAAGACAAAAGCCAATATTAGTATTCTGTGCCTATTTCCTAAGAACATTCAGTGGAATGTCTTTCACTATTTGCCTAAGTCACCCAAGAAAAACAACCTGCAATTCTTTAACATTGATGCCAATGTAAAGTCCAGAGGGGGAAGCAGGTCTGGGCTATCAGTCAAACATTCCATAATTTTAGCCAAAAATGATCTGTGGCCACTTATAACCATGTTTCAAGCTCCACTCATCCAAGTCATGGAAAGAAGGAAGAAAGGAAGGAAATCTTCTGAGGCCTTTTGCTATTTATATTGCTATTTTTTATTTTTTTTTTAAACCAGCTTTACCAGTACAAAGATTACCTTGTAGATAGGGCTAATCTTTGGTAATAATGATCTATATTATATCTTTTGAATGAAGACAAAAACTTTGACTTTGTGAACCAGCTTCAAAAAACAGGCAGCTTTTGAAAGGGCAATATATAACATGCTGATCCACTGAATAATTCTAAATATTATGATTTGATGTATGGTTTCTTTGAGGACAAAAATGAATACCATCAGATTACAGCAAGGGTTTGTGGCTGAGAATAAGAGATCCAACAGCTACCACAGCAAATGGAAAAAAAAAAAAACGTTATGATGTTATGCCACATGCACTTCCTGGCATTCATTCAAGTCACTGTAGCTCAAAGATTGCTGTGAGCATCTATGTCCCATTAACACTATGTTAATTATTATTATTGTCTCATCAGTAGTTTGTTTATGACAGCTTGGGGTGACAAGGATACTGAGACGTTCTGTCAAAGCCATCACCTGATGAGATTTTTATTGGCGTAAGATCTTTCTTTCCCTTAGTTAGCTACATTACAAAAATCACTGTTTCATTAAATGCAAATACTATTGCCTGCCTTTGGCTTTTTGTAAGATTCATATCACTGATATAACAACCTTGATCTGGCATTGCATTAGTTGGTTTCTTGTCTAACTGAGGATAAGCTAATCTAATATCTCTTCTGAAGAAATTCATGCTATAAAACGTCAAATGAACATGTTGAAGCTTGCTTAATAAAAATTTTATTTCTGATTCTCCCATTTATGAAAGATATAAAATGTGCTGTTATTGTCTAACTAAAAGGAAATTCCCCAGAAAATTTAGCACTAAGAGGGAAACAGCAAATGCTTAATTATTCTTCATAAATAACATTTACTTACAGTTGCATTACTGAATCCTTAGGCATTCAGTCTAGACTAGGGCATTGCTGATGAAAATATTCTGGAGCTCTTTTCTAGTTTCCTTCCTTAATTGGCCATGCTAACGAGGATGGCCATTTCAAAAAGATGTTCTTGTAAGGTAAGTGGTTCAAAGCCAAACTAATACAGGGGGACGTTCCTTTGGTCTTGCTGGATATTTTGGTAAGTGCCATGGATATTAATGAGATTTATATTTTCCTAATATCTATGTAAGCAGATATCAGACATAGTCATTTTAGAAGAATTCAGTGAATTACTGGGCACTGTATATCTCTTAAGCACTGAGACACCTGCACTAGAATAGATTTTAGTTGTGTCTTTAGTTATATTTCTCCTCTTTGGCAGGAGATAAAAAAGAAATTGTTCCTTCTTCCTCTTCTCCTGACATTTTTGGAAATGGAAAAGTTTATACCTAAGTGAAAAATAATTCAATTAGCGTTTGAGGTTGTGAATAACAACACGAAAGGAATGTTGCTTCAGTACATTGTATCAAGCTAACTACTGGTCTATTTCCATACTTCATCTTAGTATCTTTCACATTTATCTAACAGTTTTTCTTCTGGCAGTCACAATTATTTTTGTTATTAAATAATTACATTATGTTATGCTGAACTGAGAACTGGTATTACTATGGAAAAAACATCATGTAACTCTGCTTAACAACTCCTTCTTTACCAAATGCTCCTGCAGTCTGATGGCTTTCATTTCATCTCATTTCATTTCATCTCTCTTATGAGGAGAGGCTCAGTAATCTGGGCCTGTTCAGCCTTGAGAAAAGAAGGATGAGAGGAGATCTGATCAATGTGTACAAATATCTAAAGCGAGGGAGGCAAATGGACGTGGGCAATCTCTTTTCAGTGGTCTGTGGGAATAGGACGAGGGAAGATGGCCACAAACTGGAGCATAGGAAGTTCCACATCAATAGGCGTAAGAAATTCTTAACAGTGATGGTGACAGAGCACTGGAATGGGCTTCCCAGAGAGGTTGTGGAGTCTCCTTCTCTGGAGATATTCGAGACCCATCTGGACGCCTACCTGTGCGACCTGCTGTCAGGAACCTGCTTTGCCAGGGGGTTGGACTCGATGATCTCTAGAGGTCCCTTTCAACACCTACAATTCTGTGATTCTGTGATTTCTCATTTGTGCTGTCTTCTGCTAGATTCATAATCAGACGTATTTATAGGAAGAAAAAGTCATGTTCTGATTCTGGTATGAAACTCATCTTAACAGTGTTTTGCTATGAATTTTAAATCATCAGGTGTCATCCTTTATTCAAACTTGGATTTCATTTCAAATCTCTTGGACTAGCATTTCAAACGTGCATAATTCCAATCTAGTCTATCAGAAGACTTAGGTGACAGCATTGCTTATCATCACCAACACATCTTTCCATAGTGGAACTGTTTGAAAAAGTATCTATAAGATTAAACAACACTGCCCTCAGTAGCAAATAGGAGTTTTCTTTCTATCTGACTTCCTATTGTATGATTCACTATCAGAAGTTCTCATATTTAGTATTGCAGAAGCCTCACTTTTTGAAAATGTACTGCGACTATCGTATCACTTCTTACCACAGTGTAATTCACAAGTAGATCAGCTATCGCAAACAAAAATGATCATAAAAAGAAATCTGAAATTACCAGGGATTAGTCAGTTTCCTGCAACAGATTTTACTGCTCCTTAATCACATAACATCCTTTAAACTAGACATGTCCAAACCACACAGCCCATACTGCGGCCCGCCCTCTGCTGCTGGGTGGTCCCCAGCGCACACCCACCACTCAGAAACAACCAAACACCACTGTGCTATTTAACTCTGTTTGAGCTGAATCCAGGACAAGCAGAGGGCGCACTGCAGTGCTAATTCAAGTTGTGGCAAATAATTTTATGCATTTTGATACATTGGCTAAACACAATCCTGTGAACAGCGAAAAACATACAGCTTTGCTTTCTGTTTTGATAATGGAATTTCAGAATAGGTTTCAAGATTGATAAAAAAATCATCAATTTTTTGCTATATTTGTGACTCCATTTTCAGCCAACATAAATACTTCACCTGCACATTTTCAAATGGAATGTACAGAGTTGTAATCAGATATTCAACTCAAAGAAAAAATTTATCATTTCTCTTTACTAGACTCTTAGAAGACCTATCTTACCAGAAAAACGCATCCCTCGCTTCACAATCATGCCTTGTTCATGTCATCACTTTTTGGCAGTACATACATTTATGAACAACTGTTTTCAAGAATGTAGCAGAGGAAGAGTAAAAGTTCATCAAAAATCTCTGACAAGCACCTTGAGAACTCACTCTGAATTGCAACCACTTCCATTGAACTAGACATTGATGCATTAGTTTCACAAAAACAAGGTCAAATATCCCACTAGTTTTATGTTTTTGTTGCTCTCTTTTTTTTTAATAAAAAATATATTAAAAAATAAGTTTTGTTAGTTATATACATTAACTATATTGCATATTTTATATGCAACTCAAAACAATTCCTCTTCACTCAATGCGGCCCAGGCAAGCCAAAAGGCTGGTCACCCATGCTTTAAAATCATGGACCCTTAGCAACATAAATGAAGGCAACTAGGAAATAAAAAGTAATATACATAAATGAACTCAGAGTAACAATGTTTAAAAACATACACTTAAAAATAGTGAGTGACTATAAGGAGAAATGACATGGAAGAAACAAAGAGAGTCATGCAATAAAGCTGAATTTCTAACAGAATCATCTGCCTTCTCCATACGTATATTTCCAAGTCCTGACCTTTGAGACTAACAGTACTCAGGTCAAACACTTATAAAGCACAAGCCAGATAATCTGTGCTTTATCTTAATCTTTTTGTATATATTACAGGTTTTGTTCAAAACAGCAATGCTTCAAATTCAGCTTTGTCATTATTTAGTTCAAAATATGTCTCCATACATGATCTAATCAGTTTGGTAACAGAAACTATAAAAAGATTCCAGAACATTGCCTCAAGGATTTTTGTCAAAGCTTACCTGTATATTTAAGTCTAAACCTAATCAAGTTATTGGTAATTGGTTTCTAGCTTCTTGCTAGAAACAGGTCTAAAGAGTTAAAAGCAGCACCAGTGATGTACTTTTGCACCTGTTTTCCACTGATTTTCAATGAATGTAAGATCACATCCAAGAATGACAGTCCATGTAGGGATAGCCAGTGGTTTCTTTAGAGTTCAAAAATTCTTGCAAAAACCATGATTTTCTTTTTTGTTTTTCTCTTTTGCATCCAGAACTACAAGAAACAAATCAAGACAAATTTTTGTATTGGTATTCCAGGGAACATTGTCTACGCTATCATTTTGTATGGAACAAAACTCACCATCATTTTCTCATTTGATTTACAAGGCTTTTATGTTGTGAATGTGGATTTTTGCTTTCTTTACTTCTGCAAAGCTGTATTTTACTAGTATGGCAGATACTAATGCTTTACATTTTCAAGAAATTCACCCAACTACAGTTTTTAATGAGCAAGAATGAGGAAGGAAGTAATAACGTGAAATTAAAGGTTTAAAGATACACTGGACCAAAACAACATTGATGGCAGTTCCGTGACAGGTCTTGTGACCTCCAAGCATACCCTGCTGATGGAGCCAAATGCCTATACAAGTTCACTCCTTTGAGTTTTCTACCTTTACTTTGGGATGGAATTGGAAAAGTATTTCCTGCATCCATAAGTACATCTTTCAGAGAATAAATTCTGCTTAGCTTTGAACTATGATTAAAGGGTACAAGTCAAATGGACAAGGGGGTGAGATTTTGTGTGTTTCGGTGTGCTTATACTGCAAGCATACCTTTCCATCATGCTTTAATCTATTTATTACTTACCCAAAGGACTTTCCTAGCCTTTTATGATGTCAAGTTTCAGCAAGGAATGACTTTTTATGACCCTATTATAAACCCATAAAAATGAAGGAAAAACTAACAGATGTTTATTTCTAGCTTTAAAAGAGGGAGCTTTCGACTCCAGAGTGAACATTGCTTTTGTTTAAAAATAGTCAGTCTTCACAGCTATTTGGCATTTTGTCCTGGAACTCTGTATTCTGTTTCCTCCAGTTTCTTCTGCTAGATCTATTGCTCTTACAACAGTACTATCTGTCCAAATACACTACAGTGAAAGACTGTTTGTCTTTCCCTTATCAATAAATTCTTATTTTTAGCTCTTAAAAATATTTTGCACATTTAAACTTGCCACTAAAAGTTGTGCTAGGGATGAATTTGTTTACAAAACTTAATAATGAAAAATATGTATCTATTTCGAGTCTACTTCAATGAAATGCAACAATGAATGACTTGAAGCTTAAAAAATTGATTTTTAAATGGGTATTTGGAGGTAAATAATTTGTAATTGGTACTAATTGATTTCTTATTTTGGAAAAAAAACAGAACAAGTCACCTTTTAAAAATAGGTCAGATTGTTTTCAATGACAATTTCAGAACATAATCACTAGGAATATTTAGTCCTTCCATTTCACTTAATAAGCTAGTGCGTGTAGAAACAGATTGAAAGATATCTTACTCTGGAACACGTATTCAGCATTCCTAAATAACCTATCAAATACTAGGCAACTATTTCTACAAATTACATTATTCTGAGCTAAATTCTTAATATCATGGAATTTTCTAGGAGTTTTCAAGACATACTTTCCCCAAAGCAAAAAATGGACTTGAACTCTAGGCAATGATAGATTAAACAATATATATGAATTTATGAAATCAGTGCTATCCTGCTTAGTTCAAAGCACACCTTGAATTCTGATTACATGATGCTGTGATATCTGGTAATAGAGGAGCACCTTTAAAGATGTAAAAAGATGACATACAAATGCACAGTGTAGCATATCTGTAGCATACAATTCTAGGAAAATTGATAGAGTATTGCAACACAAGCCCAGCATTACTCATTTGCAGATGTATTTTAAACAGTCATTTCCTATAATCTCTCTATATTTCCTCCCTTGCTTTTGCTGACTTTCCCTATAATGACTAGATTAAAAGGAATGTACTTTGTCAACAGCAAAGAAAATGGGCCTAATTCATTCTCTACAAATGCAAAGCTTCTCACAATTTTGCAAATGCTTTTTTCTACAA
The DNA here is from genome assembly GCA_013396635.1 of Penelope pileata. NCBI lineage: Eukaryota > Metazoa > Chordata > Aves > Galliformes > Cracidae > Penelope > Penelope pileata. Next base: position 26,208 of record WBMW01000416.1, on the reverse strand, counting down.
GTTTTTTCGGAAACGCTATAAAATGGATCCATAACAAGAATCTGAATTTATTATGGCTGCTCAAAACAGAATGATTAGTTCTAATCCCAATTATGAAAATTCACATGGAAAATAATCATAGTTTAACTATTTTACATCCTTCCATATGGGATGTGATCTATTCTAGTTAAATCAGTATTATTCAGAGTTTGGGTTTCCTTGTATAAGCTTTTTCACAATGGAGTCTACCCCTCTTGGTGATACTATCTGGAAAAGTAAAAAGGTGACTCATATTATACACTGTTGAAGGAAGAGGAGAACAGATGATACTGCAGAAACTATACCCATTTTTCATTTTGATAAATGCTATCTGCAGGCAGCTACTCACCTGTTCTAAAATACAACATTATGTAATGAAGATTGTATGTAGGAAAACGAAATATAAACTAAATTATATTAGGTATAATTAAAACAAAACAATTTAATAGAGGTTACTACTGTCAGGAGAACTTCCCTGAGTACAATGAATACCTGAATCATCAAATTATGAAATAGTTTTCTCTCATTACACTACAAACGTGTAAGCAAGCATGATCATATATATAATATATATATTTAATCAATGTATTTGTATACATATTTGGATAGACAAATAACATAGATCAATAGACAAAAAAACATTAATAGATAAATTGTGTGGCTAGCCACAAAATGTAATCAAGTAAATTTTTATCAAACTGGTTGATGATCACAGAATCATATAGTAGCTTGGGTTGGAAGGGACCTTAAAGATCGCTTAGATCCAATCCCCTTGCCATGGGCAGAGTTGCCACCCACTAGGATCAGGCTGCCCAGGGCCCCATCCAACCTGGCCTTGAATGCCTCCAGGGATGAGGCATCCACAACTGCTGTTCTAGGTCCTCACACTGAGTAAAAACTTTTCCCCTAAAATCTACTCTAAATTTCTCCTCTTTGTGGTAACTCCACAAGAACAGGTCCAATCAAAGAAAAAAGATGACCCTTTATACTCAGAAAGCTGTCTACAGAACATCAATTAAGCATTCAACCACTTGTTTGAGAATAGTTATTTTACAGCTGCTCTTTCACAGGAACGTACTAACAAAAGTTGTTTAATCTGAACAAGTAGAACACAATTCATATTAATTTTCACTTTTGAGGTGAAATTTTTGAACCATATAATTCTTGAATTATATATATATATTTACTAGTTATCACTTTATTATCTAATACTTCTTATCATGAATTAAGTGTTTTTGGGCAAAACTACACTAACAGAAAATAAGACTACTACTTACTGCTACTTACTGCTTGCTTACTGCTTACTACTACTGTCTAAAGAGGAGAGATCACAAATGGATAAAATGGATATGGACAGATAGAGACATGAAAACAGCTACAACAACAAAACAAAAAATAGGAACTATGGATCTAGAAGATAAATGATAGTATCAGAACTAGTAACACTGCTACAGTATATTTGCGTAGACCTGTGATAGAGAGAGGATCTGCAATGGGGGCATTATAAAGACTTAGCAATTAAATCAGGAGTGATCTTCAGTTCATAAGCCAAGCAAACTTCAAGCAGTTTATAGTTATGTAGAGTCATAGGAAGATTACAAATTACCTTGTCTCCTCTTTTTTTTCCTACCTTACTTTGGCCAGCTGTAATCTGGGACATCCTCTTTTGATCTTAGGGTAAAAGGGTCAAAATTATTTATGACGACAGATGTCAAAGGAAATAAAAATAACTTAGGCAATCACTGAAATCTTTCAGTTAGGACATTAAATATACTTAGGAGGAAAAGAAGCATGTCATAAGACAGTGTCTTATAAAATGGTTAGTAAATGAAATTAGGACTGAAAACAATCAAATTGACAGAAATTCTATTTTATATCATAGGATGTTAAAATTATTTCTTCCTTCTCTTCCAGACAATGTTATTTCCTATTTAATGTACCCATGAATCTACTGATAAGATTTATAAAAATTACAAGAGTCCTCATGTTCAGGAAAATACTTTAAATGCACACTATAGAGATATTCTAACCTGTGCTAGGTTATGCATGAGATGTTCAATAGGTATGTTTGGAACAAGGAAGCATTACAAGGAGCATACATACCAAAAACAGATGTACACTGATGTACATGGCATATAGACACATTAGGTCTATAGGTATATGGACTTAAATAGACCATCAACAAAAGAGTAGGAGGTGCTGGTTGTCCATTTTATTATTAATTAACTATGATCCACTTTAAGTGAATGATTCATGATGATGTTTATTCCTTCATATGAATCATTACATAACCAGGAGATTCATTCAGATTCCTCAGATAGACTTAAGTAGAATAATATCAGTGATTTTCTGTAGGGACTTGAGAACTAACCTGCATTGTAACCTCTCCATCCTAAGATTATTCTGCAGGCAACTTTAAGTGTCAAGAAGGAGCATGAGTCTGGGCTGGATGAGGCTTGGGCTGGACAGAGGTGAAAGGAGAGGCAACAGAACCTTAATGGGTGGTACTAGGTAGTATAAAAAATACAACAAAGACATATTGAAAGTAATGACTTCTATGTGGACAGTGTAGCTTAGTAAGAGGGATGGTGTCAGGGATAGGAGGGATAGGAGTCAGAGAGAACACAGCATTAGGATTGAGATGTCACGTGCATATTAAGAGATCTGAAATATTAAAATCCTGATTTTTTTTCTATACAGTTATCAGTTGCAATTACACATCAAAAGAAACAAATCTACCCCCAGTTGCGATGGATGAACATCTGCACTTTCCAGACGTTCTTTTCCATGGAATTTCTTTGCAATAGCATAGAACAACTAATCAGTCCTTTAATGACAGCATTATAACCCATTATGTTCAAGAGTCAATTACTTGAAGACCTTACAGTTTTACCACATACAATATGTCTAAATTGGATGCAACACTGTGGATCAATCAAATTCCAAATTTATCTGAATCTGAATTTACAAGGCTGCAAATGATTTATATTGGGGAGTGGGGAGGATGAAGAGTCAAAATTACAAAACACCAAATAGTTGATGAGCCCTTAAAGAATTAACTACTTCTTTCATTGATACATAGCCTGTACACAAACAAGATAATTGCAGCTTAAAGAAAGTGTCTGGCATTTTTTCAGTTGCAACAAAGCCCAGAAATTAAAAAATACTGATTGGTTAATCAGAAACACACAGCACTGATCAGCATGTGGAACCAGTCCATATGTGGAACTGGGATCATAACAGCAAGGACACTAAGGGTCACAGGACATACATCTGTAGGAAATCAGTCTTCATTAATTCAGCTGCTCATTTGTTAGTATTTTGTTTATCTGTGGATGTGTAATCTCTAATAAAATGGAGCAAAAAGTTACTTTTCAGAAATTGAATAAAATAAATATGTAGTCTGTCTAAGAAATGAAGGACTTACTAGAAATGCACCTCATATGTATTATTTACAAATGTTATATTTTTCAGCATCCTGACATTTGCCCGTTTGCAAAGGCTTTGTCTGATAAATCCCAGTGGACAATAAAAGCATTTATTTCTGCAATACTGGAAAAATAAAAGGTGACTTGATAGATGTTCCATCTGATGGCCAAAATAGTTGCAACATTATTATTGGAAAATAAGATCTGCATTTGCTGTATGCGAGCATTCCTCCATCAAAATCAATAAAGCTGATTGACTGCAACAGGGAAAGTGTCAGAAACATGCATCAACATTTCTTTATAATGTCTTGAAGGAAAAAGACTTTTTTATTATTTTTTTATTATTATTATTGTTTATAACCTTTCATTTCACTAAGACAATCACCTCACTGGGACTTCTATATATCTCACATGGGTAAATCTGGAATTTAATTGACCTATGCCTTAGCTGAAATTCATTCAAATAGAGGTCAAAAGATGGACCAAAATAAGAGCAGTTAGTTTTGCAAACGTGTGTTTTACATAGGTAGACAGGTGCTGTAAGAAGCACCAGAGGATTGGTAAGATTATCTGCACGTTCAAAGAACATGAATAAGAGCTGGTAATGACTATCAGCTGAGTTTATAAGCATGTGATGAAATGTGAAAAGCCATCTGTTTTAGTGAAGTTTGTAATATGACATAAAATACATAGCAGTGTCAGTTAAAGCTGATTTCTACAAATTCAGAAAACATAGACAGTGCACTTCATTTTGCAGTAGGCTAGTTTGGATCCTAAAAGTCTAAAGCTGACAAAATATTTTAAGAAATGATAGAGTAGAATTCTGTGACAGTTTTGTTTAATAGCATTAAATAAGTACATTATCTTTCTCTTATATTGTGAAGAAAGGTTGGCCATTGTCTTCAGTTTCGAGTGTGTCATCACCGTTTCATAAAATAGATTTCTTCAATAAAAGACTTATTTTAATTTCATTTCTTCATGCAAACTCCACCTTCTTCTCCTACTATAAGAATGAAACTTCCACATTAGAACAAAGTACCAGATAGTTGGGACTTCAATTTGACTCATTTTAAAACTTAAACATTTTTGAAAATGTGATATATGTACTGTATCATTAGGACATTTCTTACAAATGCTTAGGATGTCCCTGTTTCTTTTTTTTTTTTTCTTCTTGGTGTATAACATATGTAACCCTTCTCAAACAGTGAGTCGCTCCTGTCTTTTCCTGACAACAGAATGGCCACAGATAAATGAAGATTTAGGTCAGATATTAGCCAGCACTCCAAATGCCACTGTTACCTGTAGCGGCATTCCTGTTCACACAATTAATATTTAAATCAACAAATAATCTGGGATTTTCTACCCCAGGATAGAGGACCACGGGGATTTTATTGCTCTCTTAACAGCATAGACTTGGGTCTGCTTTCTAGGTTCATGTGGCAGTGGTTTTTTCTGCCTCATACTTTTGAAAAAAATAAAAATAAAAATCCTCACATAGTTCAGATATAGGCCTGCTGGTACCTGTGCTCACATCTGTGTTCTTTCTGTTACACAATATGACTTTGGGTCTCTCATTACTTGTCTTAAATGTCTTGCCGCAGGTAGGAGGATGTTATGAGCTGTGAACATTTTTAACTAATTTTCTTGCATTGTCATCTTCAACAGAAATGGATTGAAGTCCCAGAGGTTTCCTTCAGTTCCTGTCTTCATAAATAAGAAAAAACAGTGTAACGCTTCACTTCAAGATTTTTACCACTAGTCTGTGACCATCGGTAGTTCTGACACTTTCTGAACTGAAATTTGCAAGTAGACTATAATGTTTAATAGCTCCTGATCTCCATCTTCTATCCATTTGGAATTGTATTGCCAATTCTAAACCAGGAGGGTCTGAACTACTCCCTCAGGTTAATCTCTCTCCCTGTTTTACTAAAAATGTAAAATGTAAAAATGTTTTCTCTTGCTATAGTAAAAATAAACTGAAAGCCAATAGATTTGGCTGTTCTATCAACAGCAAATCTCTGGATGGATACTTGATGGGAGTGTATGCCTCAGAGATAACCATACAAAGCAGACACCTTACCAGCAGAAGTTAGAGAGATATGAAATCCTACATTTCCCATTCAGACACAGTTTCCATAAAACCAAGAGGAAAGTTTTTGTTATCCTATAACCTAGTCAGCTCACATTCCCTGTCAGATATTATAAGAGGTGCATTCTGTCTCAATCAATATGATCAACTCTCTCTCCCTCATTTTCAATATCAAAGCTGGCACTGGAGCTTCAATAGCTTCATTAGGAATCCTACTCTATGCTTACCAGGAATTAGCTTTCTATACCCAAATCACTAATAAACTCTGCTGATAATCTTTGATAATCTTATTAGGAAAGTAGGGCAACACAGATTTCAGATCTGTTTATGACACCAAAACATTGTATATTCTAAATTGCTGTTTAAATGAGATGAGCACTAAGAATATCTTTTAAAAATCACTTAAAATTCAAGTCACGAAGCATCATACTTAAAAATTAAATTTAAAAAAAAGGCAATTCCTTTCAAAGCAGATCCTACAAGTCACCATATTCACACGGCTTTTCTGGTTCATCTTAAAATATTTGCTGGGAAGTTCATGAAAAACACTGCTTATTCATCATATATCCAAATGGTTTTATGACTCCCTAGAAGGCCTGAAGGCACAGATTGGTGCTCATATAGAAAACGAAGAATCATGGCATCACTATAGTACAGTGCGTGAATCTGAAGGAATGTTCCTCTTCCTGGCTATGTCTGGGAGCCTCTGTGAAGACCCTTTGACTGCTTTAGCTTCATGTGAAAATGAACTGTCATAGGGTTAATCACAATAATTATGCTCTTTCTCCCTCTCTAAGAAGCATTATTTGCTCTGCAACTCAGACCAGGGACTGTGAAGAACTAAACTGAGCCTCTGCATCTGTTGTTAGTGCTGAGTGCTGTCTTAATCCCCACCATCACCACCTTGCTGGTCTGTATTCCAAACTAATTATTTTGTGGAGCGTGTGTGAAGAGGAAGACCTGGATATCTTTTTCTTCTCTAGACATGCTGTCTGAGCAATTTCTGGAACTGTTGCTCTTTATTTCCTGCTTTGTTACACAGATGAGAGAAGTATCTACCTTTACAATGGCATAAAACTGAAACTGTACAGTCTGATTTAAAACCTGCACTGAGTAAATCCTATCAAGTTTCCCATTAGAAAATATTTTTTATTTACCAATCGTGATTGCACACGCAAGCTTTATTTAACTAGTTTATTATTTTGATTGCATACCTCCAAAATATGTTTTCAACTAAGGTAATTGTGTTAATTTGCATATTGAAAGGGCATCTTTGCAAAACTGAGCATTTTATCAGGGGTATCCCTGCTGAATCAAAAGAAATTCACACACTGCAGTGTAATAATTATCTCAATACTTAACATTGACTAGAAGAAAGAAGAAGCAAAAAAATTCAAATCTTCCAGTCCCCGTTCAATAAAAATGGAAGACAAACAAGATAAAATAGATTTTCAGCAATAGACATAAAAACAACCTGAATTAACTGGATGTGGTACAGACAGAATCCCTTTACTAGCCAGAGTTAGAAACCAATGAACCATCCTAGTAAACAGTTGATCAAGCAGTGGCTGTTCAACAGAAAGTTTAACAACATATTGCACAGCTGCTGCATTGTTTTTACTAACAGGTGATTTTGCAACTTCATACTTAAACTGATGGTCAAGCATGCATGTGTTTTATTACATTCTAATGCTTTTGTTTTTTTTTTTCCTTGTAGGTAAGACAGTACAGAGAGGTTTCTTTTGAGTCAGTGGAAATTTTCTTAACACAATTGTTGTCTTTTTTCCATTCGGACAAAGTACATCAAGGCAAACTAATTTTTAATCAGTTAAGTAATACATTAGATTATATGACTTTAACTACGTTAGTATAAAATAGAATGAACAGTTAAATTCAAGTGGATTTTGAACCTCAGCAACTTTACGAATTTTGATTAGTCACTGTTGCCACTATCCACAAGCTTTTTCCTCTCAGCTCTGTACACTGATGAAAATCACGTAAAGCCCATGATCTCCTACTGGGCCTTGCTCATAGCTATGCCTCTGTACAAGAGAACTAAAGCACTTATGCTGCTTCTGGACCTGTGAACTCCACAAAACTGAGACAGAGGGGGAGAAAGGAACAGGGAGTCATACTAGTGCATCACTGTACTTTTTGGCTTCTATAAACAGGAGCTAGATAACTTAGTGACAATACTGTAAGCAGTCCTCCTATAAGACAAAGACTAAATATTTTGTATTGACAAAATCAGAATGAAAACTTCAGATTAGCAACATAAAAAGACCCCTAACAACAACAAAAAAAATCCCTTTGGATATATTCACAGATAACTGGTTTAATTAAGTGAAGAAAATAATCTAATATAAATTACCTACATTAGTCCAAATCTGTTGTGTCAGAGTAACGCTGATATATCCAAGATTAAAAAAAAAATGGGAATGTAGCAATCTGCCTTGTTATCAGTGCGTATGTTGTCACAGTTTCTCAGTGAACTGCGACTGAGATGTACTAGCAGGTCAAAAGAGCAAAGCTCTTCAATTTTTTACAGTTCTAGAAAATGGATGACATTCAAAGAAAAGCTTAACCTTAGCAGGGGGGCAAACAATGTTTTTTTCTTTGTTTGTTTTTTCAATTTATAAATCCTGAAAGAAGGAAAGAGAAAACAAACAAATGCAGGGTCGGCTATTAATAGGCTCTGCTTCATGCTAAGCTTCTGTATGCTTATTGTGTACAGTTTAGTGCTTGAATCCCCTATAAAGCTTGCACAACGATTTGGATAAAACCAGAAAGAAAAGTACTACGAATCTTGCTTCCTGGAATGGCAGAGGTTGGGCCAGAGGTGAGATTTCAATGAATTACCCTCATAAGTGCCCATCAATTATAGATGACAGTAAAGGTAGATGCATTATTTTATCTTAAATTAGAACAATGCAATTGGGTATTCAGAGAGCCTTGCACCAGCAAGCTTTATGCAAGCGTTGGCAGCTAAAAGACTATATCTTCCTTAAAGAAACAGATAATTAAGCATGTCCTAAACATCTGGCTGCTGTTTTTTTTTTTTTTTTTCTCCAAAGGTTAACACTTGTATACTTTAAAATCTGAATAAGAAGAAAAAGACATGGTGACATGATAAACTTCCTAGCTTTTATTACTCTTGAAGATATATCTACATCTTAATATTTAAAGTTCCACAATAATTTTGCTAATACTTAATATTTTTCGATTTAGGAAAGCACATTCTGCTTGCCTTCTGTGGCAACATGAAGACTCAGGATAGCAATGAAATCCACAGAGGAAATGCTACAATAATTAGAAAGTTTGTTGTAAAAAGGGACAAGAGAGAATGCTTGGTTTGTATTTCTATTCCAACAGCTCCTCTCACATTACATCACATTTTGCATGACTGTATGCATTTCTAGCATAAACAATTAGGATGAATGGGTGCAATTTTTTTACATAGAGGAATTCAGTTCCACACCTTTGCTTCATATGCACTTCCATATCATACCCATATTTTGTCAGACTGCCACTCTGCTGCCATCTGTTGCACAGCAACAAAACATAATGGAGTTTTGATGGGAAAGTTCAACCTCTACTGCCATACCCCCAACATTCACCTCTGTCATTGTGGGCCACCATAAGGAAGCATTAGTTTTGGAGCAGCCCTCATCCATACAGCAAATAATGCAAATTCAATTGAAATTTAAATTATCTTCCTTAGTAATTTTTCAATATTTTCAATATTTTTCAATGTTTTCTAGGGTGCTTAAGCACAAATTTTAATTTGAAAGACAAAGCCTAGCATCTAAAGGCTAAAACAGGAGATTAAAACAGGAGATGGAGCAGAAGACTATGGATTAGTAGATGTTTTCTCTTTTTCAATTTTCTACTGCTCAGACGTGCTTTGGCGTTAAACCTGGGTCTCTATAAACCATCCAATTGCAACTAAGTACAATAGTTTAAATACAGGGAAGGCCTGTACAAACAGTACTACACAAAGCTGGGATAGGGTTTCTTCTCTTATTTGCGTATAGAGAATTTTTTAACCTTTACTATATAGAGAAATACTGTACGGAGAAATGCTTGCAGCCCCCAAACTATGTTCATGAGAGGCCATCATGCTTTTCCAGTAATGTTTCAATTAAGGTACTTTGCAGGTGGATTGTGTTCAAAATCCATTAAAGCATTTCACAAGTTACTCCTTCTGTCCTTAAGCTATTTGAATACTTATAATAGTCAAAATTTATAAGACCGTCAACCTTTGGATTGTGGAGGCCAAGGCTGTATGTATAACTACCTCCTGAACACATCTCCTATGTTACTTTTTGCCTCCACATGAACAAAGAATGACTTTAAGCTAATGACTGTTACCTTGAGCAATTATGTAAAGATTTCTTTTTTTAAAAGAAATTTTTGATGCCTTATGAGCACTCCTTGTCTAAACAAAAATATCTAGACCTAATGTTACACAAAAATAGCATTCAAAGTAGATATTTACCATAACGATTCTTGTGAATGGTCTATTTACAAAGGGAAAATTGTGGTTGACTGTTAAATTACTGACCTATAGGCTCATACAGCCATTATTGATCATTTTCTGGACAAAAGCATAGGGTGGTTGGAACTTGATAATCCTTGGGGTCCCTTCCAACCTAGGCCATTCTATGATTCTATAATAAGAAAATATATCTATGAAAGATAAATATGATAAGAAAATCTGGTTGATAGCCAAGGATGATCAAAAAAAATCAAACAAAAAAACTTAATTATATTAAAAATATATTTCACAAACCTCTTAATGACTGAATATATAATATTAATCTAGTGCTGTTAAAACAGTCAGTACTGCAACTCCTCTGTAAGTGATTGAACATTTCTCCTTTTCAGTATGTATATTTAGCACAATAGAAAAATATTCCTCCACTACTTCCATAATAGTAATAAAAAGAAACTGATTGCTTTTTACTTGTCCATAAAAAACGTCCCCACTGCAATCTGAATTTGATTAAGCTGGTATATCAAATATATATATGGAACTTGGCACACAAATTTGAGCTTATAAGAACATATGTACAAATTCATTGATTGAAAAATTTAATAATTCAGTGAATCCTTGCTAGTGTTACACTTTCTTTTTCAGTTATTTGAAATTAAAGTCATTTCTAGGCAGAACATGCCATTCTTTTAGCATTTAAATAAGTCCTTTTTTATCAACACACTCTCATGGCATCTCAGACCTTAAAAATTCACAACACAATGACGGAATATCACGAAGATATATTTCTAAAAATAATTTTTCTTCTTCATTCTAAGTCTGATTTCAGGTCTGTTGTAAACAAAAACAAAATAACAAACAATTCCCTTCCCCCTCCTTCATTCTATGTGCTTCAACTATTCAAAAAATAATTATCAATCTTATTAAAAGTCATGGAATTGGAACAGTTAAAGGCACTTTAAATGATCCTAGCCTACACACTCGTCAACTTGGGCTCAGTCCAGGAAGTTAGTTTTAAGAAGTATTTAGTAGTGCACAAATCCCAAGCAAAGGAAATTGGCTTCAGTTCTTCAAAACTTAAGGTCAGTGGATATTGCACTGATCCGATGTGATAGACAAAAGAAATTGTTTAGATGTAAACCACTCATTGCACATTCATTGTTATTTTTCTACTGCCTTTATTTAAGTCTAGAATCACTAAAACCTCAAGTCACTGTGTGCTCTGTCTCAATAGTAACTACACTTAGTTTTGTTTAAAATAATTAATCACTGCCAATATATTTTATTTTTCTCTCTTGACAGTGCTTCAAGTTTGCAGTGGAATTAGAAAATGATTGTTAATTTACACATACAAGATAATTTTATGTGACTTAAGAAAGATTAAATGGAACAATCAGGAGTGACAGTGGAAGAAATTAAATCAGGATATGAATGAGTGCTGTTTTATACTGTAGGTGTTCCTGCTAAACCTAATGCTAATACTTAAACTCATCAGTTAATCACTTCCCATATTCTTTTTCAAATATTAACCTTTTAAAAAGTTGAATTAGCTTAAGAATAACTTGATATATTATTAGGATTCATTTAAAAAGTCCATGCCGAAAAAGAATGGTTTTCTTTTTAAACAGTTTTTAATTATTATGAGGCTTATATCAAGAGGAAAATATATTTTAACAAGCATCCACACAAGTGGTCTGATTATGTTATTCTAATCTGCAAACCTAATTATCACCTTCTTATGGAGTACAAGGAACAGCTTTAGAAGAAAATTAATGTATCCTATCAGTGGGACAGTTTGTCACTTTATTAAATAATCATCTTCTTTGCAAATAAAATTGTTAGAAGCTTCATTGTATTAAGGAAAAAATAAAACCCCTCACACCACTACATATTAAAATTAACTTCCCACCGTTTCTTTAATGGTCTTTTAAACCTTCACTGTGGTGGATTATGAAGTACAAACGAGGATATCAACTGCTTCTGAAACTGTAAAAAACAAATGTCCTACGTACATTTTTTTTTTACTGTAATAATTTAGCAAATATTTAAACTGTTTTCATTAGTTTCCAATGTAGAAAATGTATACTAAAGACATGCAAACTAGATAATACAATATTTTCCTCATTTTAGTCAAAATCATAAGCTGCAGAGACAGAACTGAGATCTCTCTATCCACTTTTTCTGTAAAACAGACAATTCATATTCTGTATTTCAACTTATAGGAAAGAAAAACACATCCACAAAAAAGGAAAATGTCATCTTCAAATCTTTAGAGGCCTTCTGCACAGTAACTGCAGAATGTTAGTTTGTGAGCACATATGGGAATCTACTTTGTAAGCAAGTACAGAGTCATAGTTCTCTGTTCTGTAATGAAGAAATCCTATCAGGCTCAAGAGGTACTAAAGATTTTTCTACTGGCCATTGCAGTTAAAAACGACAGTGCATGTTGTTGCCTTTGTTCTTTCCCTTTAACAGAATACATATAATGGCTTCCATGTAAAGCTAACCTGAATTACTTTTAGCTATCTTTTATTAAGTTGCACTAGTCACTGAAACCAAAAACTGTATAAAACAAAGCAAATTTTAATATAATTTTCATCTAAAAAGAGTTGTTGGCTAACAAGAGTTGTTGGTTCACAAACAGAATTTCACCCTATAACTAGATATAAAAGTATATTTTGCTACCCATTATAAACTACCTGTGATGAGTCAATGTACACCACCTGGGATCTGGGAAACACCTGGGATCAGTTCACACATACTGAAGGCTTGAATTGCATCTCCATTATCTGAAACAAGTGCTCTTACCTTTGCATTTCTAGCCATGGTTTTCACTGTTACTTGCTGGAGTTTTCACCCTGGCAGCAGGAAAAGCATGAAGTCTCTCAGATGGACCTGTACTGTAACAAGCAGTTTCAAGGTGTCCAGGTTCTCTATTTTGTATAAACAAACATTATTGCAGATTGGAAAAAAAAAGTCTCCTACCCCTTTGCTCAAACTTCATATTAAGGCACATTATCCTTAAGGAAAAGAGGCACAGAGAGAGGGAAAGAGAGGTGAATCTATGTCAAAGAGCTGAGCCTGGAAGTCTCCCACTCCAAGCAAGCACTACAGCTTTTAGGATCACAGCAGCTGTGGGAGAGGTAAAGGCCCCTTTCCATTACTGTGGCTTCAGCAGGTTCTGATTTTTTTTTAACCCCAAATTACATTTCTTTTTAAACAGCAAAAAATGTCCTAAAATCAGGGAAACTATTTCCTGTCCAGCACAATCATCTGAGGGATTATTACTAACTATATATTTTTGACTCCTAAAAAAATAGAATACTTTGTCCTCACAGACAATCCAGAATTTCAGAATTTCAGAAGGTAAAGAACTTAGGTTTCTTTTCTTTCCATGTGTTACAAAATTATTTTATTCTATTCTGTAAGACTGGATAAAAGCCATAGAATATATTCTATCCACACAAAGAAGTTCAAAAATTTAATGCGTCTTGTCAACGGAAAGATGGATCAAATTGGTCATGAAAGTCAATAATTACTTCATTCATAAAACTGTCATTCTGGCTATCAGGAACATTTATATTCTTTGTGAGGAAAAAACTCAGCTATAATGATACTAATTTTCCTTAAATATTATTTGATACAGGTAAATGTTGAACTTTATGGCTTGTGGGTAAGCTGCATCCAGTCATCAAAAAATGTCCAATATTCTGTGATACTATGCATGGAAGATTAACAGTACAATAAGTAAATAAGACAATGTCTAAAATATTGTAAGGTTACTTAATTTTAGTGTACATGACATTACTTAACAAAACAAACCATAAAGTCAATGTTTTTATAATAAACTCTCTCTGCATTATCTTTTTATTTATTAAAAATTTTTTTTATTTATAAATGCGAAGATCAATACCATGCCTTGCAATGTAAGATGTGTAAAATATAAAAGTTCAGATAGATTAGGATTTTAATAGAAACACTGACTGACCTATTAGAAATCATTTATTCCAACCCATTAAGGCTTATTCTCAAATCCAAATTCTTGTAGAATAGAACAAGATAATATTCACAGGTAGATATTTCAAAGTGCTTTCAAAAAAGCAGAGAAGTGATTGATTCGTGTCATCAATGCTCTGTTTTTTTGTTTTCTGTTTTTTTTTCCCTTTTGAGGGATGCATTGGGGTTTCATTTCTACACGCTTTAAAGAAAGGATTGCAACTCTAACAGTGCTCTCAGATTTCTCACATGACACAGAATCTGAATATGTCTTCTTCCAGGCTACAGGTTAAAGACTACTACCAGTTCAGGGCACTAAACTGACACACTTGTAGTCTTTACATTGTCAGAGTATTCTGGTAGAACTGTACACAACATGTTGCTGTGCTCCATTTTATAATTTCAGAGAAAAAAAAATAGAGATGAAAAAGATATGCATTATGTGATAAAGATTTCAGAAAAAAATAATAAATAGTACAATCTAAGCAATACTTAAGACCTCAAGAAAGAGACATAGCCGAAAAGTATTTCTCTCTTGCTCTGTCAACTTCTTCGTTTCCTTTTTTATTAAAACACTAAACCATGAGCATTAAGCAGCTCTTAATTTAGCTTTATAATAAAAATTGAAATCCTTCTTAACCAAGAGTATAGTTTTGTTGAAATCTGTATCCTTGATTATTTTATAAGGTGAATGAATAAAGTAAAGAAAGGCAAAGAAAAAAGGAGTCAAAAGCAGAAAGAGGAACAAGAGATGGCATAAGATGCCAGAGGTAGAAAAATGGTGAATTTGCCATTTAGCAAGAGCAGACTTAACAGTTAAGATTTCATCTCAAGGACGTCTTTGATGAGACAGTTGGAAAACAACAACAACAAACAAACAACTTTTTGTAAGGATCACAAAGCTGGCATACTGTGGTAGACTACTGGCCACTAGCTCCAGGATACTAAACAACTGCGTATGTATTATCCCATACTTCCAATGTCTCTACAGTGTAATGGAGCATGCTTCTAGGACTGCAGAGCCAGTGCTAACTGGAAATACAGGCAAGATAGTCACAAGAATATTGCCTTGTGCTTGAGGTAGTCTGAATCTACTCTAAACACAGAACACATGGTCTTGTGCTGCACATAGATACTGCAGTGCTACCCACATTAGAAGCAGACCTGCAGTTCTTTACAGAGGAGGGCATCTGCGACTGTCCATGAATGATTTTGAGAAACTGGCAGAGCCAGAGCAGGTTCAGAACAGTCCTGATAGGTATCTTTCTTTGGTGACTCTTAGTTATCTTCTTGGCAGTGTCTATCTAACATGTCCTTCCAACAGGGACTGTTCTGCATCATGCCTATATGCCCTTATTCTTTGATGTTAGTGTCTTTGGACATTACGGGTGAAGTCAAAGAAGCTTTGGTGGACACTAGGAAGACTATTGTGTGCATTTATAAAATATACTAGATGGTAATAATCTAGATTAGCGTTCATGTTTTCTTATCCTGTACGTAACAAAAGGATTTGAGAATCTCTTGTTCTGGTGTGCAGTTAGTAGGATTCTACACATAAACCATCACCTTTGCAGAACATGGGTGCGGGTTCCACGGTACTCATTTTGCTTATGTGAATACAGTAGTGGATAACTATTGTTAGTAATTTAAGCACTGTAATTAAAAACTCTGACTTTTACCAGACTTCAAATTATACAGAAATACCTCTTTACATGGTTAGTGCTCTGGCAACCTGTTGACAGAGTCAAATTCCCACCCAATTGCTTGTTTTCTGCGTTTCTGCCATAGTTGTGAACCTAATGTCCAGTTTACCCCCAACAGAAGGGGAAACTGTCTCCCTGATCTCTTTCTTCTTGGGTGAGTGCTTCATATTATGAATCCAGAATAAAAATAGTCTCATAGCTGCAGTGGATGGCCACTGTGAGGCGTTACAATGATTTTTCTGAAGCCTAAGACTAGTCAGGTCAATCCACTCAGGTTTAATTTTTAAAAGAACAACAATTTGACAGTTAAGTTTATGTTCCCAAATCACTTTCACAGAACATTTATGCTTATATTCTCTATAAAGTCAAAGAAGCTGAACATACTGAAGATTTAATTCAGGATGAGTTGTCAGCTGCCTCATACCAGCAAGAACATATTTCTTTGATTAAGACATATCCTTTTTTCTTTGAACATCAACAAAATCTCAATAAAGAACTAGATTGACAGCTTAATGCAGCCTTCGAGGCTTTATTATCAACATCCAAGTCACTTAAGAATCTTCTGCTACTTCTGCTGCTACTATAGATATTAATATATCGTAATAACTAAAAGAAAAAATCCAAGAAGCATTTTTGCTCATAAAAAATCAGTGTTGCCCTTGTTTTCAATATATTGTGAGCACAAAAATTCTAACCACAGCGAAAGTTCTTCAGTTGGCCATTATAATCCCAAATCACAAGCTACTGTTCCAAAGAGCATTTGATGCCTTTAGACATCTTCATAATTGGCTCAGAAATAGCATGCTGCAAGAAAGGTTAACAGACCTTGCTGTTCCTCATATGGACAACTCTTTATTAAAAAAAAAAACAACACCTGAAAGTTCTCAAGAACCAGGAAACCATATGACTTGCAGCTGTTACTCTAAGTCTAATTTGACCAAAAAAAGGCAAATCTAACAGACAGTCTCTTCCTCTGAATACTAAATCAAAATCAAATTTCACACATTTACCTATGACATGTTGATTCAAACGATACCCTGTGTCTGCATTTTAGGCACATAAGGAAAACAATTTAATGTAAATCCAATATGATCTTAAAATACTGCATTATTTCTTTAACCTAAAGAACAAAAGTGGTTGCTGGTATATCTAAACACAGTTCCTGAGATTCAAATTGGTTATAATTGGAAAAGTCGCCAAGATTAATAAGTTCCAATTAATTACTAGTTAACAGGGCTTTTTTTGTCCAATGCCTTTCTGCTTTTTACTGTAGTTTTCTATGTAATGACATCCCACAAGCACCCAGCTCATGCAATCACTGATCAATAAATGAACTCAGAATTCTGTAATCATTCTTTGTTTAGATTTGGAGAAACAATATCAAAACTATATTGTTCCCCACATGTTTATTCAGCTGTCCTGAATCCCACCTTGCAGTTTCCCCAGAGATTTCCTGGTCTTTTGAGCTAGAAGAGAGGGTATTCTGAACCAAAGCTCACAATATACTACATACCTTACAGTCCTGATACTAGTCCAAACTCATTTTACCCAAACCAGAATATTACAGAGCACTCAACAGAGATAGACTGCACACATACATTGTGTATTTCTTGAAGTGCATGGAGCAGAGTTCTAAAACAACATGAACAATTTTTGTTGGATCAGCAACTTTTCAATTTCCATAATTTCTTCATCCAACAAAGGAGAAAAAGTTGAGCAAACGATACTAGTGTTCTAACCTCTGGTAAAACATCAAATGAATATCTATTAATTACCCACTTCAAAAGCAAATGTAGATCAATAGTTGCCATTCGTTCAGCGATATGATTACGAGAGAGGCAGAGAGGTATTCTTTCAGTGCTATGCTACTGCACTGCACTGCTACTGCCATGCTACTCATATCCTAATAAGAGTAAGCGTGCAAGAACACATGAATATTATATGATTTGGTCTTAAGAGATGTAAATGACCAAAAGACCATTACCAAAAGAGATCTGAACTTCTGTTAGGCAGACTATAAAATGCAGGGTGAGAAAGGTAGGCAATATCACTTCGAAGTACCTTTTACTTTTAGCTAAATTTGGATTCAATACTAGCAGCGCCACTTATCAGAATAAGCAACAGCCATTTCCTTTACATCACCAAGTCAGTCAATATATTCCTCTGATGATGTTATTCGTTATGTACTTTTTAAATAAAGGTGTAGGGATCTCACAAACACACCCGCATACACAAAGATACTGAAACGTACGCAATTGGGGTGTAAGTGTACAATATAAAGGAGAAAAATAAAATAGAAAAAAATAAGAAAATATTATTAAATATAAGGTAAAATATAAAGTACAATTTGGGTGCAGTGATTCTAGTGAGAATTAATATTAGAACAAATACTTATCAGTTTGATTATAAACTTCCCTTCTTATTAGGTGTAACAAAAAAGAAGTAGCAGTTATTTTACAAGTAAAACTAACATCCAAAACTATTCTGAAGACAACCACAACGTGGTTATGACAGTAACTACTATCACAAAAATGCATTTAGCACATAATTATAAAAACATGTTTCAACTATTGTACAAGTGCATTACATGACATAGTTCTATATTATACAAAAAACAGTATATTCAAAATATTTTCTTTGGAACAATATATCCCATGTTAATAATACTATAACATACATAAAAAGTCAATACAAACTTTACCTGAAGTGTATCTACAGGATTTATCTTATTTGGTAAGATACACAAATTATAGCTCACTATAGCATGTTTGAAAAGAATATTTTTTGCTTTGCTCATTTCTTATTAAGGGCTATGTAACCTATTGCAATAAAAGACATCAAGTCAAATCAGAAAGAAGTCTGATAACATGCATGAAAATGATACATAGACATGAGCCAGGCAAAATGCATTCAAACAGAATAAAGAGGGAAACGTTATCTGAAGTGATGGAGATGGAGACAGGCTCTTTGTCAGATACATTAAGTACTTAAAATCACTTCAGTTATATAATTAGTGAAGATAAGAACTATAGATATTTAATCAGGGAGTGACATATTCATTGAAAGGATTACTTTTCAGGTCAGGTAATCTATTCAAAAATTAATTCTGAAAATTACTACTAAGGTTTTGTATAGGGTCAGAGGGATTGACTAAATTTTTTTTGGTATTTATTTCCAGTTACCTAAGTCTTTCTACTACAACACAATATGGTATGCAATTTCAGAGTGCAGAGTTGGAAGTTTAGGGAGTTTAAATTTAAGATTCTGTATCTGAAGCAAACTTAGGACTTAATTTCTCAGGACTTAAGGCACAAGGCAAATAAAAGCACATGCTGTACATCACATCAGTCCATGCAGTACTAAAGGAGTATTTGGGGTCTCATTATCAATGGGTAGTGTAGTATATGCCTGGATAATGACATTCTCTAAAATTAGGGGCTTAATTACTGGAATTAAAGGATTAAAAAAAAAAAAAAAGACTCATAAAGCACCCACTGTTCAGAGTAAAGGTTTTCATGTTGTGATTAAATTTTAATTTCTTTGTACTAAAGAATAATATGTTTGTATTTATTAAATAGGAAGTGTAAAATATATTCCTTAACAATTCATTTCATTGCTTGTAATGGCTTGGATATTGTCAATAATATAATATGTAAGTGCATTGTGGCCACTTAGCAACCTTGACTGGATTTTTTTTGTTGGTTTGGTGATATACTTTAGAACAGGCTGCTGCTTAGCTGCTTATAAAGCTCAGCATCTGTTATGAACATGAAATACAACTACATGAAACTTATGTAAAGATCTGCCATTTACTTCAGAGATTTGAAGGCTAATTGATCCAAAATCAAGTTTTAAAATCAGCTGCAAATTTACATCGTTAATATTCATTAGTTCAAGTACCAAAATGCATTATTTAGATTTTGCTCATGAAAATCCAGGAAAACAACTTTATTCACTTGTACAAAAATTCCTGACCATACGTTATCAGCAAGCAACAAATAGCAAGCTGTAGTTTTGCCATTTTGTTACAGAGCTTCTTATACCTACTACAGACTTTAATCATGTGAATTTATTACAGATGACAGCAGTCAGAAGTTTTTTCTATCATTGTATCATTCATTAATTTTTATTTCAAATGGTGTGACTACACAGTAGAAGAGACTCAGACTTAATTCGTGTATAGTGAAGTTTGCATTTAAAGCATTGTAATAAAAGGCAGTATTTTTTAATTAATTAAAAAATGTGTAGAACATTCAACAGGCACTTCAATCCATTGAAAAGGTTCAATGACCTGCTCTGAGTAATGAAACATCATCTTCAATAAAATCCTTTGCCAGCCTGACATCGGTTGAAGAAAATTAGATTTCATTGACCTTGGCTTATAGCATATGCATAGACCTGTTGTGAATCAACAGTTTTTTATTTGCAGAAAGCATGTTGGGCCAGTTCCTTTATATCATTGTGCAACATGCAGAACAATACTTTATCTTAGACAATGCAATGATTTTCACCTTTATACATATACTCTACTTGACAATTTCTACAGCAACTGTGTATTTAGCAACAGAGTATCATTACATATCTTTAAAATACATAAGTTTCCTTAAAGGAAAGACATTCCCATATCTTGTCAATATTAATAGTGTTATTAGTTATATCAATAATATTAATAGTACCTATTTCAGTTATTTAAGAGTGCAGAAAGGCAAGTGTTTCACAACAATTCCCTCCAATGAACAGCCCTTACCATTCTAACAGTACAAAATCTGAATCCATGTTTAGTACAGCAGTAGTGAACTTAACAGCTGTGCAACCTGAGAATAAGAATATTCACTATTCCACATACAGTCTGATACAGTGCACTAATTTCAAAGATGCACTTTGAAATCACAGGGGATGCACAGAACTACCAGTCCTCTGCTTAGAATGTATTTTTTACATCATATTGCCTCTAGTCCTCACGAATCT
This sequence comes from Penelope pileata, assembly GCA_013396635.1. Lineage (NCBI taxonomy): Eukaryota > Metazoa > Chordata > Aves > Galliformes > Cracidae > Penelope > Penelope pileata. The sequence goes on along the minus strand of WBMW01000416.1, from coordinate 5,511 downwards.
GAACCTAGGGTTCCTCAATCACACCAACCTCCCCCATAGCCACTACAGAACAGAGTTTAGCAGAGCAAAAGGTGTCTCAATCATGAGGGCCTTAGCCCATTAGCGCTTTCTAGATAAATGGCAAAAACATGAAAACTTGTATCAGAGAGAGGAACATATAGTGGAGTTGCACACTGCTGAATTAGCTTAACTCTCCAAGCATCTTCCTTTGGGAATATATTGTGGACTGTTACATTTTGAATGAAAGAAGGATGTCTAAAGAAAAGTAAACATTTTTAATATAATTTAGTGTGTATACTGAAGCTGCAATGTGACAATCTAGAGCTGTTGTGAAAATCTGATAAATATATAATACTGTTGTATCTTTTGCAGATATAAACTGTATTGAGTTGGTATCTGCATAATCCTTACACTAAGGATTCAATAACTCTAGGTGAAGTCCTAAAGAATATCATCAAAATTATTTTTATATTTGTCTGAGCTCAGTGAACTCAAGCGTGCATGATACACTGAAGGCAGTTTTTCTGAAGACAAGCTATTCCATGTTTGAAGCCTCACAAAAGAATGTCTTGATTCTTCTTTACTTTCTTTTTTCCCCCCTTTTTCCTGTCTATAAATGTTATAAGCAAGAACCCAGCAGAGTAGACTGCGTAACTACAAGCCACCTCTGGATCACATGAAACTATTTCAGACTTGGTCATATGTTTTTTTGCCTTGAGTTGCTTCTTCTGATGCCTACTATTGCAGCAATATTGCCTGAGTTCAGAGGTGTTGTTCCCTGGAGTCTTATCCTTTTACAAAAAGAAACCTGTGGGTTCGATGGGACAGATAACAGATGTCTGCAGTCTGATCTCTGTGTGGGGCCAGTGCCGCATTTTTAAGTGTTCTCAGCTCTGTCACAATGAGGAATGGAGGAGAGATTGAAGGAAATAGACTGAAATGTCTGCAATTCAGGTTAAAAACTGTGTGCTGATTATTAGTTTATTCACTCTAAATACGTACTTGTGGTTCAACTCTAGAGACTACAACATTTAAGCTGAAAACTTGAAAGAAGAACAAAAATATCAAAATAATTTTGTTCTGTTTAAATTGAAATATTTTGACTTTGCAATTCAAAGCTAAAATAAGCCAATGTTAAAACAGAGGTTAAATACATCTGAGAATGTAGCATTTTATTCACTACATGACAAATTGTTTTGCTTTTAAACTGAGATTGCCTTTTGTAAAAAAGTATGCAGAATTTTTTTTTTTTTTTTTTTCCCCTTTATCTGTGGGGTACAGTCACCAAAGTGAAACTACTGCCCCCTTTCAATAGCAAGTGATCTAGTTCCTTTGTTGCCAGGCTGGCTTAGAAATCTTAAGATACAGCTTTACAGCTTTTCAATACAGCAATAGTGCATCCATGACAGGATTTCTTCCTTTATTACTTCTTCTTTTTTTTTTTTTTTTTTTTTTTTTTTTTTTTTTTTTTTTTTTTTGAGGTCAGGCAAGATGGTTCACTATGGTAACTACATAGTATAATGCAGTACTCCAGTTGGGGCACATGGAAGAATACACTAAAGATTCATTTACCTTCCATTTCCTCCATCTTTACTTTAAGTGGCCTTTCCAGATTAAACAGAAGCATAAGTAAACAGGCTGAAAGGGAATCTCAGAAGTACATGGTCAAGAACATGATACAAATTGAGTTATCAGGAATAGGAACCTTTTCTGCATACAAATTTCCTCTTCATAAAAGAGGAAAATTGACTGATGCTTGAAAATCGCTAAGATAATATACTTAAAACTGTAAATGCAATTTATAAATCCTACTTTAGTTTACAGAGACTAAAATATCTTGTATTCTACTGGGAATCAAATTAGCATTATATTATTTTAGAATAATTAGTAAGAACTTGAATGATTTTTTGCTGAATGTTTTCTTTGTTTCCGTGTGTATATTCCAATCACATAACTCATACATCTGTTATTCCCAGCGTCGAGTCTATGATGTTTACACAGATCTCCCTGCAGGGCATTTTGGCCTAACTGAATCGCTATTTCAACAGTATGTCCTAGTTTAACGATACTGTTACTTGAAATGCTGTCTTTTGCAAGTTTTCTTTCCCCTGGGGTTAACACAGCCCTTCCACACTGCAAGCAGGGAACCTGACCCTATTCTCAAGGAGGAGGTATTGGGAAGTGAACGCTGCTGTCTTGCACACAGGGTTTTCCACACTTCAGACCTGTGGAGCAGGTACTGTGACAGATGATATTCTGTTTTTTATGAACACATTTAAATGAGGAGCGGCTGAGGGAGCTGGGATTGTTGAGTCTGGAGAAGAGGAGGCTCAGGGGAGACCTCATCGCACTCTACAACTGCCTGAAGGGAGGCTGTGGTGATGAAGGGGTTGGCCTCTTCTCCCAGATAACTAATGACAGGACAAGAGGGAATGGCCACAAGTTGCCCCAGGGGAAATTTAGATTAGATATAAGGAAAAACTTTTTCTCTGAAAGAGTGGTCAGGCACTGGAATGGCCTGCCCAGGGAGGTGGTGGAGTCACCGTCCCTGGTGCTGTTCAAGAAGCATCTGGATGAGGTGCTAAGGGATATGATTTAGTAGCTTAGTGGGTAGTGATGGTGATAGGACAGTTGGACTAGATCTTGTAGGTCCTTACGATTCTAAATCTTAATGCAGTGCCAGTGCTTGTTTCTGATAATGTGTGTTTATGATCATAAGATACAATTACTTAAAAAGTCTTATTAGGATTCATTCTTTTGATATATGTGGGGATGCTACTGTATTCTCATTTCCATTCTTTTCTATTTGATCATCACCAAAATAAACACTTCTCTCCTGCAGACCCATTTTTATGAACAAATTATGAATATTTTACAATTATTGTAAGATACTTACAATATTTGTATAATCACATGGAGCAATTCCATGTTGCAGCTTACAAGTATATTTATAAATGACTAAGATATTTATTAACAGTTTTTCAGTGAAATTTAAGATTCTGAACAGAGAAGGTCCAGTTGTCAAAGACACTTAATTTCACTTTAATAACAATTTGAAGCAAACAGGTGCACGGGTGCGCTGAAATAGCACAGGGTAACTGCTAAGTTATTTGAAGATGTAAGAAACAACAGATAATAGGGATTTTAAATTCATGAATATTTACATATATTTAACCTGAGATTTTTTTCAAAGACTTAAATGTCTAAACATCTCTAGTGCAGAAATCCACACCTTATTTAATTTCTATTTTTAATGAGTTAGTACTAAGTCTTTGTGTCTAAAACCTAGGAACATAGCACAGTTTCAAAAGATGACAGAGTCCATAACTAGTCACCTACTTCCAAAGCACTTAGTATTATTCAGTAGTAATTAAAAATTCCTTCTAAGCCTTGTGATATGTTTTCATCTTCATTCTGAGAAAGTAAACGAATGTAGAAAGATTTTGCTTTCATACATAGAGCATATCAGGAGCTTCCATACTGGTATGGTCTATTTACACATGCAACATGGCATCAGCATGTCAAGGAATGGTCTTAGGAATATGAGGGTCATCATTACCAGGATTTAAGACAAATGATTCTCCAACCCAAAACTTAATCTAATTCATATCACTGAAATAAATACAATACCTTTGGATTTCAAAAGACCCCTGTACATAGCATAAACTCACTGTTTGTGTTTGGTGAGGAAACTTTTTATACATTAATTTTTGAAGTAGAACCTCAGTGTGAGGACCTGCTTTACAAAACTGAATGATAACAGCGGAAGTGCAGAACTTCGGAAAATCAGGCAAGGGAAAAATAAAATAGAGCCACAAAAGAATTAATTCACCAGTGACAACGCAGCATTTTGAAATGAATTCTGAAATGAATTAACTATGTAGCAAGCTACGATTCTGACTTGAGCTGGACTTGGTGACCTTAAACCATTCAGATTGCACAGAAAATTCCACATGGTGGAAAAAGTGATAAAATGAGCTTTGTGCTTTCATAAACATCTAAAAAAGGGTTTTATTTTCACTCACTGCAGGAAAGTACTGCTACAACATATTACGGAATGTGGTCACATGCTGTTACAGGAACAAACTATGAGGGCTGCTCTGAAAGTAATGCCTCCTATTTTATTATGTTGTTATACAATGTCAGAAGCAGATGAGGTGAATGTTGGAGGTATGGCAGCAGAGGCTGAACCTTCCTGCCAATTTCCCATTACATTTTGTTGCCAGGTGACAGACGGCAGCAGAGGGGCAGTCTGACAAAATGGCATCATACATGAAAGTGTGTTTGAAGCAAAGGTGTGGAATTGAATTCCTCCATGCAGAAAAAATGGCACGCATTGACATTCCTCTACATTTGCTGAACATGTATGGAGACCAAACAGTGGATGTGAGCACAGTGAGGCAGTGAGTGGTGCATTTCAGCAGTGGCAACAGCAACAGTGGGACAACTCTGCTGCTGCAGATTTTCATGGATGTGGCATCCAGGCTCTTGTTCATTGATGGTGAAAATGCATAGCTGATGGTGGTGACTATGTTGAGAAACAGTGTTTTGTAGCTGAGAATTTGTTCTACCAACTAGTGTTGTTGTGCTCTTTGTATCTGTTGTGGTTTCCATTAAAATAAATAGGAGGCAATAGTTTCAGAGAGACCTACATATTTGTGGACTAACATCATTTGGAAAATTCTATTCAACAAAAATAGAAATCCATATTTTTTTCTTACTACACAGAAGTAACCTTTAAAAATCAGTCTCTACTACAATACTTAGATCAAGTCTTCACATTCCTTTATAGAAATGCATAATCTTTCTGATTAGTCTTTCAACACCCTGAGAATCATTGCTTTTTTCAAGTTCTTTCAATACCACTGTACCAAAGCAGACAGAGACTGGAACTATATATTTTTGTAGTTAATTTCCTTAAGATAATGTTAGAAACATCAGGTTCTTTAAAATATAGATGAATTTCAAGGTGAGTCTGCTAGCAGATGTTATTAATGGCATATGATTTATTGTGACATGAAATCTGATTTGAAACTCATGTTATTAGCTGAGCTTTTTATAAATTATAATTGCCAACTGCTGAAAATACGCAGAAAGACCACTGATAAACTAGCTTCATCTTCAGGACATAGAATATCTGCATTTGCTAAATGTCCAATATCTCTAGTCTTACCGAATGACTGAATGACTAATACATTCGGATGTGCAGAACAGGCTTAAGTTCAGATCTTTTCATAGGATAATTCTTTCAGAATGAGAAGCATTGGATGTAGGAAGAGGAGGTCATATAATTTAAATGCATACTGTGGAAGAGAAATATATACTTGGGTTCTTGTATGTCATTGTATAGATGAGTATTTAAGGAAAAGTCCCCATCTTGGACAGTTATGTGTAAAATTTATGCTTGCAACATGACAACAGTAAATTAGATAATATTCAAACACACTCAAGCATCATTCTATACAGCTGTAATGAGGCTCTACAAACAGCATATTTTCATAGAATCATAGA
>WBMW01000414.1:244805-267483 GCA_013396635.1 Penelope pileata | reverse complement strand
CCACTCAGGATTCTGAATCACCATTCTACTCTATTCTTGAGTTAGGTTTAGGATTGGCACCTATAGGATGAAGAACAAAGTAATTTAAGAAATTCAGGTTTGTTATTTGATCATAGGTTTTTACAAACTTTTTCCTAGATCTTTTAGACAACCTAGCAAACACAATAGATTGCTTTGGTTTCAGAAAAATACAGGTTGAGAACAGCTAAAGGCAAACACATTTGAAGAACCAAATTTTTGTTTCCTCTTCCCAGCTATTTACTCACTTTGAATTGTTTGTTCATTCTCTAGAAAATCACTTTTTTCCTCTCTATGAAGTTCTTTGTTCTTTGTTGTTCAAAATAATGTTCCTATTAAGAAAAATTAATACAAAAAAAAAAAAAAACCCTCAAAAAAAACCCCCCAACCTTCTTAATACCATTCCTTCCTGACATCCAAATTCTACTTCAGGAAAATGCCTGAAAGAACATGAACAATAACAGTGCATGCAAGATTTTTCTAAACCACAGCAATAGAACGGATTTCATGCTTTGTGAACAATCATATATTAATCCTAATTTTAATCCTCTAGTGTTTCCATATAGTCAAACATCTAACCTACTTCAGACATAGTTAACCACGAAATACCTTCTTATCTCAGGGAAAAATTTATAGAACAATGAAGATAAAAATTGCATCAAATTAAAATTACTTTCTATCTATTCTTGTCTCTGCCTTATATACAGTTTCTTCCCTATTTTCCAGTACTTTTGGAGTATCACTAAAATAATTGACTAAAGAGTCAGGCAAAAATTAATCATATTCATGTCTTAGGATCCAAGAAGTCTAACTGCAGAGATAAGTAATACATATAGGATTAATGTAAAATGGGTATAGATTTCTCTCCCTCTCTAATTTCTAATACATCCAAACATTTCTCTCGTCTGAATACTAGAGAATAGACTGCAAAGACTGGCTATTTGTGTTATTATGTCAAATCTCATTTCCTTTGTCAGCTACTTCTGCTCACAACGCTCAGTCTTTCGCACAATTTTCATTGAGGAAAAGTTCAGCTATGCTTGAATTATGATTTTCTGTCCTTTAGGCTATGTTCTATATTCATAAAACCTGGAATTAAACAGGTGATGTGAGAAATAAAGAAACAGCGTATGCTATTTTACACTGTGTTTCAAGAAATATCTTAGTGTAAAGGTCACTGCTCTCAAAAATCTTTCTTGACCTGAATTCAGGCTGAAGTAGTTAGTATAACAAGGGATGTGTTATGAAGGGGTCTTTCAAACTGTCTTATGTTTTTATCTATGAATAATACTGTATTATTATTGAATTATATTGTATATATATATTGTATTATTGAATTATCATGTCAATGAACAAATCTTTATTGCTCTGATGAAGGCTTTAATGGTAGCTACAAAGATGGGTCATCCTGTGAGTGTCCATGGTTAGTTCTGGTCACAGTATGGATGAGTGGAATTGGGCTATGAAAGTGCATAAAGCTTCAAGGTGCTTTCAGAACAGGTGATCTAGGGTTGATTTAGATGAAGCATTACCTGTCTGGAAGAAGACTTACTCAATTTATGCAATCTTTTTTTGAAACTACTGTCCTAAAACGCCTGATCCAGATAACTGCAAACACACAACATTTTAAAATTAAACATTATGCAAAGCTATTTAATTCCCCAACTTCCAAAGTTTCTGCCTCAGTACTGTTGACATCTAGATACTAACACACATCATTCATAAATTCTTTTTGGTGCTTGCAAGACTCAGTCTGATAGACATATGTTTTAAACTATCTTTCTGAAGTTGTTTTCTGTATTTTTTTCCCTCTGCAACCTGGTAGTTACTGCTGATATCCAGGAAGTGGTAATAACTCAATAATTATTTTTGGCTTTCCTTAGTATGTTGAGATTCATACTAGAACTCCGGAATCCTTCCAGCACTGGCCTGTATTAACTGGAGAGTCATTCTCTTTGTTCCTCTTGAAGCATTAGTACCAAGTGGAAAGAAACACAAAATTTATAAGTTAGAGAGGGAAAGTGGGCCACAGGTAGAATAGGTAGAAAAGGTCCTAACTGTCAGGTCAACAAGGAGTCAGGGAAACATCAGTTGAATTACTATGTATCTTAAGGCACAAACATTTAAAAAGTTGATTCTTTTCTGTTATTTAGATGACACGTAACCACTCTGCAAGTGAATTGTGTGGTTTTGGGGTACTTGTTTCAGAAAATAATTTCAATAAACATAATTGAAGAACAGCTTAACTTTTTTATTATTATTATTCTTAATGTAGGAAGCATTATTACTGTGAATTTACTAGCTGGATAAAAATACATCGTAGCAAAACTTACTAGGGTGCTAGAAACCAGTCAAGGATAACGATGATAATTTTTTTTTTCCATTTTTCTAAAGTATGCCTTTCAATCTACTGAAAAAGAAGAAATCGCTAGTATGACTTTAAGCTGGAATACCTAATACTTCTTCAAATATTCAGAGCTACTGATCTAGTGATTCAGGCTGAAGGTCACAGAAGCATTGTAGATATCAGTTACAAAATTCCTTAAGAATTTTCAGAATTCCATTCTGAAATTGTGTAGGTGGTTTATATCATGGAAAAGAAGCTTTGCACACTCTGAAGATGAGTTTGTAAGCACTTTGAAGTGAAATATTTTGGCCAAATCATTGATTTATGTTTTGGGCAGAAAATGCAATCAGTGACTCTGAAACATTTTAAGGATTTCTCAGTTTCACCCCATTGTTTCAGAAGAATCTGAGAAATTTAACAGATTTAATTTCAACAATCTCTAATGAAATATTTTGCTTTTTAGACTTAAAAATAAGTCAGAAGTCCCAGCAGCTTTATCTTTTACACTGGTTATAAACAGTAAACAGTCCAAACTGAAATAAAATGGTTTGGTTTTACCAATGAACATTTTTTTTTATTTCCTTTTTATTTTTTATAGATCTGCCTCTAAAGAAAATACAGTTATTGCAGCTATTCCAACTGTTACCTGTAACAGTTGAAAACAGTTCTCTGAACGTTGTTATTGATCAAAACATGATCAATAGAAGTGTTGGGGTTGGAACTGGAATCCATTTTGCATGATATGTAGGTCACGATTAGTTAGGATTTCAGCTTTATGTACAAGGGCAGGCCTTTATTATTAAATGTTTGGTCTACACTTTAGATTTTACATACCTAAACAGAGAGCCAGGGGATGAGCAATTTTCAGTTCTCAAGGCTACAGAGGCTAGAAAATTCAGATAAGCTGTTAGGTCTGTGCTGGAGCTCCGCCTTTGCAAACAGAAGAGCATCAGCACAGGTCACTCAGGTGAAGGCTTATTAATTCTTCCCTGCCATACATGGCAAAGATAATGTTCTCTAAAGTTAGCGCCTTGTAACATACAAGGAACTGATATTTTTGTGTTGATACTTGTACAGTTTTTAACACCTGCTACACATTACTGTTTAAGCAGGTGCAAAGGACCAGCAACCCATTTACCTGCTGGTAGTTGCACAAGCTTTAAATAGTTTGTTGACAAGATTCTACTGTGTTTGGGAAAGTAAACGAGCTTACGTTTCTTCCTATTTTTGAAGAGCCACTCAGGCACAAAATAAATGTTATACCTAGATTGCTCTGAAAGTAATACCTCCTATTTATTTCCATGGAAACTACTATTTTTCAACATAGTCACCACAATTAGTTATGCATTTGCACCAACAATGAACAAGAGTCTGCATGCTGCACTTGTAAAAATCTGCACCAGCAGAGATGACCCACTGTTGCTGTCATCACTGCTAAAATGCACTACCCACTGCCTCACTCTGCTCACATCCACTGTTTGGGCTTTATAGATATTCAGCAAGTGTCAATGAATGTCAATGGCTGCAATTTTTTCCACATGGAGGAATTCAATGACACATCTTTTTTTCATATGCACTTCCATGTCAGACGCCATTTTGTCAGACTGTCCCTCTGCTACCATCTGTCATACGGAAAGAAACTGTAGCAGAATATTGGTGGGAATGTTCATCCTCTACTGGCACACCACCAACATCCGCCTCTGATATTGTCAGCTAACATAATAAAATAGGAGGCATTACTTTCAGAGCATACCTGTAGCTATTCTGTAAAAACTGAAATGTATCCAAAATGCAGACTTCAGCAAATATACTTTGCTATGGCTTTTGAACAACTGTAATCAGTAATTAACTCAGCTCTGCAGATTAAAAGTTGTTTTGTCAACATAGGCAGTTTCACTGAGGAGTGGGTGGATCATAACATGCAGCTCCCCAAAATGTTTTTTTCTGGCATGGGATAACATTCTACTTGTCTATACTGGCAAAACCCTTGTAGTAGAGCATCGTCCTTGAAAGAAAACGATAAGAGGGTTTGTGTGCACACACTAAAGTGCAGAGCTGTGTATGTTGCATTGAAACTTCTATACTTTTTGTAATAGTAACAAAGTGAAAGAGTTTATGGGGGGGAAGACAGTAGAATTTACTTCTCTGTCACTTAGAGGTAACCCGTGTTAAAATATTATTTGCTTTCTTTATAATATTTACCATATTTTTCATGGATGGTGAAATGTTTTCTAACCTTGAAATAATAATGTACTCTAGAAGCTGACTACGAACAATGAGAATTATGTAAGCTTTAAAGTTGTTAACACAAGTTTTACAATGTGGAGTAGATTCAAAGAAATAAAAGAAAATGAGTTTCAAACAAAAGGGTAGGGTTAGAATAGGATTATGTGTCAATTTGCTTCCATGTCATTTTATCTCACTATATTTACAATGTTTTAAAATGAATACGATAGGCAAGAAACCAAAGAGGGAAGATGTATATAACATTTCCATACCAGTTATTAGGTTTTAAAGGGGGCAGGCTGGTGTAATTTGTGAGGTGAGAGAGTGAGAGATGATGTAACTCACATCACTTTATTTTCCTTTAAACTTATTTACACAACAAATCTGAACTTGGACCAAGGTCTAATTTGTCAGGCAAAATCTGTTCTGCAGCCTTCTACGCTAACACTATCACTCATCATTTTGTTTTAGTTTCTTTTCTGATTTGAGCCTTTGTAGGCTGTTATGCTATAAACTCATTAGATTATTCTTGAAGATCTTAATATGGTCTAGGGTATACAAAAAATGGGAGAACACGATGTTACAGGAAGGAGAGATGGTGGTCTTGTTTATATGCTGTATGTCTACCTGGGAAGAACAAATTCAGGTAAATGTATTCAGGTAAAAGTAGAAATTCAGTATGATATCTCAGTAATCCCAAATTACACACAACTAGCGCTATGTGTGAATCTTTAATAGAATGTTGTGGAGGGAAATAGCTAGATGTCAATTTAATAACAACTGTATAATGTTGTAGTATATTGAAGAAGATGAATTAGCCTTTCAACCTTTTTGAATATTTCACTCCTTGTAAGTACTATAATTATGGAGATATTTACATAGTAACACATTCTATTTTCATACGTCTTGAAATACATTAGTGATGAGTGATCTGTTTGCAAAAGATCAAATGTTTTTCTCAAGGCTTTATCTCAAACAGTGGAGCACAAGTGCTTTGGACTGGGTTTTGGTTTCATCTGAGATGTGCTTATCTCATTGGCCTATAGGAAATATTTATTAGAGGAACCAGTTTCCTTCCTGTGGCATGCATTTCAAGTTTTATGAATCTATAAATTAGGGACAGGCAGAATGATTTGGAGGAAGTGGAAGAAGCAGCTGTTGAGCTGATGCACTGCAGATAAGTTCATGCTTTTCCCGTTTATATATTTGGACACTTCATTCCATACATGGAAGAATGACAAGGTTTAATTTCTTATCCAGATTTTAGCTTCTGCTAAGACATGAGGTCCAATCAATACCTTTTATGAAGCTATGGATAGGTATTAATTAAAAACAATTGCAAAGAACATATTAGCTTGGAGTCTGATCCAAAGCCTCTGTGAAATTAAATTAATTTCCTAAGCAAATTCAGTGGACCTTGGATTAGTCTTCAAGACACTGAATGCTTGGGGAATATCAGTTTCAAAAACTCTCAGATAAGCTGTAATTCACTTTCTTGTCTTCAAAGTTCCACTTCTCTCTTGGAAATATGTGCTGATATATCCTTGCCTGTTCTGTCTCTAGTCATGATTGCAAGGACATTCCCCAGTTTATTCTCACAATGATTTGGGATAGTGAGAGCTCAAAATTTATTTATGAAAGGTGATATGGAGTGTATAAGGCCTCAATGGAACCACAAAAATAACTTTATCTGTAGCTTTACTTTTAAAGATGATAAACGCATCTCTTGTCAATCTATCTTAACCCATCTTGAAGTGAGAGATGTTAAACTAACACTTTTAAAATCAATTTAGAAATTGACTATATTTAATTCCAAGTCTTTAATCAGCTTCCTGTTTTTGACCTGTACACTCAAACCTGTTTCTATTTCCTATCAACCACATGTATTTGAAATGACGTTTGTTTTTTTCTCCCTCCATGATCATGAAAACTGATGTCATATGCATTGTTTGCCCAGAGTTCACATAAAAATATGCTGAAAAAAAAAAAAAGACCAAGAAAGCATGACTATCCCTTCAAAATATTCAAGATGGCCACTACTAGCCAGCTGATTCTCTTTATGCTGTGTTCTTCAGCAGGATCTGAGGGAATAGTCTGTGGGAAACTACAGCATCAGGAGTGTTTAGTCCTGGTCCCTAATGCAAGGCCCACATCACCCACTGTCCACTTGATCCTCTCTCACCCTGCAGTTGTTTGCTCTGATTTGGAGGTGGGAGGCTGCCAGCGTCCTGTCACCAGCTCTGCTCCTGCAGGCTCCCTCCATGTCCCTACAATGAAGTGATATACTTCTGGCAGCACATCCCTGCTACTTCTCTATAATAACTTTACCATATGTGAAGCAGAATTGGAAAGATACATGAGATTTCTGAGCAAAACAGTGATACGTATTTTAACAGAGCCTTATAAATATTTTTATTAGATCTGGGTTCTATATTATGTTCCGAGAAGGAAGTTTCTACAGAAGTGAGTTTATTAGAAGCGAGAGCTATCTTTCTGTAAACTGAAGATATAGAGAGTAAAAATAATGTTTTCCATTGGTCTTATTTTTCTATGAGTAATAAAGAAATATGTGCAGGTTTCTCTTTCATTTCAATTTCTCTATTCTTTGAGTGCTTTTATGATTCCCAACAATCATTTTTGAGACTTACTCCTACTCTACTTACTTGGAAATATGTATTTTAAGAGGCATAGCCTAGGGCACAGCTGAAGAGCTCTTGTGTTCCTAAATCTGAGGAAGTAGCTCATGAGATATGTGCCAAAACATTTGTCAGGAAGTTCTTTAGACATATGGAGGACTTGTTCTAATTTTAAGCATTAAATAAAATGAAAGTACAGATTTTACTTTCTAATATTCCATTAGAGTAAGTGGAGATGAGCCCTCTGAAGATCTGAATTGCCTTTTAGAAGTAACTACTGTTTGTTCAGAGTGAGCCCAAGGTGACTACACTCCTGGTTAAGCTCTTGAGGCTTTCTAAAGATGGATTTGGGTTTGTGTGTTATTTTTTTTTGTAAGTTAAGAATGCATTTGTCATGCCAGAGCTGGATGTGACCGTGCTAAGGTAGTGTCAGAGCAGGTCTGACACTTATCCTTACAATGGCATCTCCTGACAGGCTTGGCTGGTTTTGACACATAAAGTTGCATGTATCACAGAGCACATAAATCTAAACTGTGAATACAGAACTTGTGTGTAATTTTGGCCATCAATGCAAACCCAAATTTAGGAAAAAGACAAGATTTCAAATAGTGTCCTCAGTATTTCTTACTGCTTTCTCCTCTGCTTAGTAAGGTGAATATTGTTAATTCTTCCAAAATACCACCTTTACTTAGGTACCTAAAATGTGGTCTGATATTTGTAGATAACTGTTTGTAAATCGAAACAGTTTGAAAATTTAAAGTTGTGAATATCTGTACTAAACCTGTTGTAAATTATCTTCCTCAGTGTGGGCTGGAGTCATATTGCAACTACAGAGAAAGGCTGTAAACGACCGTGACTCTGAGCCTAAATGTTCTAGGATATATACATTAGATCATGATTCCTCTCCTCTTCCACAGTAGATTTTTAGTAAAGTACAAGACCTGTGCTTCAGGAACATACGCACTGCAATCTTTGTTTAGACAGTGCAGATGAGAACAATTACAGAAGCTATTTCCAAAGTTTATTTCTGAAGACCCCTTGAAGAACGATTTATTTCAAGGTCTGTATGAATGTTTGCAATATGAAGAAAAATAGAAAATTGGTTCTGAAAATTCTTTAGTTTAGGGCAACTTGCAGCTCCTTTTCTAAAGACAGTCCTATCTATTTTTTATTATTCACTCAGTTTGTTCTGCTTATTTAACTAGGAAGAAATTATTAAAAGAGAAACAGAGAATTCATTCAGTTCAGAAAAGTAGTTTTATCCATGCCTTACTGAACTATGAACTTACTGAGCTATACTGAAACATACAGTACTATAAATGCCTTCATTGTAAGTTGGACATATAAGTCCATAAATGAATGTCATATAAGACATATAAGTCTATAAATGCTGGCTCCTGAATAATATACTTTCTTGAAAAGGTTCAAAGACGTACTGTATATCAAACTGCAGTAATACCAATGTTGCTTGAGTTAGAAATGTCTGTTCAGAGCATTTCTGCAGTCAGTACTGCTTCTTTTACAAGCAAAAATGTAAAGAAAACATCAAACTGTAGACATTACATGAGTTAAAGACTTTTCACACTTCTGTAATGCACAAGTTCATACAAACTTGCGCAAATCAGTAAACTTTAAATTAATGTCTGCCACAATATTGTACACAGAAGCATTACTAAAGTTCTCTCATTGACAGGTAAAAAGAAAATTAATGTCCCTGGCTAAGCATGCATCTCTTGATTGTGTAAATCAAGTATTTTTATCATTCCCTTTTTGGATAGATTTCATCTCATTAAGAAAGTGATATCATGGGTAATGGTATCAGCAAGCTGGTGACAAAAGATATTAAAAGTTATAATAATCAGAATAAAAATGTTCTTTTCCATACATCTCTAGAGAAAAGTCGTATGACTCCTGTGGAGTTTAAACCTGTATAGTGAACCCCTAAGATTTTACCTAATGTCTGTCCTTGTTTACTCAGGCAGAACTACAGTATTATTTGGGGGGATCCTGCACCACCACTTCTGTAAGTACAGAAATACATATCAGTCATGGGATGAGCTTATTGGCAGTAGGAATCAAAAAGAGATTTTTTCAAAGTTAAGAAACACTTTAATTCTTGGTGTAGTAATGTGTTTTTCTCAGAAATGGAAGATGAATTGAGATGTTTGAAGTACATTAAAAAGCATTAGAGTTGAATATGTTTACTTTTTTTTTTTTTTTAAATTAACTATTCTTTCTTATTTGAAGTCATTCTTGGGAACTGCCATAAGACCAGAGCACACGTTATGGATGGTTTTGGCTTTCTTCTTTGCACGGCTTGAAAATTTTTGTTTCCTTTATGTAGTAGAATCCAATACAGATTTTCAATTTTATCTCTTTAATTGATTACAGAGCTAGAGATGTTGGAAGAGACATATTTTTTGCTTCTTAGTTGTTTCAGGAGTTTTGGTTAGGTCAAGTAAAGTTTAAATGACAAACTAAACTGTAAGATCTTTATTTTACTTCCAGATAAGCCTCCAAAGAATTCATAATTCATTTTTTACTCCTGAATAATTTTGATATGTGTGATTTTTAAACTATTGTTATTATCAGGAAGCTAATAAGTGTTATTATTAATCTTCTCAGGGATAGATATGATCCCTTTATAATATAAAAAACCTTCCAGATTTGTTCTGACATCATATACAATAAAGTCAAGTTTAGCCATACTGTGCGCTTAAATTATTTGCCCTTTGGAAATAAAAAGAATTGACTGAACCCTGCTGTTCACCTGGAGAGGCCTGACACTCATTTCACCATAGACACTGTACAGTGACAACAAACCTGTGCCAGTCCTGAATAACACTTAACTCCCATTTTATTTTATTGGTATGCAGCTCTGTTAATGTAGAAGTAAAATTCAAAGATGAAAGCATGATAAAAAATTAACTTTGTCTTGATTGGAAACATTGGTATGATGTTTTCTTGTGAACGAAAAAGAACCTTGACTTGATTAAATAAGAGTATTTTTAGACTGTTATATGACAA
Organism: Penelope pileata; assembly: GCA_013396635.1. NCBI lineage: Eukaryota > Metazoa > Chordata > Aves > Galliformes > Cracidae > Penelope > Penelope pileata. Next base: position 257,229 of record WBMW01000414.1, on the reverse strand, counting down.
TAGATTAGTATCTGAGAAAGACAATGGTAAGTGTCAATGAAGAGGGGTATTGGATAGACAGAGTACATGAGGTATTGCAGACTTAAGTAAAGATAACCTCTTACTTTCTATGAGAACAAGATAGGCGTCATGGTCATTCTAAGGTATGAAATATGAAAGAAAGCTATATCTCAAACCCTTTCATTACTTGCTTTTAAGATTCACTGCAGAATATATGTGATATTAGGTTGTTTGTAATTCCTGGTTGTTTTATTCTGTGTTGTTCCATCATCTAGTTGCTCCATTAGACCTCAAATTCAAAAATGGGACTACTGTGCTATTCTAAAATTCTTTTTAAGTTCAGGAAGCTTGATTTCCACAGTAGTTTTCGCTTGTTTCTGTCTTCAAAGGCTTTTTCTGGCATTCAGCTGAACATTTGTTCTACTCATTTATGAATGGAGGATTTTTTTGTTAACACTTTGATATTTACTTACAAAACCAATGACCTTATGTGGTTTTCTACCATCATCTTCAGTGGTTATGTGGAGAATATCGACTACTCAGCTGTAAAGTAAATCCTCTAGTCTATGCAGTACTTTTTGTTTACATTGTGTTTATGAAAAGTGGTTCTTAGAGAGGATCAAGGTCAAGGATAAGTTTCCGGGAAAGGACATCAAGATTCTCTTTGTAGTATTTCTTCGTAATTGAATTCTCTGCAAGTATTACAGACAGAAAATGAGGGATGGGTTGAGCACTGTTCTATGTTGCTGCCATTTCTCTCAGTTTTATGTTGATTTTGATATATATTATTGGGAATGACTAAGTGGGAAGATCTATCCTTTGAGACAACATTGTCAAAGGACTTGGTAAAAAGACGTTTTTTATTTATAATTGTAAATTCTAAATATTTGGATCAGTAGCACAAAGAGAACATATTGTTGGATTTTATCCATGTACATTAGTCAAATGATAGTTCATAAACACATTTTTATCTGAAAAGCAGCATTAACACCCACTGTAAAGGATTTCATTTTTTTATAAAGAGGAGTATTTAGGGATCTGATTACATAAAGGAAAAAGATTCTCAGCTACATGTTCATCATGTTAACAGGTTGCCACGTATTCTGTTCATACTAAAAGTTCACACTGTTAAATGACTTAGAATTCATATCATATTGATGTATTGAACATTTCTTTACACAGGGACTGAGTTTGTTAAAAAAAAAAAACAGATGGAAACAGTGACAACTAGATTTCAATTCCTTCTGTACGTATGTAAACAGAGAGTGTGGAATACACAAGGAAAGAGTTACTGTGGGCCCACAGATCACCACCACTGGTCACGCATGAGCTGTTCCAAAACTTTTTTTCCCCCAATAAACAGTGTGCATGTCCATCCCTACCCTCCTAAAAAAAAAAAAAAAAAAAAAGGAATCTTTTTTTTTTTTTAAACCAGTCATTCCTTCTGGCTCTTTTGCAAGAGGCAAAGTCTACCATGAGCCTGCAGAAGTCTTACGAGTGTCTATCTCAATATATTTTAGTAGCAAAAGTGAAAGGTTCTACAGAAGCAAAAGGATCATTTTGATAATCTTTTAATAATGTATTTTCTGAAAGACAAACCTTGAGAAAAACTCTGTCCAACTCACTGAGGAGATATTAGCCTTCTTTTGTGGTTTAACCAGGCAGGCAGCTCAGCATCACACAGCCATTCACTCACTCTCCTTCAAGTGGGATGAGAGAGAGAAAAACAGAATCAAATTAGAACTCATGGCTTGAGACAAAAGCATTTACTAAGACAAGAAAGGAAAATGGAAACAAGAATTTAATGATAACTACAAATATATATATATCTTCACAATCCAATTACCTGCCAACTGACACCCAGCTAACAAATAGAACTACTTGCTGACCTATGCTCCACAACACAACACAACACTCAGCCAATCCCCAAGCAGTGTCTACCCCCCACTGATCAACTCCCTACAGCTTTATAGCCTTCTGCATGATTCCATGTGCTATGGAATAACCTCTTGCCTAATTCAGGCCAGCTGTCCTGGCCCTGCCCCCTGACTTGCTGCTGTGCCATAAAGGCTCTTCCCTGCCAAGTTATTCAGCAAAAAACAAAACACTGCTGTGCTATTGATGCTGTCTCAGCTGAAACCTGAGCATCTTTGCATGAATGCAAATTATTCATCTATCACATATTATTTTTATTACAATAATGACAATGAGAAATTGGTGTTAAACTGGGCAGGCACTAAGCTAATATGTGGGATTGATTTATTTTGTTCTTTAAATTCAAAGCTAACAATTTTAAGTTGACTTTTATTTTTTATTTTCTTTTTAAATAAAAGAGTTTTATGCCTGCTTATCTTCAGTTTACTTTTCAAACATACTCATAATAATTAATCATTCTCTGCATTGACCAAGAACACAAACTGGTTCTCTGGCTTCTTCTCTGACCTTCTTTTTCCTATGGGGTTTGGTATTCAAATATCAGTTTTTCTTCAAAGGATAGTTTTTTCCAGAATATGAGATGCTTATTTAATAAAATCTGGAGTCTTATTGAGAACACTTGCTGAATCAACTATAGATCAGCTTTTACTTTCACATCCTTTTTCACTTGTTTGGTTTCATTTATCCAAACAGAATTTTGTATTTTCAAGCGTCTATTAATAAAGATGTTTCAGAGGTGGTATTCTTACTTTGCAAAATCTCCTACCAAAAAGAGATCTCATTGGCTGAATGCTTTTCTGTATAACAAAATCTTATTAATCAGAAAGTGTTTTTCTGCATTCTTGTTTATTATACAAACTGCTGAATTTACTTTCATATATTGGAGCAAACCCCCCATTTCAAATATTGATGATGAAATATTTTTTCTATAAACAAAATGACTACTTCTTTAACACTAGAAGCACCTTCCAATATCAACAAATATATAATTGCTTAATTAAAAATAATTATTTTAGAACAAGGATTAAGCTTTTAAAGTATCCTACAGGTTGCAAAAGGAATTACTGGGACTTAGGAAACAGTCCAATAGTAACGGTAAACTACAACATTTTGTAACCTGAGTCAGTTTCACTGCATAATTTGAGAGAGGAGCTCTCCCTGTTTCCCCCTTTTGTACATCTTGCCTGTTTTCTTAGGGAGTCTTGCTCCAGGGTTGCAGCAACCTCCATTATCAATACAAGCTGGGGGATGAGAGGATAGAGCACAGCCCTGCTGAAAATGATCCAAAGGATGGAACACCTTCCCTAAGAGGACAGGGTGAGAGATCTGGGGCTGATCAGCCTGGAGAAGAGAAGGTTCTGGGGAGACTTGATAGCAGCCTTCCAGTATGTGAATGGAGAGGTATAAGAAAGAAGGGGACAGACTCTTTAGCAGGGTCTGTGGTGATAAGACAAGGGGAAACGGTTTCAAACTAAAAGAGAGGGGATTTGGATGGGATATAAAGAAAAAGTTTTTTACAGTAAGGGTAGTGAGGCACTGGAACAGTATGTCCAGAGATGTGGTGGAAGCCCTGCCCCTGGAGACATTCAATGTTAGGCTGGATGGGTCTCTGAGCAATTTGTTCTAGCTGTAGATGTCCCTGTGCATTGCAGGGGAGTGGGATTAGATGACCTTTAAAGGTCCCTTCCAGCTCAAACAATTCAATGAAATATAGAGTGGCAAGAAGGGGAATAGTTATATTTGTCAGGGGCCTGTGATCTAATTCAGTATTCACAAACAGTTAATGACAGATGAAAGCCATGAATCTTTACTTTCACATCATTTAATTAACTATCACCTCCCTTTGTATCTATTGTATCATTTTATTTACTTAGCCAGTGGGTAAATCCTCACATCTAATTTTAAGCTGGTGAGTGAGATGCTGTGTAAGGATTAAATTGACACTTGTCTAAATGTATAATTTAGGGGCTATGCCTTTATGTAACTTGCTTGTGTAGTATGCTGATATGTCTGGGGATCAGAGAGGCACAGGTGATGGTTTTTGTTGTATAAAAAGCTGAGAAAGATATTGCCAAGAGCATTTTGATGCCATGATTTATTGGTTGTTTGCTAAGTATATTGTTCTATGAGCTATGTATATAGGTTTCTTCAAAAGTAATGACTCCTACTTACCTCTATGGAAACTACAACCAATAAAAAGAACACAATAACACTATTTGAAAGAACAAATTCTCAGCTACAAAACACTGTTTTTCAACATGGTCAATACCATTAGATACGCATTTTTACCAGTAATAAACAAGAGCCTACATGCCATGCTTGTAGAAATATGCACGACTGTCCAGAACATGGCTTGTCTTTCACATAGTTGTCACTGCTGCTGAGATGCACTACCCACTGCCTCACTGTGCTCACATCCACTGTTGGGGCTCTATGAATGTTCAGCAAGCATCAACAAATGTCAACGGGTACAGTTTTTTCCACATATTCAATTCCACACCTTTGCTTCATGTGCACTTCCTTGTAAGATGACATTTTATCAGACTGCCCTTCTGCTGCTATCTGTTGCATGGCAGCAAAATGTAACAGAACATTCTTGGGAAGGTTCAACCTCTACTGCCATACCACCAACATCCATCGCCAGCATTGTGGGTCAACGTAATAAAATAGGAGGCATTACTTTCACTGTTGCTCTTGTACACAGCTTACAGCTTTCTAAGCATAATATTCTTATGCACAGATGTTGATTGTGCAGAGCTTCAGGTTTCCCTCTTCTAAATATTACCACCTGCAGAAAAGAAGTTGTAAGAAAGCCATTCTTTGGCATAATCAGCGATTTTAGATCCATAGGGATAAATAACTTGGAGGATCATTGTCTGGAAAAGCTACTTGATTTGTGGACTGTTTCAGAACACATCTAGAGCCTTTCACAGCTGAGTTTTATGTGGGTGCAGTTTTGTGGTTGTTATTAAAGAACAAATGACAGGCAACAAGGAGCAAGACCAGAATAACATATGCTGAAGTTAAATCAGACAGTTTACGCCAGTGGCCACTCCAAACTTTTCACATCAAGGTTTACTTTCCTTTTGATTCAAAACATTTCTATCTATGTAAAAGAAATAGGGAACAATTAACCCCTAGCTCCCTAGCTTAGATGGTCTAGCAAATGTTTCTGGTAACTGTGATATTTATATTAAATCTAAACTCTACTACAGACATAACACTGAAGCAGCCAGTAACTTAACAAGTACAATACATATCTGTATTTGAGTGATTACTTTAGAGACAGTCAAGAAGTTTTGAATTTTGATAATTCCAGAAAATAATTTAGAGATAATGTCACTTTGCACAGGAAAAAAATACAGTCAGGTCATGAGTAAAACTTGTATGGGTTGCTAATGTTAGGAAACTATTAAGACATAAAATATTTTCAAGCTAGTATTTCAAGGCACTGTATTTTTTTATACATTAAAAGGAATTTGGTCATTTTTTGTTGAACCTTGTCACAGGTGGGATGGTAACACTTCAATTTAGAGATAGCACGAAACAAAGGTGGAAACTGCAGAAGAAGTACTACTCATGGGAGATGGATGACATCATCATTGCTAATCAGTGAAGGTATTTTTGCCAGTTATTAGTATCTCATGAATAAGATGGCTCTTATGTGATATGAGTCCACAGTTACCCTTCAGAGCATCAACATCTGAAGAGGTGCCAGGCTAAGGCAGAATGCCAAATGTTATCTTTCAAAACAAGTTCAAATAAAAGATCCCTTCTTACAGTAGGCTACAAAAGCAATCACTAAAAACTCTACTGAGAAGGGACTTTCATTATTATCATTATTAAAAAGTCTTATGGGAGCTGTTTATTTGCTTCCCCTCTGAGCCACCCAGCTGTTCCTTCCTTTCGTGGTCTTAGGGCTGATTACATAATGTCCCTAATTTATACTCACTGGTAAATCAGATCAGAGCTTTACCTGGAGGGCAAGCTCTAATTAGAAGAATTTCAGAACAAATTGCCTAAAGAGCTTGTTTAGTGTGATTAAATGGAAGTGATGGGCCTCTTTCTTTCTCTCTATTTTCCCCTCTTTAAAAACATGAATATTTACCTTACACAAAAACCTGGCAGATTAAAAAAAGAATCCCAGCAATGACAGTTCTAATTAAAAGGATATAAAACAAATGGCAATACTACTAAAGAGAGTAAATTGAATTCTCTGTCTGTGGATAAATTCAGATGGATTCTGTATTCTCTCACTACTGTTTTGGTATCTTAAGGCAGACAGTCTTACATCATGGATGAATCAAAAAAGAAAGAGGTACATATTGTGTTTTCTAGGAAAAGAAGAAAATCAGAATAGAAAAATATTTAGCTGTTTGTCTAAAAACCCTAAATATTGTTGTAAAATGTCTGCTATTGTCTTTTTAATAGTTAAACTACAGCACATATTGATTGAGATATTATCATAGTCCTTGCTGAACATTAGAAAGAAGTAGAAATGCCTCTCTTTACTACTACTAGGGAAGGATGAAAAGCTCCTTGATTGGTATTATTACCAAGAATTAAATAACCTGAAAGTAAGATGACTCCCATCTCACACTAACTGTTTGGAATAGCTGTCTGGAATTCATAAGGAGAATATCGAGCAGCCAAGAAAAGGAAGGAACTCTAACAAAAGAAGAGCTGTGACTTCTGTCTTAGTGGTGTTGCAGCTTCTGACTGGAGACACCAGAATCAGATTTGTCTACCAAGATACACAAACAGGCAAAAAGTGAATGGAAATGTAGGAAATAAATACTGTCAACTTTATACCCTGCTTTGTTCTCATGAAAATATAAACAATCCGTTTCACAAGAGAATGGAGTGATGTATTACTATACTCCTCCAGCGGTCCTGCTCCTGCTCCCTGCGATTTTCTACCATATTGTGTGAATTTGAGGTTGTCTAATACCCTTTAGTTAAATTTCTTGTCCTGGTTTGCCCTTGAATGTGTTGATTCCATTATTCTACATCAGATAGTGTAACGTAAAGTCAACCTTCTTCCTGAAACAACACCCACTAGTACTATAGGACATAATGTAAACTTTTTTGCCCTTGCAGAAGATATCCTGAAATCATTTTTTCATCACTTACTTCATGTAAAAATAACAAGATTTGGGGACTGGTACTGCAAAGATGGTTTTAATATGTACTCACTTCTTGGACACATTACAGTAATGTAGTAATTATCAGCTGAAATAATAGTTCCCTTCCCTGCCTCTTGATAAGACACAGAAAGAAAGGTGAGTAGCATACAAAGCCTGCCAAATAGGTTTTTAGACACTTTGATTTGTTCACAGACTGTTCTTTACAATGTTTAAGAGTTAGTAACTTTCTAGTCTCCCTAGCTAAACAGCTCTGTTGAGAAAATATTAACCAGCTTAAAGTGCTGTACAGGTAAGGAAAAATCACCATTAGAGAGCAGCAAATGTTGCTGGAGGTATGTGACTGCTGAGATTTCTGTAATAAAAGCAGTTGTTCATAACTCAGGCAAAATGAAATAAAGGAATACAAAATTCTCATGGGCTACAGCTTAGCATAGGATGCCAATCTCCCTAAAGAATTAAAAAAATCTCTAGAGAAAAGTATTTCAAACATTTATTTTCCTTTCTAGAAGAAAAGCACTCTTTGTGATTATTTTTTTTTTAATCACCTAAGTTCATTCCTCCAGATCTTTGGCTATAGTATTGATAGGCATACCCTGCCTAATATTATCTCATGAAGTTTGTTCACAAGAACCCCTGTGTGTATGTGTGCATATATATGCACACATATGTATATATACACATATACATATGTGTACATATACTTATGTGTGTGTGTATATATATATGCACATAGAACAGCACTAAATGTCCCTGAAATCTTTGTCTTGAAATTTGAAAAAAAAGACATTTATTAAACAGTTCAGTATTATCTTGAATCCATCTTTCTATATACCAGCTATGTTTAGCTTGTTTAACTCCAAATATAGTTCCATCCAGTTTCAGGATGTGTGGCCCACCTCCTTTATACAAGAACCAGTTTTAGCTGTGTAGTGTACAGCTAGTAACAGCTACTTGTATATTATTATTTTTTTAAACTTTCCTTCATGGAATGTTCCTGCATGGCTGGCCAGATCTGCAGTTTCTAAACATTGTTTGTGCTATGGTCTGAGAGGTCACGTCTACCTTGCAACAGATTAAATATATGCAGTGAATTTGAGGGAGTGGGGGGAAAAAAAATAATAAAGGAAGAAATCTTTCCTTATATTTTCTTTGAACTGCTTTTGGAGTCCAGTGAAGGACTGTAGTGAATCCCAGCTTGATATCAGATTCTTGTGTTGATTCTAGTGAGCCTTTTCTGTCATGCCTGAAATGTCTGCTTGGGAAAATGATTTGTAATGCCATGAAAATAAAATCATTTCAAGTGTTCAAAGACCTATTCAGATTTCCTCAGTTATATGAATACTGAATGTAAGGTGAAGAAAAGTTTACATTGCAGAGACAGAAGTGCCCACAGGCCCTAGGAGAAGATAGATCTCCTTATTTTTGTCTTTCAGAACTGGTGGTGCTCCTATAAGCTCCGTGCCACAGGGAGGTGGAATGATTCTGGAATTGGTCTCCAAGAGCAGCATTGTCCAGGTGACTCTAGAGGCACAACTTGATCTCTTCCAGGAAGATTCTTTGCTTGTGGTGAAACAGCCATTTCCTTTTCAGTGGAGACGCACTTGCTTTTGTATATACCAGTTGCAGATGTCTATCAGCAGTACACCACTAGGTATATCTTTTGAAGGTGGTTTGGAGGCTACCTTCAGGATTAGGTTTGTGAGGCACAAAGAGAGGTTCTATTTTTTTTGATTCAGCTATGTACTTTCTACACATACACTCACTGTTATACCACTCATACAATGCCAGAGGGATGGAGGTTTTATCGTTCATCCAGAAAAGCAGCAAAAGTGTTCAACGAAGAGCGTCTGCTGTTATTTTAGACTGAATGTGACAGGCTGCCAAGCACGTCTAATACAAATGCCCTATCCTTACTTTCCATGAGTAATTACATTGCTATCTGTACTAGCACAAATGTTCTTGTTGGCTTGAGGATAACAAAAAAAAGAGTTAAAAATCCTGACATATGGTCAGCTTTAAATTTAGGGGTAGTGAAATATTTATGTGGAGCGACTGGGGCTTGCATGCCCTATAAGACTATGAAAATCTGTATTTCATACTCTCAGTGTGTTCTTGAATACAACTTTAATCTGCCTATGTCTGGATTTTCCTTCCATAATGATGATAATAGTGCCTTTCTTGTCAACATTTCTCTCTTATCTGCATTAGTTTCTGGTAAACGAGCTATCTGCTTATTGACAACTTGCACAGAATGAACGCACTGAAGCCCAATTCCTGGCTCATGTTCTAGGCAGTACTGTAATATAAACAATAATATATACTTTTGAGGATTGTTTTTAATATATATAACTACTTTGAGTAAAGCAGAAGATATAATTATCTTGAAATAAGATTTAAGAATTGTGACACTTTTTTTTTTACAGGTGTTTGAAAGTAGTTCTTTAAAGGAAGCATTTCAAATACATAAATAACAGTTATACTGCACACTTTCATTTCCATTATGTGACAATTAGGTATTATTAGATATTTTTGTCTTTGAAGAATATATTTCTAAAACAGATATATTAAGAATATACCATTAAATGGAATAATGTTATGCTTAAATTCTAAAATACATTTAAGATTCCTAATTCACAATTTTTATAGCAATTTCTTGTGATGTTCATAGTTGGAGTAAATGCCAGCAATTGCCAAATTAAGGAGAATTTAAAAGTAGAGATCTCACACAGCAGTCAAAATCAGGTCAAACTTTTTTTTGGACTACTTCATTCATTAGTCAATTCAATGTACGTAGCAAATAGCCAAAACTTGGCTTCCCACTCTGGAGCTTCTGAACAAGAGTGACAGGAAATTTTTAACTTCATAGCTTTGATTCACATTTTTTTGTGAACTGCTCTATTAGGACAAGTTAATTTTGTAGTGCTTGATTGAAAATTTATTTTATTTGTTCAAGCTAGAAGTTAAAACAGTGTTCTTCTTTGACTCCCTTTGCTTATAAAATGGGCAAGATTCATAGCCCATAAAATAGAATGGATTAACTTTTCACTAGCATCCTGTCAATATTTTTTCTATCTTAAAAGAGCAGGGAAATCAGAATGACATGGTTTCATTTCTTACACTTTAACAGTTTGGAAAAAGATTTTATAGAAATATAAAACTAATTCTGACAGGAAGAGGTAGGTTTATATTGGGGGGGGAGGGGGCAGAATAATCCTTTCTTCTTCCTTTTTTTTTTTTTTTTGATTGNTTTTTTTTTTTTTTTTGATTGATGGAAGTTTTCAAAAGCAGATAAAAGTTTTGCCTGCAGGACCAGTTTCTAAACCCCAGAATTTTAGGGCTCCTAATTGTCAAGTTTCTTGAAAATAATTTTCACTAAATTGTATACCGTGTTAAATAGAAATTAGAGCTAGTGATACTCTATACAGTATACAATTTTATCCAAATTTTTATTTTCCCCATACACTTTAGGTGAATGTTTTAATGAATTTCTCCATCTGAATGAGCTGACTCTTTACTCCTCACTGTGGTTTAAAGCTCCAATTTTGTTGTACGTAATGTGCTCTCCCCTTCCTTTCAGCTTCTCTATGAATCCCCTAAGCAGTTTTAAACGGGTGTAAGAAAGTATGTGGCTTACTGAGTTCCAAGCCTGGCAAACCAATGGAGTTACTCCATCACAGAAGGCCACCAGATTGGTCAGGCATGACCTTCCCTTGGTGAAGCTGCGCTGGCTGTCTCGGATCACCCCATCATCTCTCGTGATTTAGCATTTCTTCTAGGAAGATCTGTTCCATGATCTTTCCAGGTACAGAGGTGAGGCTTATCGGCCTGTCACCCTGGGTCTTCCTTCCTCCCTTTCTTATAAATAGGAGTAACATTTCCCATTTTCCAGTCCTCAGGACTTTGCCTGACAGCCATGACTTTTCAAATATGATGGAAGTGGCTCGGCAACCACATCAGTCAGCTCCTTCAGGTCCCTGGGATGCATGTTATCCAGCCCCATAGACTTGTAGACATTTAGTCTCATGAGGTGGTCTCGGACTTGCTCTGCCCTTACAGTAAGGGGATATTTACTCCCCCAGTTCCCACCTAGATGTTCAGAGATGTGAGGTTCAGGGACATGAGAAATATAAGAATCCTGGCTGCCAGTGAAGACCAAGACAAAGAACTCATTAAGTACCTCAGCCTTCTCCATCTGTCGTAGCCAGTTCTCCTTTCTCATTTATCAAAGGAGGCACACTCACTTTGGCCTGTTTCTTCTGGCCCATGTACCTATAGAATCCCTGCTTGTTGTTTTTAACGTCCCTCACCAAGTTCAGTTCTATCTATGCCTTGACTTCCCTAATCTCATCTCTGCCAGACTGGACAGCATCCCTGTATTCTTCCCAGGCGGCACACCCTTGTTTCCACAGCCTGTACCTGCACTTCTTTTTTCCCNCTCAGAAAGGCATCCTTAAAGTGTTGCCAGCCTTCCTCCACTCTTTTTTGTCTAAGGACAGCTTCCCAGGAAATTTCATTCAGCAATTCCTTGAGCAGCCTAAAATTCGCTCTCCTGAAATTCAAGGTCCTGACCCCACTCTTTGCCAGGCTCACATTCCTCAAGATCACAAACAACCAGTGCATAGTTGCTGCACCCCAGGCTGCCTCCAATCATAATGCCTTTAATGATCTCCTCCGCATTGGTGAACACCAGGTCCAGCAATGCTTCACCTCTAGTCGGTCTGTCCAATACCTGAACCAGAAAGTTACCATTGAGGGACTGCAGGAGTCTCCTGGAAATCTTGCAGTTCGCTGTGTGGTTTTCCCAGTAGATATAGATACTCCCAGAGAGTAGCCCTGAGGAGAGGGACTTGAGGGTGCGTGTTGATGAGAAACTCAACATGAGCCAGCAGCGTGCGCTTGCAGCCCAGAAGGCCAACCGCATCCTGGGCTGCATCAAGAGAAGCGTGGCCAGCAGGTCGAGGGAGGTGATTCTGCCCCTCTACTCTGCTCTCATGAGACCTCACCTGGAATATTGTGTCCAGTTCTGGGGCCCCCAACACAAGAAGGATGTGGAGCTGTTTGAGTGGGTCCAGAGGGGGCCACAAAGATGATCAGAGAGCTGGAGCACCTCCCCTACGAGGACAGGCTGAGAGAGTTAGGACTCTTCAGCCTGGAGAAGAGAAGGCTGCGGGGGGACCTGATAGCAGCCTTCCAGTACCTGAAGGGGGCCTACAGGAAAGCTGGGAAGGGGCTTTTTACAAGGATAGGCAATGACAGGACAAGGGGTAATGGTTATGAACTGGAAGAGGGTAGATTTAGACTAGATATAAGGAGGAAATTCTTCCCTGTGAGGGTGGTGAGAC
>WBMW01000414.1:190204-243325 GCA_013396635.1 Penelope pileata | reverse complement strand
GGGGGACCTGATAGCAGCCTTCCAGTACCTGAAGGGGGCCTACAGGAAAGCTGGGAAGGGGCTTTTTACAAGGATAGGCAATGACAGGACAAGGGGTAATGGTTATGAACTGGAAGAGGGTAGATTTAGACTAGATATAAGGAGGAAATTCTTCCCTGTGAGGGTGGTGAGACACTGGAACAGGTTGTTCAGAGAAGTCGTGGATGCCCCCTCCCTGGAAGTATTCAAAGCCAGGCTGGATGGGGCTTTGGGCAACCTGGCCTAGTGGGAGGTGTCCTTGCCCATGGCAGGGGGGTTGGAACAAGATGATCTCTAAGGTCCCTTCCAACCTGAACCATTCTATGATTCTATGATATCCAGGTGGTCGAAATTCCCCATCAGGATGAGAGCTTGTCAGAGCAATGCTTCTTGCAGCTGAAGGAAGAGGGCCTCATCAACAGGCTCCCCTTGATCAGGCAGCCTCTAGTAGACCCCAACCACCAGCTGAACTTTATTAGTCCCACCCATAATTCTGACCCACAAGCTCTCATCCTGTTCACGGCCTTTTCTCAGAGGGAGCTCCTCACAATCTATCGACTTCTTAACACACAAGGCAACTCCCCCACTCTTCCTTCCTTGCCTATCCCTTCTAAAAAGCTGATACCCCTCAATGGTGATGATCCAGCTATGCAAATCATCCCACCATGTTTCCATGAGGGCAACAAGGTCATAATTTTCCAAGTGCATCACTGTTTCTAACTCCTCCTGCTTATTTCCCACACTTCATGCACTGGTATAAAGGCACTTCAGCTGGGCTTTCTGATGCATCACCTTTCTAGAGGAGGCTTCCCTCAAACCTCTGGGACAAATCTGAGGTTTTCCCCCACTGCTTCCTAGAGTGACAGTGTTCCCTGTCTGTCTCTGCTCCATCACTGAGCAGTACACCCCCTTCCCACAGCAGCTCTAGTTTAAAGCCCTGGTGATAAGCCCAGCGAGCTTGCTGCCTAAAAAGTTCTTGCCCCTCCTGGTCCAGTTGTATCCTGTCCTATGTTAACACTCCTGTTTTGTTGAATGCATATCCTAGATCAAAGAACCCATAACCTTCAGTGTGACACCATCCATGCAGCCAGTCATTCAACCAGTTTGCCTCCTCCTGCCCAGGTCCCAGTCTCCAACTGGGAGGACTGAGGAGAATGCTACTTGCGCTCCTGGTCCCTTCAATATCTTCCCAAAGAAGATAAAATCTTTTTTGATATTTTTCAGTTTCCTGGTCGCAGCCTAATGCGACCCAGCTTAAAAAGCCAGGAGAGGATAGTAGTCCTGTGGTTTTATCATACCAGATATCATCTTTACGTCTCAAATATGGGCTGCCAGCAGGCAGCAAACCTCTCTAGAGAGGTTATCTAGGCAGCAGATGGGCACCTCAGTGTCCCTCAGGACACAGTCTCTAATTACTAAGACAATTTGTCTTTTTTTAATGGCACCAAGTCATGACTTGGGTCCTCAGTTGGAACTTGTTAATTCAATCACCCCTTTCCTGTTCCAAGCCACTATCCATACCTTCTTCTCTCTCCCACACCAGAGTTTGAAATCTATGGGTTAGTAGCACCTCAGGAGCAAGGGGGATGCTTCTCCTTTTGCCCCAAGCAGAGACGAGGGTCCAGTCTCCCTCACCCCACACATGCTGTCTATCTGCCCATGTCACTACATGATACCAGGCATCAATCTCCCTCTCATACTACTGAATACATCTCAGCCTGGCAATTTCCTCACGCAGCCTGGCCGGCTGCTCAAAAACATCATCAAGCTAGGCACACCTGTACCCACACCTTTTACCTACCTCAGTCCCTGGGATAACCTCCAGGTTCCAGAGCTCCCCACAGCCAGAAGTCTGGGCAGCCCTCTCACTCCTCAGGGGGTCCATCTCATTGCACACATCATTCCAGAAAGGTTGCAGACCCCCCCCATCTGCATTTCTGCCTCATCCTGTCTGCCATACCATATTGGTCACCATATTGGTGTTAATAGAGTACTACTCCTTTATGACCTGGGTTTAGAAAAGCAGCATGCCCTGTTTGCCTGCCTGTCCATACAAATTGCCCATACCACACCCTTCTGATGAGCCACACCCTGTTTGCCCATCCTATTCCCTGTGTTCCCTAGTGGCTGCTTTTATAGTCACAGGTGCAAGTCCACTGCTGCTAGCCTCACCCCCTCTGCATCACAGCACTGCTGCCAGGAGGAGGGCTAGTGGCACTCAGCAGCTGCTCCCTGACAGGGGCTTCCCCTTGCCCACTCAGGTGATTCCCTGCTTTAGAATGCATCCACCCAGGAGCCAAGCATCTTACAGAAAGGTTGTTAGAGGCCATTTTTCTGGGTTTCAATCCCCTGCTGCATATCTCTAGCCCAAACCCCTGTCAGGGTTATAGAGCTAGCTTCAAAGTCAGATCAAGCTGTTCTGGGTCTCATTGAGATTAGAATATATCCAGAGTTGAAGATTCTACATTTCCAGGCAACTATTTACACAGCATATTCATGTTTATTACAATATTTTTCCTTCCATCTAATCAGAATTTCCCTTGTTGCCACACGACTTGTAGCCAGAAAAGTCTGTCTCAGCCTTCCCTAGGAACCTCCTTCTATGTAGCCAAAGACTGCAATTAGACCCCCTAAATCAAGCAAATCCTTCCTCGCTGATCATACACTTTATCTCTACTGAGCCTGCTTTGATTAGTCAACATGTATTATGGGACCCAGAAGTGAGCAAAGTAAACATGACCTCTAAAGTGTTTGAGAGGGGAATACACGCTTCCTTTGATCTTCTACTCATGCACTATCTTATGATCTGTGACCACTCTTATTTGTCTTTTCCTCTTTATGGCACTGGATTTACTCGCAGTCAGGACGCCAGAAGCCTCTCAGTAACGCCTTCCTTGCTTCACCTTTTGCCCAATGCCTCTGTGGATTCTCCAAATGACATTTTGTAAATAAAATGAAGCCACACTCCTCCAGCCTGCACTGTCTTTGGGCAGCCAACCTCCATCTCTTAACTCTAGGCTCACTAAACATCCTTAACCTGTCTTTTTCTATTGGTTTCCACAGAATTGTGGAGATACAGATAGATTTTTTGTCACGGGAAAGGTTCCAAAACTCTCACGACTATGCCATTCTTAAGTTCCCTTTCGTTCTCCAGCTTCTCAAAACTGTTCCTCAATCTTCTCTCGCAAGCTTCTTATCTCTCAAGCTTCATCCTCCAGCTGCTCCCTCAAGCTCCTTTCTTCTCTGTCTGGCTGGCCTTTATCTAAGCCTGGGGCAACTCCACCCCAGGTCCACCCCTTCCGGTCACAGGTGCAAGTGATTCACCTGTATTCCCCCAGCCCAGCCACACCCCTCCACCATGTGCTCAATCATCAGCTCATGCTGGGATCAACTGTTTCCCTACACTCCACCCCTTCACAGCATGAGCAGATGATTGAGCATGTCAACATTTTACCATTGCCTTTTACAATAAAGGTTACAGATCATACAATATCATTACAGGTATGTATACATTACAAAATCAATCACATAAACATCTCATCTACAATATCAATTACATAAACATCTCATCAGTCTCAGGGCCAAAGATACATCTTCACAGTCCACCTTCTTCACACTCTTCAGATCTTTCTTCTTCTTCTGGTTCCTTCTTTATACTCTGCAACTCTCCAGTCTCCACAGTAGTGCATCTTCAACATACATGGCTGGCAGCGTCCAACAAGGAATGGAGCTCACAGCAGCTTCACCTCCATCTCAGGGCCGGTTCCTCACTGAGGCAGTCCTGACCGCCACCGTCCCCTTCACTTCGTCAGTTACAAGTCATACAACATAGCTGCTAACTCCATCCAGGTATATAAACACTGCCTTCCAAGTACATTGACACTGCACAGGCTGCAGACCACTTTTTTTTTTCCCTTCTTTCCATTTCCTCAAAGAGTGTGTCTGTTTCTAACTTGTTTCCACCCCTTCTCAGTGAAGATGCCATACACTGTTGTCATTTTTGGCCCATTTACAGTAAATCAAACACTCGCTGTACACAAAGATCAGTAACCTATGTCTCATTCCATCTGTTTCCACACCTTCAGGTGGGCATACATAAGAACATACAATTTCTTACCATTTTATTTATCTCAATAGACCCCCCTTGGGCCACACTTCAAGTTCTCTTACTTAGCTTCATAAGGCACCTACAATGCAACATGTTTCACACATTAATAACTCACAGCGGGAATCATTACATCCAAAACAAACTTATCTTCTTTAATTTCAAAAGAAACAGAACTAAACTCAAGATTCTTCTCTTTTTTTCCCTCCCTTTTTTCCTTCTTCTTTTCCATTCTTTTTTCTTTCTTCTCCATTTTCCTCCACATTCCCTGATATCTCCCTCTTTCTCTGGCTTTGTCTCTTTTTCAAACTCCTTTTCCTGCCTCATTGCTGGCCACCACATTTTTTCCTTCTTTCTTTAGAATCTCCTGGCTGGCTCACCACTGGCCTCCATTCTTCAATTCCTGACACCAAATTCCCAAATCTTCCTAACATCCTCCAAAATGGCATTGGTCGTGGCCAAAGCGCTTCATAAAGGTGCATTTCATCAGTGAAGTAAGTCTTCATGTGCCCATCTATATACTTTAAGCGCTCTCTCTCTCCAGGGAGCTTAATTTCACGGACCTCCCACCTACCATCATATTTAGCAATTTCATCAACTGTTGAATCTTCATCATCCATATCATATTTCTAGGCAACAAGAGTCCCAAGGATTAACAAGGTCACATACAGTAACAGCTTTAACTCCGTGATCATAGCTTTCTACCTTCACACTTATCTCTTGGTTTCCCCGCACACAGTATCAATCCTGCCAACTGCACTGATTGTCACAGGAAAGGTCCCAAAACTCTCACAACTACGCCATTCTTAAGTTCCCTTTCGTTCTCCAGCTTCTCAAAACTGTTCCTCAACCTTCTCTCGCAAGCTTCCTATCTCTCAAGCTTCATCCTCCAGCTGCTCCCTCAAGCTCCTTTCTTCTCTGTCTGGCTGGCCTTTATCTAAGCCTGGGGCAACTCCACCCCAGGTCCACCCCTTCCGGTCACAGGTGCAAGTGATTCACCTGTATTCCCCCAGGCCAGCCACACCCCTCCACCATGTGCTCAATCATCAGCTCATGCTGGGATCAACTGTTTCCCTACATTTTTGAAATCTATCCCTAATTTTGGGATTCCCCTGCACCTCTGGACTGAATAGCAGTAGTAAGAAAATAGGAAAGAAAAAGAAATAATCTTCATCTAGTTAAAAGAAAGAGTTTTTACGTATCTGAGTGGATTCTGGCTCTTATCGAAGGACTATAAAAACTCCCACTGACTTCAGTGGAGGAGGGCTTATCTGTATTATTTTATGGAAAATTCCTTCTCTGATGAGCACCCAAAATCTGAAATAGCTTGTAGCCTTTGACATATGAGGTATGTCATCAAAGGTTTTTCGATATTAATATAATAATATTAATTATATTAAAATAAATTTATTTTTCTCAGGAAATGTGCTTCTAATAACTTGATGATAAAGAGTTAACATGCAAGTCTCTCTCTACTAAATATAGTAAATTTATTAGATTGCGTTTTGAACATACATTTATTAACTAATTATTATTGACATTTTTATTTCAATATTAAGTATTCAGAGTCATTAAAACACTCCTTCTAGTTGCTCTGAAATGTAATTAATCAATTTAAATCAAGTTGTTCTCTGATCAATAGTGATGTTACTGTTTCTCATGAGAAT
The DNA here is from genome assembly GCA_013396635.1 of Penelope pileata. Taxonomy (NCBI): domain Eukaryota; kingdom Metazoa; phylum Chordata; class Aves; order Galliformes; family Cracidae; genus Penelope; species Penelope pileata. Next base: position 237,535 of record WBMW01000414.1, on the reverse strand, counting down.
CAGGAAAAGTCCAAGAAACAAGGAACACAAAACTGCAAATGTATTTGGGAGAGACACAGAGAAGAAATATTTTACAAGGCACAGTGGATTGATACTTGAATTTGGAAAGATAAATAATCTATGTTCATAGAGATGACTACTTGGACTTTTATCATAATGCCTTTCTCCAGTGAAACACTAGGGACATATGGGGATACCATTTTAAAGCTTAAAGACAAAGTGATATGAATCACACCTTACCTGTTGACTTCTCTGCCATTAGAAAATCTGTAGAAAAGTGGCTCAATAGGGTTCAGATAAAGATTAGATTTCACATTAATAAGAATGGAAAAGATACATTGGAAGTTATTCTTGTTCAGAAGGTGGCTACAGAAGCTATTTATTATTTGCTATGACAATAAGCCAAACACACCCATGACAAGAAGAAAGAAAACTACAGTGGTTGTGATGGATCTCATAAAGCATTAGTCATGGTCTTATTTTATTTTTCTCTTAAAAATCATCCCTGCTTGAAAAAAGTGACCCACCGGTCTTGTTTGGTAACAGCAAAGTTTGTGAGACTTTTTTGCCACTAACCTAAACAAACAGACTGTGACCTCTGTAAACTCTCCTGTTTCAAAGGAAGGTAACAAGCCAGCCTGTGGGTTATATCATGGTATATATATACATATATAATCTATTTGTTCTTCTTTCACTTCATTGACGTGTGGAAATTCCGGTTGCTTTAAATGCTCAGATTTCCTTTCCATGGAAAACAGTGTAGAAAAAGTGGTAATTTCAGAGCTGATCTCATCCTTGTATGAGGTTGGGACATGATCTAGGAAAGCACCTGAACTTGATTTTGGAGGCACACCTGGATGCTCTAGACAAACATGACATTATCTAAAGCTGTGTATAGCAGCTGAAGCCCTGTTCTGAAAGGTATTCTGAGATTAAAGTTACTGACCTGCGGTCTTTCAGCTGAGGCCACTCAAACTTTCAAAATGCTGTGTGCGTGCGCGCGCATGTGTGCGTGTGTGTGTAGGGAAACTGTTAGATCTCGGACTGAACTGGTGATTGAGCACTTGGTGAAAGGGTGTGATTGGTCTGGGGAGAACAAGCAGTTTACTCCTTTGCTCCCTTGTGACTGGTAAAGGGTGGACCTGAGGTAGGCTTGCCCCAGGCTTAAATAAGGGCCAGGCAAAAGTCTGAAAGCTGAGAGATCAGGAAGGATGAGAAAGAGCAGCAGTTGAAGCAGAAGTGGCAGCGCAAGGAAGGAGCTGAAGGGAGCGGAAAATGATGTGGAACACAGCCCTCAGCTCCAGATGAGACAAATGGCATAGTCAGATGAAGAATTTGTGTTGTTGAGTGATAGTTTAGGGCTTTTTCTGTTACAGTATGTATGCGTATACATGAATTTACGCATTATTTTTTAATATATTTTTGTTTACAAGAACCTGTTCTTGTAGAGCATTGTGTCTATGCATGACAAGATTACAACTAACATTTAAGGAATTTAGCTATCACCATTTCTATTCCAATATGTGCACCACATTTCAATTTACTAATAATTCATAATAATAATCTTGACTGTTGTAGTAAAACCTTTAGAAAAGGGTAATCAAAGCAAACAAAAGCTACATAGATTCTAATGACGACAATATTTTGTCTCACATTAATATAACACTAAAAGCAAAAAATTGCATTATTGAAATAAAAGTGAGTTTGATAAAGCATTCTCAATTTAGTGGAAACCAGGCCTACCAAATCACTGACTATTCATCACTTTCCCTCTTCTGGAGAATTGCAGCCTGTGAAACAAGCCAGTGTTTAAATGACAGCCACTTCATAACCAGATGATTTATTTTAGGAGACTTTGATACACTGAATACTGTTTCAAGAAGCCAATTTTCATTGAACCTATATGTGTGTTATCTAGTTTGGAAGCTTGCCTTGTGAGTATGCATATATGCATGTGTGTGTTCACCATTACTTCAACAGCTTTAGAATGTCTGGTAGAAAGCCTGTTCGAAAATAGGTACTCCTTTGAGGGGCGTTAATTAACAAAACTGAATGCTTTAATAAAGAAGGAAGATTTTGGTAGTTCAGAGTAGCCAATCCAAGGAAATTAGATCTGATTGAAGTGATTTCATTTTTATTTATATTAAAGTGTTTTACTTTTTTTAATTATTTCAAGGGTTTTTTTTTTTGCGAACCCACTTCCATCTGAGTTTCCTGAATGCTGAGTTATAACAACAAGGGTAAGAAAAACAGTATAAAATGGCATCAATTTCTTATGTTTAGTGGTGTGCTTAAGAGCAACTTTAATGAGGTGAATCTTTAAAGAATTGCTTGACTTTTAATTAGGAGTTATTGAAGCAGTTTTAACTTTTATCATAATTAAGAAAAAAAAGTAGCTCCATCAAAACTATTTTGAGCTTCAAGCTTAACTGAACTTGAAATATTCAGAGAAAAATTTTGATCAGTATGCCAGTTTCTGTCTGAATCTATCTCTGGCACATAAAACTTGGATGAGATTTTGATACTTGTGGAGCATATTGAGAAAATAAGTCCAATCTTCAGATTTCTGAGGAACTTGCCTCATGTTTTATTCAATGATTTTATTTCCTATTTTTTTTCAGTGACTTTATATAACCTTCCGCAATACAAGTAAATTCATTATTTTGTGCTTAATTTTGCCTAAATATAGGAAAGTTGTACTACAATATCAGCGATAAACATTATGGGTTTAAGTAATTGATCGCAAATTTTTTGAAAACATAATAGTAAATGAGCATTACAACTCTACAAATATAACAATTTGACAATGAAAAACAAGTACAACAGTATCTCTTCAGATATTTTTTCCTATTTTAAAATCAATTCACGTGAATCAAGCTTATACCCTTTGTATTTCCTCTAAATGCTTGCTCTCTGAAATACTTTGCATGAATAGGTTTAGCTGGCTAGACTGTTTGTGAAACCCGCTTTTAACATTTATACAAAATGAACATTCACTACTGGCAGTGCTAACATAGGCACCCAATGAGAAATTTTGTGCAATTTTGTGCAAATTAATTGACCAATCACATCTAACAGTTTAAATAACAAATAAAACATGGGACAGATTTTGATGTGTTTGAATAGTCCTTTTGTTTGCTATGCTTTTGCTCCCATAGAAAGATACTATTCAGCATAAGTGAGAGTACTGAAAGCTAATCCACATTTTGTACAGACAAGAAGTTTTCATGACCAAGCTATTAAAAAAATTAGGGAATAATAATTAGTTGGATAATTTAAAATATGTTTCTAATAAAAATATTAGTAATGGTCAGAAATCTCTCATGAGCAGAAAAATTAAATCATTGCAGAATGATTCACTGTGAATTATTCACACAGCTGTAGAAATGATTCAGACTGACAGATTGATGGGTGTAACATTCCCAGAAAGACAGGATATTCTACACTCTTTGTTATCCTTTCTGCGTTACACGTCCTACAACTTTTGCTGGGATTTTACAAGTATGTGCAAAGCAATGAATGCTAGCCTGGAGAAAAATCTGATTTTCCTGCAAGCATCAAGTTAAAGGATATAACCCAACAGGAGCAACTAGGTGAAGATAGGAATGGAAAATTGCATTTTCAGTTAACAGGGAGTAAACAACCAAGCCTCTTTGGTTTCAGTTTTATGAGAGTTGTGCATAAAACTGCAGAGTCCATTGATTTATATTTCTGATCGAGAAAAACATTTCCTACTAATATGCAAACAGTCATTAGAAATGGGTCAACTTTTTTTATTGCAATACGGAGCAAACTTCCAATTATTAAATTAGCATGACGAAATACGCTGTGGGTCACAATAGTTTTCTGAAATAACATTCTTTGTAACTGACCTCGCCCTTGTTCTTTCACGTGTGAATTGTAGTATTTCTGTAGTTTTAGTACATACGTTTCTATCAAATTTACACAAACAATGATCTCAGTCAAGTTTCACCTGATGAATTTATGAATAGTTTCTTTTAATGTTTACCATGAAGTACTTCCCTTTATCTCAAGGCAGATTTTTTGCTAGCAGTTTAGTAACAGCTTAGTAACTGTAAGCATTATTAAATGGAACACAGTCTTCAAAAAGACAAAAAATAAGTCTGACGTTCTTACATGAATATGTAGCTACTCCTTTTAAAACAGCACAGCTGGTACTCTTTGATTAAGTAATGCCTATCAAGTGGATTACTGTAAATTGAAATTTTATATTGCTTGTACATGGATAGGAGAAGCTAGATTTATAGACACATGCACTGTGTTTCAGCTGCACATTGTAATGAAGGTTTTAAGGATAGAAGAAGCCTAAAATATTTGACCTTTTGGATTTTCATTTGGTCTCAATAACACTTGATACAGGACATGAAATCAGAAGATATTTTGACTTTATTTTATTTATTTTTGTGTGCTACAGTTTGCTAGGTAAGAAAAGAGAACTAATTTCATTCCCTGAAGAACACTCATGGCATTTTCTTCACCCTGCTATAGCCTTTGAGGCTGGATTGTTGAATTAGGTACATGGAAATACACCTAAAGGGTGTATCTTTATGGAAAGAAATGAAGTCCTGTCTTAAAGATCTTGTAGTCTCCTATACTGATTCTGTGATTTCTTGATGCATAGAGATACAGTAGTTTTGATAGCTAATCATATGCATGACCCCCCAAACCCACTTTTACCTAAAAAATCTAGGCAGCAAGCACCTCTTCACTTACAAGCTTAGCTCCAATAATGCTTTAACAATCTTGTTAAATTCCTTAGGACATTTGAGATGCATAGATACCTTTGTTCATAAAATTAGTATCCCTGTATAAACTAAAAGTATATACTATATATATATATAAACTATATATATAAGTATATATATATACACTATATATATAAACTATAAAGTAAGTATATACTTACAGAGAAAATTATTCAAGAATCATTGTCCATAAATAAGAGGTAGGAGACAACCATGATCTTTTTGATAATAACTTCATGATTGGAGAACTAGTGTGAGACTTACTAAACTGAATTTCCCTTCCTACACTCAGCAAGCTCAGGCCCATATCTCCCAGTTCAGTTACCGCATTTTCAAGTGTTGTTTTCAAGAGTTTTCTGGACACACCTTCTACATCCCTTGCCTAAGCTAGTCCATTGTACAGTAAGGGATACAAAAGTCAGAAGAAAAGTCAGGACAGAAGAAAAGTAAATAATAAAAAAAGTAATCTTGATTCTATATTAGAGCAAAGGTGGATTGCTTCTGCCATTTTTCAGTACACGTAAAATCCATAAATGTTCTCTAATGTCTTTCAGGAATTTCATTTGAAGTTACTGTAAAATTCAATGACAGATGAGACAAAATCTTTAAAGTCTTCTGGAGAATTAGAAGTTGGGCTTAAGAATGAGAGGGAATTCACATTTCTTGCGGTGCCTAGAAGAGCTGCACACACACTGAATAATGTAACAGGAGGTGTGGGTGAGTGTGCATGTGCAGGAAGAACATCTCAGAGCCACGGCTGGTTCACAACGAAAATTCATTCCCAAACATATCTCTTCCACAAAATCATTTTGGCACATTCCTCCTAACCTGAACATGTTGAGAACAAAGGAACTTCATGCATCGTGTTGTTTATCCTTGACCTTTCCTGTTGGGTTCAGGGAGGTACACATGGCCTCTACATTCTCTTGGAAAAATCTAATTAAAAGAGAAGGGAGAGATTTAAATGTGTGAAATTTTAATAGAGTTTCCCAGTGTAGCAATCGTACGTTATGTCATCTTGGATAAATTTTGACTGAATTAGCTTTTGCAGAATGCCCACCAGACCTGCTTCCACAGGCTGTTTTGCCATCTGTACTATTAAAACATCCTCATTAAGTGTGCCCAGTGTCTAATCTTTCACAACTGATTACAAATTGTCCATAATGCATAGCCTGAAATAGAATTGCTGGAATTAATTTTTAAAAATTAAACTTGCAAATTCATTGTACCAGAAAGGAAAGGATATATCTAGTTATAATAATTTTAATCTGGAAAGAATGAAGATTGGTCTGGTTGCAGACAATGATAATAAAGATCAGACACTAATAAAATACTATTATTTTCCTCAGGAGCATTCAGGAAAATTTTAATGTGTTTATACTGCAAATCAAACAAAAGCTCTTATATTTCTCTGCAAGTCTGGTTGGAAAATCCCACTGCATACAAGTGTTGACCTCTCACTAGATTTAAATAATATGAACTCATAGGCTAAACAAAAATGATTAACTAACCTGATTTGTAAACTGAATATCCATCCTTAATGAATGGAAGGGAAAGATTTACACTTTGTCTGTTTGTTCCTAAACAGTGATTTTGTTATAAAATAATCTTCCTCATTTTTGTCTCTGAAAAAGGAGGGAAAAAAAAGAGTAAGAGAGAGTCTTGAATGTGCTGTCTGGAAACTGGAACTATAGGTTCAAATCTTGCTCTGTGATCCTCACCTTCTTGTTCAGGCAAGTCATGTATGTCCTGCCCTGCACTTTTGTTTTCTTCTCAGTTATCCTTACCTATCTAGTGGAAGGTATAGCTGCTGTATTAAGACAGAGGCTGATAGTCATACTGAGATAATTCAAGGACAGCATTTTAGCAGTTAGAGGTCAGGAATTTTCAGGATGCATGTCTATCAATCCATCATCAATGATGTATTTCCTATTTGAGGATTTCTTTTGCAACAATATAGAGGATATAGAGGATTCTGCTCAGAATCTGGATTGCTAGAACAAGAAGATTATGTTTCTATCTAAAAGTAACTGGGAGATGGGTGGAGAAGACAAAAGTCAGGAATAGTTCAGACATTTTTAAATGTTGGATTTGTGTAAAGTTGTCAAGTGTTGTAAATCTTTGCTTGAACTGGTATTCTCATTATTCCCAGTCTCATTTTGGCAAGGGTGAAACCTAAAACTATGAATGTCCTTTAGCTTGATCTCCTAGTCCTGTCAAAATTGAGGTTTCCCCTGCAATGCAATTTACATTGTGAGAGGACAAAAAGAGAGCAGCTGGAAGCTCTAGCTTCTCACTAGCTACTGTAAAAGAAAGTGGGCACATTCTAAGAACTGAAACACTTCAATAGAGTTCAGACATTGAAAAGAGTGCCTACAAATTGTTCTTTTCAATGCAGAAAATGTTTCATCTGAAAATTACTAGTTCTTTTTCTAGTATAGTGAAGGAAATGGCATTTTCTGATGACAGCCGTAGTGTCTACCCTTTGGAGTCATATTCTATATGCAATATTCTTGTGCATTTTTCCTACCCTCTCTGCCCTTCTTTGTCCCATAAATGTTTTAAAAGTTGAACATCTGAACATTTTTCTCCTCAGATAATATAGGAAGAACACCATATTCAGATTTATAAGATTAAAAAGTCCATTACTAAAGCTATTCTTGAAGGGGTAAAGAGATCCTTTTCAACACTGAAACAGCATCCTTGCACTCTTCTGATGAACTCATCTGGATTTTGAGGCAATCAATATTCCTTGGAGCATCTTCTCCTTGGATGTCTTGGAGCTGGGAAATTTGACTGCTACATCAGATTCTTGACTCTTGGTTCCTTTGGAAAAAAAAATATGAACTCCTGACTACCTCTTCTTTTATGACCCAATAGCAACAATGAGATATGCTTGGGAGATAGACAAGAATGCGCTCATCTAACTGTCAAATGTCTGATACCATTCTAGAATAAGTGAATAGTGCGTTGCTCAGCATATACCTTCTTACCTTTTGCATGCAAAGACATTGTGGTGGCATGTTTCTTCTTTTACACTTTGCACAACACATCTGTCAAGAATTGAGGTATGGGCTAGGCAGCTCATAAGACAAAACAGTTTCAGCAATAGAGGAATGACTCAATAGGGAGAATTCAATGTATATCTCTTCTGAGGGAAGCATACAGATAACTACTTATTCAGAAGCACTAGGTGTGGCAATTCAACTCTAATGTTGCACTCAGTCTAAACAGAAGTGAAGAATAATGTTGCCCTATAAGGTAATGCATTTAAAAATACGAAATAAATATCTGCTTCGTGCAACTGCCTTCCCACCAATACAATCTAAAGACCAGGGAGTTTACTCAGTGCTAAACACTCCTTGAAACAATTAGGCTTCAACTTGTTTGCAATGACTTAAATGGACAGAGAAATAATCCAGTTCAGGCTAGTGTGAAGCAAACCAGTTTTTTTTAAAAAGTAAATACCCATCAGATCTGATTTACTCACATCACATCATCATCCACAAGGTAAAAAGATAATGCATTTTCCGAAACAGATCAGCAGCAAGTGCACAAGGGAAAGGGAATTCTGCAATTAGGGATAAGGCCAGAGTGTAGGCAATGCTCAAGATAACTGCTCTCTCTGGATTTCCTAATATTGATTCCTACCTCTGAAGAGATTCTTTGCATCTACTAGGATCAATATCTAGATTGTCAAAAGGGGAACACTAAGTAGAGGCAGAGGAAACCAAGCAAACGGAGACCACAATGTGCTGATCCATTCTTAAAAAAATCCGTGGTGATCCTGGAAAATCCAGAAGTAGCAGCAGGGTTTTTCCCTGGGTTCTTTGAAAATAAGGGAAATAAAGTCCTCTTTTGGAGCTACTGCCTGGACATGCTGCAGAGCTGGGCCTTTCCCAGGGTTGCTGAAAGCCTTCTAATCCCGGCTTCCACCTGCTCCATCACAACACACTTTGCAGCTCAACAAGTGTCTATCTTTAGCCTCTCAGTGGTGGGACATTTTGGGTAAAAGAGGATTAGACAGGTCAGCACAGATTTAAGTGCAGCCTGCAACTAGCTGCAGATGTATTATAAGCTGTCAGTATTGACAAGAACATAAAATGTGACTGTCTTTTTGCCCTATTTCTGATTAACTGGCTTCTGTTAAACATGAAGAAAGAATGTTTCCAGCTAAATAATAGTGATATTTATTGCAATAAAACTTCATTACACTGTGCCTCTATAATTTAGCATTTGTTTGAAATAGGGAACTGAGTCTTACGAAGCAACATAAGGAAAAAGATGACTTGGCTGAGGAAAATGCGCCACACCAAACATTACTACAATATAAAAGTGACATATCTCTGATAAAACTAACCAGTTAAATCGAAGAGTGAGCAGAGCGAACTGTTAATACTGGGTGCAGCTAACACTTCTATTTTTATAGTATTGCAATATTTTCCCCTAAATTCACCATATTTTACTTCTTTAGATGTTCTTGTACAATTTCTTCATTGTGGAGTCATAAAAAGACAGTAATACAATTTTATTCCATTTTGATTTTTTTCTTAAAAACTTGAAGGGGTGTTGAGGTTTAGAAATTATTTATATAAATCTTCAAGAGCAGATGGTTCAAATTGGAAAGGCTATTTTTGCTGTGGATGCACTACTCATAATATCTCTTTGCTTTCTTTGAAGATGAGGCTCCTCATATAAGATTCTATTCTCATTTGAAATATTCTTCCTCATTCAGAAATGAGATGTGTCCTTGTTCTGAACTTGGGTTTGGCAAAGTATTTCCATGTATCTGGGACCTCTGCCAGAAGAACATGAAGATGTGGGGTGGGACAAGGGAAAGAATGGCCTAGTCTGCGGGAAAGGTTAGCAGACTGGCCAAGGGTTACAGAAACTCAAAGTATAAAATTTTCTTTAAAGCTAGAACAACTAAAAATGATTTAGAGAACGGTACTTCTGACCGGTAACACTGTTCAGAACTCCACTGATGATTTCTGAAACCTTATATATTTGTAGTGGTAGAAATCGGACTCTAATTTGGTCTCATTATTTCCTCTTTCTTTCCTTCAGACTTGGAGGTGATATTTATAGTGCATTTTTTTTTCCTTCTAAAATTTGAAGAAAATCCAAGTACCTTGAGTGGATCTATTAGATAAAAGAGAAGTTATTTTAAATGACAGCTTTTGTAATGAGGAAGCATTTTTTCCTGGTCTGAGGCGATATTGGGTTGAAAGAACATATGTGCATCTATTTAAAAATTATAATTTTGTTAACGTGAATTACATTGCTAACTGTGCTTCTTTAGGCAGCTACAATAAAGTCAATTATATGTAAAGAATTCAAAAGAGTTTGGAATAAGGAAAGCACTCAAAAGTTATGTTTTAATATGTTTTTTCTCCTGAAGTGACTAACCCTTTCAGCAATCATATTTCAGTTTCTGCTTAACTTGCATTTAACTCCTTTATGATAAGAAATAATAAATTCTTCTATCTTCTTTTTCCATTCCTGGTAGAAAATACTTCCCTTAGGAAGAAAAAAATTGGTCTTGTTGCAGTAAGTTAAACTATGAAGCCCTAGTTGTCAAGGAATACAGACCAGATAGATTGTCTGGCTGTAAAATCTGTGAATTTTGAGATAGGCTGTCCCAAATCCTGTAAAAGTAATCTTGACTATTAAGAATAAGTGATCATAGCAGCACTGACTTAGCATTTGATGTGCAGCTATCACTGCTGTGGACGGATGTAAACCACATAATTACATATGCACTTGTCCCCTAGCTACACAGAAACTGTTATGACACTTGTAAGAATTATTTTAACTGAAATAAACCCTGTTTTTTACAATCAAGATCATAAGTAGACATGCATTTTCTCTGCCTAGAAGAGTGTCTGGAGTAGGAAAATTGGATGTGACGCTGTTTGGCTTGTTCATGCAAATGTTATGTTCTGTCCAGCCCGTACGAGTAAGTCATTATGTGCATGCTTCAAACTTAAAAAACGTTTTAGTTGTGGCTCTGTAAGAGACTGTTTTGGAATCTTTTGTCTCAAAGTTTGCTGTGAGAACTCTCTTGTCTCAAAGTTTGCCCACCTGCCCGAAGGCTTGCAGACCAGGGACAATGAGAGACAAGCAGCCGCTAAACGGCCATCGAGCAGCCTTTCAGCCTGGCACCTTGAGGGAGGCAACCACCGAAGGGAACGGGCAAGCCCGGGCTTGCACCGTCCATACACGTTCGTGTGATACGTGACATACCTGGGTGCCCAGGAATGTCGTGCTGGCCGAAAAGGAGGATAAAAAGACCTCCTCCAACGGGGGAAAGGCTAGGAGCTGCCTAGGAGCTGCCTATCTGCTGCTGTCTGACTGATGCCTGACGGATGCCTGGCTGGACCTGCTTGATACCTCCTGCTGCTTGAGACACGAGGTCCTGCTGCCCTTCTACCTGATGCCTGCTTGTTGCTACTGCTTCGTGCCTGATGCCTGACGATGCCTGCTGCCTGGAGCCTGCTGCTGCTTCTCCTGATGTCTGCTCCTGCTTCACCTGGTGCCTGCTGCCTGAGACCTGACGGCCTGATGATGCCTGGTGCTGCTTCTCCCCCTACGCTCTCGCTCCCTCTCTCCCACACGGTCCTGAAGATATTCCTGGTCTGATAGAACGGCGTGGGATCCATGGTGGTGACTGTCCCCGCTTTCTGTGTGTAACCCTTGCTCTTACTTCCTATCTTTTACTATCGCCTGCTTCCCCATCCCCATCTCCCTCACTGACCAGAATTCCTATTAAACTGATCGGACAACATTTGACCTCGTTTGTGTCTTAATCTCACTCCGGGTATGTTACAGAATCTCCCCTCACTCCGATAATCGGAGCGGGACAGGCTCAAAGCAGTGAGTTTTGTGTAGTGAGACCTTCAGGGTAAATAAACCAGGGTAATCTGGAGAAAACTCTGTGTAGAGCTGCCCTATTTCCTTGCATTGTTCAACTCTATTGCTGAAAGGCTTGTCAGAATTGCCTGATTTTTAAGTTGCTGTAATTGCTGGTGTGACAGAGCAGCTCCTCCTCCTCTGAGAATGCAAATGTTGTCTGTTGATAACAGACATTCATTATTTAGTGATGAACAGGGAGCTCTGGAGATCTGGAATATATTTAGGAGGACATCGTTTATTAATCTGCGTAAATTTTCTTTGTGTTGTGTTCAATGGCACATTGATTCCTTCTCTTAAATTAAAAAATAGATATTCACGTGCATGCTGTTGGCAATAGCAATCATTTTCTTAATTTATGATTAACCTTGTCAAGTCACAGATGTATTGGATGCCTCTAGTAAAACAAAAATTCTTTGCAGCCCTATAAGCACTCAGACTCCATTTTCTAATGCTAAGATCAGTTCCTCATCACCTAGTTCCTCATCAGTCTCTTTATGTGAGTTAAACTTGAGTTAAAGCAGAAGGCCTATGCTGATGAATGTTAACCTAATCATCATTGTCCCTCTTCTGTACCTCTAAGTATATGGAGAGGGCGAGAGTTGGTCTTTATTAAAGAGAATTCTTCTGTCTAGTTCTCCCCTTTCTTGTCCTAACATACATTTTCAAATTTGTTTATACATACATACAATTTCTGTATATGATTTGAAAACAGAACCTAAACTCTCTTTTCAGACACATTCATCCATCCATTCCTTCAAAGTGACATCACTAATTTCATTATCAAACAAATTAACAAAACACATATTTTATTCTTTGATAATATTTATGACATCTTTTCAGAATGGAAGCTATTGATGGCCTGTATAACAGAGAAACTGAACCTGCGTACCCACCAAAATCTTTCTCAGAGTAAACTTTTTGAAAACGTGTAGAAAAAAAAATAATTTTAATAGTCCTATCTGTTACCTACAAATAGACAATAAAACTGTCTTTCAGACTTCCAAACAAGTAGTGACCCATTAAAGTAGTAAAGAGTTATGTATGTAGAGATTTGGATGATAGATTTGGTCATATTTGTGGAGATCTCAGAAGAAAACAATAATTTTGTACTCTAGCCTCTATCCTTCTGGGAGCAATTGTGGAAAAACTTAGTTTGGAACCTCAAAGCATATTCTTGAGTGGCTGGTGTTGAAAATTTGATATACTGAAGCAAGAACAATCTCTGACACAGTCCATGATGAGCTTCCAAGACCTATCCAGAGCTGTCAGAACTTTTCCAGAAAACATGTAATTGGATCTCCAGTCAGGATGAAGAACTTGCCTTTAAAATATAAATAAATTTTTGTCATATATCCTATACATATCTATCTACAGTTTCATCTAAATGGCTAGACCTATGGCTCTAGTGAACTTTGTAAGAGTGTCAAAAATATATTTTATGGAAAAATTTCTGTACTAAGTACATTTTGAATTTTATAGGAAAGAGTAAGCGATGCATCACAGAAAATATTTTATTTGAAACATATAGAGTACACCAGAGACATAAACAATTATATTAAAATTCTCACTAGGTACTGAGACCACATATTTCTAAATATTTCTACTTTAAACTGAAATGTTCCTGTGTGGGAGCATTCATTGAATGAACATGCACACACAAAAAATCATTAAGATTTTAATCCATTATGTAAAACAGATTTATAAACCCTAGATATTTGAAACACATTTTCAATTAGTCATCAGTACTACCTGCAAGATCTGATGGAAAAAAAAAATATTTGCTGGTCTGCATTGCTGTTTGTTTTNACTTGTTTGGTTGATCCAGTTATTTTTTGTTTGCTTGTTGTTTTTTTCCCTGGGATCTACTTGAAATTTTGACTCAAAGTCCTTTAACTGCCTAAAGTGATGTCTATGCAGCTATGGGACTGATCCATAACTTCAGTCACTTTAACTGAGTGCAAATTCCCCGTGTTTTCATTATAGTTAACAGAGACTGGTGAAAACTCTAAAATTGTAATTTAGGTTCAAGGTGATTTGTTTATTGTTTTCTACAGACTACAGGAGGAACTTAGGTTTAGTAAGTTGCTAATTTATGTGTCCCTTTTAGACACACAGAGCAAGGTTTAATAAATTTCAGCAAAATACTACCTGTTTACACCAATGAAGGGATACATGCTGACTTGTACACATTTCAATGGTATGGCAGAATCACAAATGAGTTCTGATCTCTGGTCTTTTCCAGCTTTTCTGAAAAGTATTTTGATGCTAAGATATCTTCCTTTTTGCCAATTTTATTTGTCATTAGCATCCTCTCTTGTACTCTCTAATGATCTTGGGGAGTTTTTTTTGTATTAGCAAAACCTTTCTCACTCTCCTTCAAATCTTTAAAGTAGCAATAGCTTACATACTTTAAAAACATGTGCAACAGAAAAATTACTTTAACGTACTAAACAAATAAGTCCCTTTTTGACAAAACCACCCCAAAAACTTGTTGGAAACAGACTCATGATATGACAAGTGGTTTATTTTTCGTACTGATCTCTTTTTTGCTATTGTATATTCATGTTATGGCATTTGATATTAAATTGCACACAGTCTAAAACACAGATCCATGGGCTATAATGACTGGCATTGCTTTGCCCAAACTGAAGTAAACATGGTACATGTGGTACTCATTTCACATAAATTTCAGTTTCTGATTGGTGGTTACTGTCATTCGTTCAAGATAACAAACACAAAATTATGGGAAAGCAATGTGGTGCAAAGTAGCCTGGAAGTTATCCACAGAGCACGTCTTTTATATCTCAAGTTGTAATCCAGCTCACAAGAATGCCTTTCATGTATGAAGAAAGAGGTTATTATCCTATCAGTATTCAATCTGTTAATAACAAACATCAGGGGAGAGCAATTCATTTGCCCTGACAGCTTTGTTGAACAGGCTTAGAAACTATTCTGAGTAGTGGAATACATTAAGAAAAAGCTGTTATTTATGTCAGAAGACAGGAAAGGGAGCTTTCCTCCTGGAATGTGGGGAACATCAGCCAGCCAAAACATAGCAACATTTCCAAACTATATTTGTATGATTGATGAAAGACAGATCTCTGTATTTTCACCTCAGATTTAAAGGTGAAGGTCATGTCATTTGGTGACGCATTTCTCAAGGAACAATATTCAAAAGCTATCAATTGTAATAATATTTATTAAGTAACCTTCTTGGTGCAACAATATAGGCAGATATGAGATAATATGAAAAGCTGGTCATTTTATAGTTCTGATCTCTGATTTCAATTTGTTTAAATATTAACTCGATTAACACATTTAATTCAGTCTGCACTTCTTTGTGCTCTGGACTTATCTTGCCTTCCTCAAGAAATAATATGGAGTTGGATAAGCAGACAACCTTCTCATGCCTGCCTGCGACGCTAAAGGCAACATTTGTTGATGTAGTGAACCACCAGACTTATTGTATATGCTTGCTGTATTTTATATTTGGATTTTATATTGTATTTGTGTTTTGTATTTATGTTTTATAAATATTAATTCAATATGTACATATTCTATATTGAAATATATATTTTGTTACTAAATATCCTTCTCACTGATTATGGTCATAATATTGCCAAAAACTCCACTTAGAACCAATAAAAAAAGAAATAAAAGTTTAAAAATAAAAAAAAAAGTAGTTAAAAATTGGTTATGTTGGCCACTATTTAGTACCTTAAGAAATGTTTGCTTAGACATGTACCTGAACAACTCAGAATTTCAGATTCTCTGACTGCATGCATACATACATAGTGGGATCTGCAATACATGGTAGAATTACAATAGATTCTTGACAGTTTTACCACTAAGTTTTAAAATAGTCCAATAAAAGATACTGTATGCTTCCCTAATCAGTAAAAGGAGTTTCGCCTTGTTTTAAGAGCTTGCATACTTTATAAATAATAGAAATGGAAACAGAGCTAGGGAATTTCTCCCTTCCTCTCCCTTCCTATCAGTGCTAAATCTGAGAATAATATCCAGGTTTCCTTGATGTAAATTCATTACTTTCCCCTTAGTGAAAATGTTGCTCTGTGTGCAGGTGGTACTTGTAACTACAGGTGGTCAGAGGTGCTACTTGGGTGGACAGTGCCTGGGCAGCCACGTTAGGACATTGGGTTCTGACAGCTGCTCAGAAAATATGTGTATCAAAGATGATAAGTACAGAGTTGCAAGTTGAGTGCACACTTCAAACAACAGAACAATAATCCCACTGTTGAATCTAGTTTTACATGATTCCTGTTGCATTCCTGACTTTCCCTTCCCTACGTTCTTGGAATAAGCCTTTGGTTTTGTACTAGGAATATGTACTCTCACTTGCTATTTTACAAGTGTGAGATCATAAAAACTGCAGCCAGGCTCTAGTGAAAAGGACTCTAGCAATTTTTTCATTATTATGTTGTAAAATACATTTGTTGCCCTTATTATTTATGTTGTAAACTCACATGACGTATCTTCAAAGAAATAGTGAAAAATTTTATGAACAAAAAATAAAAAAACAGATGTAACAGTTTTAAGTTTCCATTATGAAGCAAAAATTACTGTCTTTAGTAGAAGAGATAACTCAGTAATCCAGTTAAAGTGTTATTGATCTGTTATGGTCATTACACAGTGAGCAGATTGACTATGGGCTATTCTCATTATAATTATTTATTCACATCTCATGGTTATATATATATTTTTAATGTACTTACTAGCCAATTAAAAAATCCTGAACTTGCTGGCTGAAGTCCACTCTTTATGTAAAAATAGATGGGTACAAGCAGAAAGTCATCATTTTCATTTTTTAAGTGGAAATATTTTCTGTAAGAATCCAACATTTCCTACCTACAGGTCCTCAATGTTTGAGGTAATTCATCAAAAGATCCAAAAAATTGCTACAGTTTTTTTTGGAGTATAGACACTAGACAACTTAATGAAGTTAATCACTACTGGATCTGGAATTCTGACTTCTCATTCGAAATATGAACTTCCCCACTCTATATTGCATTATCTCTGGAGTGATAGCCAAACAGGTATGTAATATATTGAATCACAAAGATTGAACTAGTTGTGAAACTCTGCTTTGCATTGTTATTTTTGATCTGATTGGTGTGGGGAGGAGTGGATGGAGGGTTTAAAGGGCAATATTTTCCTATCCCAATGGTATTTTTTATCAGTTTTGTATCTTCAGGATTAACAGTTCATTAATATTAGACACATGAACGTTTTTTGGTCCAAATTTCTATCAAATCTCTTACACAAACTACAGGGAAATCTGCATTTACACTCAAAAATTCACAATTTCATTATGAACTGGTGGCTCTGTTATTCAAATCACATGCGTGGTAAAGACTGAAGATATCAAGGTCTGAAGACCAAAAATGCCTTGGCCACAGGTACATTTTTAATTGCAGATGAACATCTACTTAAAATAGTAGTGCTTACTGTGGTGCTCAGGTAACAAGGAAAAAGGAGAAATTACATTCTCTAAATAAAAGAAATCATCCTCCACCACAAGTCCACTCACAAATATTTATTTTATTCTCATTAAGCAGTTTTTAAGTGGGCTTTCTTCTTTCTTTCTTCTTCTATTTCCGTAAGGGTGAGAATATACTGAATTCTGATTTAAATGAAGAAACATGGGAGAAAAGAAAAGCAGATTATATTTCAAGTGTTTTGTTGGACAAGATTTCAGCCCCCGCTTACTGCAGATTTTTTTTTTCTGATTCTTACTGCCATCTTAGCAGTATGGAGATCAGCCATATAACACACAGTCATGTTTTCAACATTCAGAATTGTATTGCAAACAAATGTTCCCCTTTAAATTCTGTATAAATTTGAAGTTCTCAGTGTGACATTTGCTTAACAAAAAGATATTTAGAAATTTGAAAATCCATTTGAAAAGTGACTGGACAAATTCTGGATCAGAAAGACTGGTAACAGTTTCATTTAATTCAAGAGAGATATAGAGGGCATCCAAAGTGGCAGTCATTCTGACAGCTGCCCGACTTTTCCTGTTTTGTAACTACTTTCGGTGTATTTGCATTCTCTACATGCTCCAGAGAGAGAAACTAATAATTGCAATAACATTTCAAGATAGATAAATGTTACTACCTCTATTATAATACCTATGTGAGGAACCTGAGACTGAGAAATCATGATTTGCTCAACGTCTCATATTGACGCAAACATGAAGTTGGATAAAGAAACAGTTACCAACCATTACTATGCTTCATCACATCCACCCACAAATTTCTCTTAATTCTCTTAAACACAGTCAGAAATAAATAAAAAATTGAGTAAAAATTATTCATTTTTCTTTCAGAGAGCTGTTCACAATCAGTTATATGCACACATATGTACAGACATAAAGCCCCACACTCACAGCATTAAATTATTTTGGAATGCACTAATCGTCTCTAATGGCTTTGCTCTGAGAAGATCCTGAAGAGCCCTATAAAGAGTTGAATTTTGGTTTTCAGCAGAGCTGAACCAACTCCAATATACCTGTGTAAGAGTGGGGAATGGCAGAAGTTATGACAAAGGTCACGGAATCATAGAATGACTTATGCTGGAGGGAACCTTAAAGGTCATCTAGCTCCAACCCCCTTGCCATGGACAGGGTTGCCACCCGCTAGATCAGACTGCCCAGGAACTCATCCAACCTGGCCGTGAACACTGCCAGGGATGGGGCATCCACAGCTTCTCTGGCCAACCTGTTCCAGTGCTTCATCACCCTCTGAGTAAAGAATTTTCACCTAACGTCTAATCTAAATCTCCTTTTAGTTTAAAGCCATTCCCCCTTGTCCTATCACTATCAGACTGTGTAAAAAGTTGGTCTCCCTCCTGTTTATAAGCTTCCTTCAAGTACCAGAAGGCCACAATGAGGTCTCCCTGGAGCCTTCTCTTCTTCAAGCTAAACAAGACCAGCTCCATCAGCCTTTCTTCATAAAAGAGGTTCTCCCAGCCCTTTGATCATCTTCACAGGCATCCTCTGGAACCTCTCCAACAATTCTATATGTTTCTTGTATTGGGAGCCCCAGGCTGGAACTAGGTAATCTTTTAAGTTCTGTTCCAATCTAAACCATTCAATGATTCTATGATTCAACAAGGTGGCAGGACTATATTTTTCTTTCTATGTACATTTTCTTTATGTTAATGTCTGCAGAAGTTCTCTGAGTCAGACTTGATTCAGCAGATTACTAATAAGCATGCACTGTATTCTCTAATGGATATACTATCTTTGTTCCTACATGCATTTATGTATAATTTTCCCCTAATAATAAAGTAAATAATTCAAACTGAAATGTATTTCTGGGTGTCAAGTTTGTTTAATTGGTGGGTTGTAGCTGTTTTGGGGATTTCTGTCCTTAATACTATTACATTTTCTAAGAAAAAAGAGATGCATGAAATCTCAGAAAATGGATTTTATAATATGATATTTCCGATTCAGTTCCCAATCCAGATAGCTGAGTAATGAATACATATTCAACAACAAACCAAACTTCCAAAATTTTCAAGGTTCAGTAGAAAGCATCAGGGTATTTCATACATGTTTCTTACTGATATCTTTAAGATGTTACTATACTAAATCCACTTACAGGTGTCCTAAACTAGAGTTGTTCAGAGAACCTCAGGATATAGGGAACCGTTGCATGTTTTACATTCTTTGAAAATCCTACCTGGATTTGGCATAGCTTCAGAAGATTTTATTTTTCTCTTTAGAAGTCCTATAGCCATAAATAATACGTCAAATGATTGTTTTGTTTTTTGAATCTTACAAACTAGGTACAAATTCAAAACATCTTAAAATGAAATTGCTTTTTGGATTCCTGATTTGTGGGTGGTACTCTGAACTATTTTTGAGTTATGAGCACACTAGAGTATATCAGCTGTTAATGGAACTGCATTAACATTATAGTTAATGAATATATCATATTTATTTGTATTTTTGATAATTATGTCCTATGATGATAATCATTATTACTATTATTATTAACAATATTATTTAAATTTGTCTGAAGATAACCTAGACTAATTTTATAGGAGATTACAGAAAAGGAAAAGTGGGAACAAAACCCCCTTTTTATATTTAGCCCCACAGAACCATTTCAAATAGAGTTTTAAGTCTTTGTATGACTTGTTTACTAAGACAAATTGGTGGATTGGCAGTGATGGGGGGTAGCAGACATACAATACTCACAGCATGCTCTATGCCCATCAGGGACACTTACATATTTCTCTGGTAGAGGCTCTTTCTATGATTCCAAGATCATATCACTAATGTATCGGCTAAATATTATTGAGATTGCACCACTTACATGTTTTTATCATCGCTTCCACAAGCAGCAACAACTTCCTTCAGACACTATACAAGTAGGAAGGCATGCATAATACTCAGTCTGAGGAATCTTCTGTATATAATAGCTAACTAGGTTTAATGTAGATGTGGATGTATGTTTTTTCTCTTAGTTTGGGCAATATTTTTTGCCTCCATGGTTAATAAAATTTCAAAGGTTAGAAAAAAATTATTTTAAATTCTCTTGGCTTTGGCTACCACATTGTTGTGTCTACATATGCATGCACTCTTCTACAGATGCTCATACACACACTTCCACCCACACCCACACGCAAAGCTAATCACAGTGTTTTTAAAATAAAATAATTCCTAACTTCCTAACCACAATGGCAACCCTGTTAGCTCAATTCAATGTATAAAATATATGGAACATTCCGCTAGTGAATCTTTTGGTTAAAATGAGCATAATTTACACCCATGGCATTTAAGCTTTTGGTTGTTGAGCTGTGTTCTCTTCATTGTGCTTCTATGGCAGTGTTAACAGAATTTGAGTTCACAGAGGTCATGATAAATCAAGATCATGAAGTACTGAAGACCAAACATTCTAATCTGCTCTGGAATGTTGCCTCATCCCATCTGAAAAATCTATATTTGTGCTGAAGACATAACAAAGGGAACTTCTGCTTTCAGACTTAGCGAAAGTATTTTAACTACCTATCATGCTGAGGATCTCATTTATCATCACTACATTCAGATGTCAATTTCATAAATACACATTTCTCTATATCATCTAGACACTGGAGATTTTCATCTCACTGTCCCTGTTCAGGGAATCAAAGAAATCAATCAGTCAGCTTTTTTGTTTTGTTTTGTTACTTTTTCTTCCTTCCTGCAGGCCTAATTCTTTCACTTTAAAACTGGGAAGTGTATATAAGCTAAAGCCAAATCCAGCAGTTGGAGTGTTTTTAAGACTTGGAACAAATTAAGATTAATGTTTTCTTGTTTATAAAAGAAAAGTAAAGAATGACAGACAAAAGAAGGTACAGGCCAAAGAGAAACTGCACTTCGGTTATTATAACATAAGCACGTAGATGCAAACTGACAGCTCTTTGTAGAGATTGTGTGATGTTGGGCTTTCTCACTAAGAAGGAGAAGATAAGAGTTTAACAGTGTTTAGAGAAGCTGAAATGCTTTACGCTGAACAGAACAAATTCATCCTTTGGTACACACTCCTTAATGAAATCAACATCTAATTACTTTCTCCAATAACCTGTTTTCAATAATGAAGTTTGGGTGCAACCATTAACATCTTTCTTTAGCAATATTGACAGAAGTACAGCATAATCTGTAGTACAGGTGCACACATGGGCATATTTCCGTATTCATACCATGTTAAAAAGTGATTGCAAATGTTTTGTGAAGTCAAGGAATCAAAAATAAGAAAACAGTTTTAATTCCAGCTGTTTAGGCTTATCCATTATGCAGTTTTGGATTTAATGATCCCATACCATCTCAATCATCACCAAGGATGGAGGAGGTAGTGGAATGAGCAATTATTTGTTTTTTCCTTTAAATTTAATTTCTTACTGATATAACTGAATTACCTGTAGTATAATTAAGTCAAAATTCCTTGACTTGTATTTTTTCCTTTAGAATAAAAATTGAACACGCAAGTATTTAACTAATATTGATGAAATTATTTCACACTGACTTAAATTCAAGGATAACTACCCTCATATTAACAACATCAAACAGTGACAGGGCAGCAAATAACAGTATCTGCTCAGGTTCTGATTATTTTCAGAGTGCTTTCCATGACTGCGTAATTCATTTCTCCCATAAGAAATAAGTGCATCTCTAAATGCTCAATATTTCTGCAAAATGGTTTTTAGACCTTCTGTGATGGCTGGACCTGCCTTTCTCACAAGTCCAGATCATATGGCCATCAGTTTGGTGGCTGGCCAGCCTGAATGATCAGCTGGCCCAGTGCTATTGCAACCAGTGTGTACTATTGAGAGGCCTGTGGTACAAATGCTGTAATAGAATGTGGTCAGAGAAATGGCAAAAAGGTCTGCTCCAAAGGTAATACCTCCTATTTTATTATGTTCTTCCCTGATGTCAGAAGATGTGGTGGTGTGGCAGTAGAGGGTGAATCCTCAAAATAATATTGTATTACATTTTGCTACCATGTGACTGACGGCAGCAGAGGGGCAGTCTGAACAAATGGCATCTGACGTGGAAGTGGAGATGAAGAAAAGGTGTCTCATTGAATTCCTGCATGCGGAAAAATTGCACCCGTTGCAATACATTAACACTTGCTGAACATATGTGGAGACCAAACAGTGGATGCGGGCACAGTGAGGTGGTGGGTGGTATGTTTCAGCAGTGGCACCAGCAACATGAAAGACAAGACACATTCTGGATGGTCTTGCAGATTTTTGCAAGCATGGTACGTGAACTCTTGTTCGTGGCTGGCAAAAATGTATAGTTAATGGTGGTGCCTAAGCTGAAAAATAGTGTTTTGTAGGTGAGAATTTGCTCTATCAAATAGTATTATTGTGCTCTTTGTATCTGTTATAGTTTCCATGGAAATAAACAAGAGGCACTACTTTAGGAGTGACCTACATACAAAGCGGAGGAACTGAGGGTTCCCATTAAGTTTTGATTTTCTCACAAATTCCAAACACAACCCATTCCTTTAGAGCAGGTGGTTATTAATGTCATAAGGCTTTGCCTTACAGGTCAGGGCTAGACAGCCATTCAAACCACAGTTTTCCCATTGGATCCTTTATACATCAAGTTCAGAGTTGCGATTTCTAGGAAAACCATATTCAGCAGAACGGGAGGTAGCTCCTCACAAAGTGTCTACTGAGCAGACAGAAGCTATGGAATGCAAGACAAATTGGACAAAGGTGATAGCTGTGTTATTTAAACAAGAGCTAAATTGCAAGTTCATTGAAAGAATTAGATGCATCTTAAAACCTTAAAGACCGCACCTTAAAAACTTACAGACTGCAGGACTTAAAAACCTTAAAAAGGTTTAAAAAAGACTTAAAAACCTTAAAAACGTACAGACTGCAGGAAAAAAAATAGGACTATATTCTTTACTTTCATATCCAAATCCACAGTTTAAAATTAGAACTAGATCTGAAGTACTCTAAAAATTAACAAACCAAATATTTCCTGCTGTGTATGAGTGTACTGACCATTACGGTAATTTTGTTTCAGTCTTGCCTTGATACCATATATAGTGAGTGAGAAATCTCATTATATCTTATACACACAGGGAGGAAGGGATAGAAAGTGGACATAGTTTATCTATAGCTTATAACTGTACAGTTATAGAAATATAGTGCAGTACTCTGAGGAGACCAAGCATCCTTCACTTTGAAGAAGATTTTATCTTCATATCTAATAATGTTGCATTTCAGGTTTAGTTGTTAAAGAAGGTTATTCCACCTGTAGTAAGAAAAGCCAGTACCTTAGACTTCGTTGTGGTTAATAGTTGTATGGAATATGGAAAAGGAACTATTAAAAAGAGAATAGGTTGAGATTTTTCTGGTACATGCAATGGAAGCAAAATTCTTAGATCATAATTATTTCTTTCCTATTCTTCATTCTTAATGAATTAATGCTACTCTGGTTTTTTGGACAAAAGTTTTGGTGTTCTTGGGAAGCTGACAGTTCCCTGCTGTGGTTAAGTATCAGGAAACTTTCTTGCCAAAAATGTAAAGAGAGTTATTTAACTAGTGTAACCTTTGCCAGCCTCTGTGTCCTTTTGGCTCCTGATAGTCATACGCTAGGATATTTTCAGAAGTCCAAAGCAAGTCATTACAAGGCTTGCTCTTAACTCACCTGGACAAGATATCTCTTTTTCATGAAATAGAAAACAACATAGCGGCAACTATTCTATCCTAAGTCAACCTAGGTTGGTACCAGAAAAACAACAATACAGCAATAAAAAACTAGATGGTGCAAGAAAAGCAGAGGGAAAAAGAAGCAAAGCCTATTTTCACAGTGTTATCTAAGTTGATGTGAACTTCTAACGGCTTCCATTCTCTGACAGGCCTGATTAGCTCAGGGGAAGACATTAAGAGGGATATAAAAATGTATGGAGGGGTGCATGTCTAGGGGATCCCCCCGCACTCTCTTAGAGAGAAGGAAGCTGTGTATATCAAAGGATCTCCCTTGCTGTCTGGGCAGCATATGAGTAAACACAACACCAGTCACAAAACTCATGGGAAAGGAAACACAAAGTGTTTGAAAACTTGGCACTCAGCAGTGTGAGATGCATCGATTCTGCTGGAGGAGTAGGTTTCAGGGGTCAGGAAACCAGCAGCTCAGAGCTGCTCCCCACACCACCATGCTAGGAGATATCCTGACTGTAAAAAAAGATCAATTATTTTTATCCCTCACTTCATAGGTGTTGTGTTCTTTCTAACCAGGAAAAAAAATAAAATTCACATTAAAAATGTTGGATCAACCAGCTGTACAAATGTATTGCTGTTCTAGCCCTTTAAAATTTGTCATATAATTATACAGCATTATTGTTAGAGTGTCGCAGCTTTTCAACATTAAGAACTCCAGCAAGCAAGGCTTCAGTGACTATTTATAATTTGTGTTTTAAAAAAGGCATTCACTTCAAATTTTCTAGAAAATCTTGCTAAGGAAAGCATTGCTGTTTGAAGCAAGATACTTCTGTGGCAAATTTGCACATGTAGCAAAAAAAGGAAACAGATGAAAATTTTATATATATATATACAAATATATAATGTTGACCAAATTTGTCAGTCATTTTTCAAGCAAGATATTTAGACAGAATCCAGAAATGTATGACTTATTCTTTACTTTTTTTTTAAGCAAAAGGATTTTTCCTTAAAAATAGCAGTGACTTTCTAAGAAGATTTTAAGATGAGATTTCAGCATTTTGCTGAGAAGAATAAGCCTAGGCCTTACACTACAAAGATAAAATTTCTGACAACAATAGTCTTTCATGCATAAAATCTAATGACTGAATTCAAAGTTTTGCATAAGCCAAGGTTTCAGACTGTGTTTCTAAAAGCTGGAATTTCTTGGCTATAACTAATAAAGCTTCTTATTGATGGCAGAGGAATAGTGTCCATTTATGAACTTGGTCTCAGGTACGAAGAGCAGGCCTTTGCAATTGAGTTTTATTGTATTAACTTCCCCTATAATGTATTGATATATTAATATCAGTGTAGCTGTCTAATTTGACGTTTTAGTAAAACAAAAATGTGTCTTCTGGTGTTCATTTTTATGTGTACGGTTATACATAGGTCACTCTGAAAGTAATGGCTCCTATTTATTTCCAAGGAAACTGCAACAGGTACAAAGAGCACAGTAACACTATTTGATAGAGCAAATTCTCACCTACAAAACACTATTTTTCAACGTCGTCACCAACATTAGCTATACATTTTTGCCAGCCATGGACAAGAGCTCACGTACTGTGCTTGTAAAAATCTGCATGGCCGTCCAGAGTGTGTCTTGTCTTTCATGTCATTGTTGCCACTGCTGTAACACACCACCCACCCACCTCACTGTGCTCACATCTACTATTTGGTCTCCATAAACATTCAGCAAGTGTTGATGAATGTCAATGGGAGCTCAACTGGCAAAAAGGTTTGTTTTTGCAGTGTATGGTTTTATAGACAAAATTTGCTAGAATGGGCCTAACTATACTGATCTTTCTTATAAATCAGTGGTTGCATTAGTTTATGAATTAAAAATATTTCCTGTAAAGATCTCCTACTCAGCTTCTTCCATATCACTTCTATTTAAATCTAGAACTCTAAAAATGAAAGAGTTAAGACTTGACTACATTTAAGAGGTTTGTAGGCTTTTGACTTTACACTTCAAATACCTTTTTGACAATGCTATGACACATACTGTTACACCCACATTATCACATTGCTTAAGAATGTTACAGGATTTTTTTAAAATTATTTCCCAATCTCATATTGAATAGGCGTTTACACAATAGAATTGTAGGGTTTTATTCAAATGCCTTCTATCCACCTACACAAAAACTTGAATTAAAATTGGTTGAGATCCAGACAGGTTATTTTCAAAATATCAGGCTCATGAGATATACATAGATCAAACACTTCTGTTAAACTAGACATCCAACAAAGACAACAAGAAGTGATAAAAATATTCTAACAAGCTTCCAAAACACAACCCTGCAGTTATCTAATGTGCCATTACTTGTACAGTAATTAATGCACTTAATTTATTCAAAGCAGTAAAAGATTTGAAAACAGGACTAATGTCTGACTAAGAGTGGAGCCCCAGAGGCAATATGAAATAATAAGACGCTAAGAAAAAAATAATAGCTATGCAAGGAAATGTTAAAAACCTCCTAGATAATATGTATGACATTCTAGTAGGAGATTAGAGTTCAATGTTCTTACTGTTTTCTCCAGACAGTACTAATTTGTTTCCAGTTAGTAGAAAATGTAATGCAACTGATTTAATAGACTGAAATGGTCACAGGAATATTGTCTTCGTCTGTGATCTTGCCACAAAAATCTGTTCTTCCTTGCGCTACCTTGTTCTGAAAAAAAAAAAAAAAACCTAGTTAGTTGTCTGCTTGCCGTTACTCAGCCTTTCTTCTTTTTCTCTTTAAGAGGATATCATTTGTGAGAACACATTAATTTTGACACTTCCTCAACCAGATTAGATGCCGCTACAAAAGAGAGGATTTTGAGCTGCTTTGGTGGAAATAATAATGGAGTAATTGAAAATGATTAGAGTACTGTACTTAAGCCACTTGCAACAGCCTGCAAGGATCTTTCATGAGAATTATGTACTGAGCAAAGTTTAATGAGCCTCTGCTCTCAACGTGTGGGCTTTATTGTTTTTTTTTCCCCCAGGCAGCAGTTAATGCCTTAATCTTTAATAGGAAAATGTTTTCTGCACTGTTGTAGGAATAGGTAATTGTTTCCTTATGAGTCTAATCTTTTTGATGCATTTGCATTGCTGCTTGAGTCATCCTCAGCAGTACAGAAAAAGAAGCCATAGAAGATGGGAAAAACACAGTTTCTGAAGGACAATGGTGGACACCAGAGGTGACAACACTACTTGTTTTTCAAAGTAAAAATTGGAAAATTCTTCTAATTCTTTCTGTCTCTCTCTTTCTAAGCTGTAGTTAAAAGATCAGGAAGATGAAGAAATGCTAACAACTGAAAAGGGAAACCACTTTAAGAAGCAAAAGTGAAAAGAAAAATATCTAAATTCTACTCAGAAAATCCCCTTGTAAGTACGAGTCCCCAATCTTTTGGCTATACAAAACATACCTTCAGCAGGACAAGGACACATCTAACTCTAGAGGCACTCGCTTCTAGGGCAAGAACCTGGTCACACTGGGCAGGAAACTTATAACCACTTCTCATAACCTTGTGAAATCAACTTAGTAAAATAAAAGCCAAGCATCAAATACGGAAAAACAAAAAGCTGTACGGAGAATAATTAGGAAGTTGTGAGAAAGAAGTATTTAAGGAAAGAAACAAAGTTCAAATGTCTTGTCAATTCATGCAAAATGGTAGCCTAAAATTATTTTGCATTGTTTGGCAAAGTGATGCAGCAATAAGACAGCAATCTGAGAAGGAGATAGCCTAAACTTTACCTTTCCTGTTGACAAGCACTACACCATGTCATAAGCAGATCACCTCAATAGCTGTATCTCAGATTCTTCAAATATGAATTAGGATCATGCATTTATTTATTGTATACTGTATAATCTCTGAAAAAATATAGTACAGAGAAAGAAAATAATAAAGAATTAGATGAAAATATTACTTAGTTTAGAAATTTATTATTTTTGTTACCAAGTAAAGCCTTATTAATATTACATTTTGATTTAACAGTAAGATTGTTTCCTTAATTTATTATTATCATTGAAAGATGAGAATAGATTTTACTTTTCTATAGTCTCAATTCTTAACAATTTTAACATAATTGTTGTTTGATTGTTACCCTAACATCAATTAGTACTCTCAACAAGTGGAAAAGAACTTCTAACCTTTAGTAAGTCTTGGTCTGAGTTGTTTGAGAAAGTCACTTGACTTTCTTGTGCCTCAATTTTCTCAAATTTAAAATGGCTGTTAAGGGTAATCATCACATATTTATTACTCAGTTCTTTACCTTCTGAATAGATGCTGCCTTGCTAAAAAGCAAGAATTTGCTATTTATAAATCATCACTTCTCATTAAAACTTCATTTTGTCAGACTTTTTGATCCATTCTAGTTAACATATCACCAGCAGAGACAGACATCTACTTTCTCAGATACGTATAAATATGTATAAATGTAGGCATTCTTTCAAATTGATAAGCTTACAGTTATATGCCAAATAAATCAAATCATCCTTCTCACATTCTTACATATATACAATTTGTGTTAACAGCTAGCATTATTTTACCTCTTTTTTTTTTAAAAAAAAACCTGTTGTTTGGAGGACTGACAAAAATATAGTGCCTGAAAATCAAAATCTTATTAGATTGTGCGCTCATTTGGTTTGTTTTTGCTCTTTGATTTTGCAACTCTTGCTACTGCGGTGCACAGCAGGAAATTCAACTGAAGTCAATGACTAAGCAAATAAACAAAGCAGCTGCTTTAGAGTACTTCAGTCAGGTCCAAGTCCTGAGTTAGCTAAGGACTAGTTAGTTAAAGGGCAAGTTAGCTAAAATAAGGAAAAATCATAACAGTATAAAAATACTTTGTATCTGTCCCATTATAAAGGACATTTATTTCAGTTGTTAAGGCATTCATTGTTTTTGTGTGTTTTTTTTTTGTTGTTTTTGTTTGTTTGCTTGTTTTTGAAAAATTGAATTGATGGAGGGAGCTTGCTAACTGCAGAATAATTGGGGCTAATTCTGTTTTGGATACACACGTGTGGTTTCTATTTGATTCAGAAGAGGCCAGAGGCCATGGTTTGGCCCTGAGTGATTTGTGACAGATAGTGTATAACAAATAAACTAAGTAGAGATCAAGGGCTTTGGGTAAGCATCTCAGATTCCTGCCTGGGAAGATGCACTGCTTTTGTTATAACTTGCATTTCAGCAACATTTACCAGTTATTAGAACTTATATTAACACAAAAAACATGATGGTAGGAGAACTATATTAAACAAATGTGGGCACATATCTCAGGTGTTTCTCAGTGCTAGTTGCTCCCTTTAACAAGACACACTGTTCAGTCTGACATGTGGACATGATGGAAAAGGGAGACTGCTTGTACATTATAGCAGAATGATCAACCCAGTGGATGTGGGAGCACAACGCGTAACCTTTTGCTGAGTAAACCCTTCAACATTGTATTACCTTAGCATGATACTATCAGACTATTGTACTGTGCCTGGATACTTCAGTGTGCCTCCGTGAGGCACATGTTTTAAAAGTAATAGGTGTGGCATATAGATCTGGGCCTAGTTTCAGGTGACATTTCTAATCCAGAGAATAATTCACAGAGTGCTTATTTTGGAGGTAAACATGTTTGCTGCAGGTATTGACTGGAAACGGGTACAAAGATTGGTGAATGCATGACTTTTACTAGCAGTTTTATGCAAGCATGTGAACCCGCATCCCAGTTAACATTCTATTGGGTTGTGTCATTCGACTGAAATACTGTGCATTCAGGAATAGGATATCTTGGCAGTCTGAATGGGGATGTTTTCATGTTAACTCCCAGAAGAGTGATGTTAAATTGATGTTACCAGTTTTGTATTGCACCCAAAGTACTAGTTTTGACACCAACTGCATGCAGGCAGATTATAATGTAAAATATTGATCTGGAGGAATTTTTTTCCCTCTTCAGCTGTATCTTAGCTTCTAGCCTTGATCTTAAAAGCTAAGATGGATGTTAGGTATTACGATCTAGCAGAAAGGGTAAAAAATCAATTTTATCTCCTACTGCTTAATTCTCTCATCTTCCAGTACTTGAGCAGTGGGTCTGTAACAACTGTCAGCTTAAAATCATTTATTAGGTGATGTTAAGACCATTTCTGGCAGATGAATATATTACAATATGTACCTTGATGCTCCTGAAATCACCTTTCTGATTAAAGATACAAAAAGAGCATGGCAACTAATCAATTGTTTTTAATGGAGTAATGATTCCACAAAGCACTTCATTGCAGAAGGAGAGTAGTAAGATCTAATGTAAGAAAAACTATATGTGTAAGCCATGCATTTTCCAAGACTGATGGTAAAAAATGATAGTTAGTCATTATAGTTTATGGATTTTAAAAGCAATCTAAACAGATAAAAATGGACAGTTTCAAAATTTTTTCTTTTTCATCTCCAGTATAATGAAATCAAAGGAAGGATGCTGATCTTTGTTAACCTTGTGCTGAGTTACCAGAAAAGCTTTGATTCATTTTTAGCTCGAATTCTAGATGTAGGCAAATTTTCTATTAAAATATATTGATGGATCATCAAAACATCCTTGGAGTTCCTTATCTCACAGGATGTCTTGAAACTGTGAAGTAAAAAACTGTCTTCCCACTTTGCATTTGGAGCAAAATTCAGCTGTAGTAGAAGATTTGTAGAAGCCACTATTCCCTGGTCTTCCTTAACCTTTTAAATCTCATTAATCCTATTCTGCCATGTCCTCTGTAATTAAATTTGTTAAAATGCGGGCCTCATTCAGCCCTTCATTAGTCCAGTAAATCTTTGGATTTACACGTAATATAGATCAGGATCAAACTGAAATCATCACTACTGAGAGCAACATTGAACTGTTACTATTTCCTAATCATGTTGATGATTCTGTTCTCATATGTAATAATTTATTGCATGATGCTATCTACACTATATATATAAAAATATAACAGAACGAGTTATCATTCTCCACTAGGATTATTTATGCAATCCTATGCAATCCTATAATTTATGCTTTTTTTTTTAAAGATATTGTGCAGGCTGTTAACCTACTGAAGAAGCTCAGACAAGGTAAAGATTATAAAATACATGTGTCATTTTGATCTCTCTTGAAACAATATAGTCAGGGATATTTCAGTTGAAATGTGTAGAATTTTATACTTACTTAAACTCACTGAATGACACTGTAAATTGCTACATATAATGAAATCATTGTAGGATTAGTATTTTACATCTTTTTTAAGACGGTACTAAAATAATGTTAAGACTACATATCTCTCTTAACCTTCAAACAGAATGCAATCTACTTCTGTCAGTTTCAACATTCCTATTAAAAATGAAGCAAAAAGTCATGAGATTAGATCAAACATCATGAAATTTTTTACATTTATTTTCATATTTCTTTTTTTCTCCTTTACCTTCCCATTTCTGAGCATTCAAAACTAGTAGAGGAAAGAATTTTAAAAGATTTTTTTTCAGTCAGATGACATATTTGAGGAAAATGACAGTTAAGGTAGCAATAAATAATTTACACATCCAAGACTATCATAACGAACTGCCTCTCTTAGTAGAAAACTATGAAGAATTAAATATGAAAATACATTGATGTACTTTATTATGTTTATAGGTGTATGATCATGCATTATAAAATACAATGTTCCAAATACAAAAAATGTATAAGGGTTTTTACATCAGCATAAAAGGATGCGAAACAGATACATTGTTTTATCCTCTAAGGATTTTAATAAAATCCAAAAAATTTAAAGGATAGATGCTTTGAATTTAAAATGTGAATGTACTATTTCAATGTTTGTTGAGTGACTTTGGTCAGGCACCTTCACAGAAATTATTGCAGAAAAAAATAAAAATATATTATTTTTGTTATTTTCTTCTATTAACTGATATAAAATCTCCTTAACTAAATTAACAATTACATTAACAAAATCAGAAACATAAATCTCTGATTTTCTTTTGTTATATCATAATAAAACAATTATGTTTAGATTTGTGTAAATTTTAGAGAGTTTTCTTTTAATCCTATCAAGGTATTTGAAGTAGTGTAAACAAAAAGTCTTTAACTGTGATCAAGTATGCAGATGAAATCTTTATTTAATTGTCTACATATCTTAAGCCATCTGTCTGTTCATTTCTGTACCTCAGGATTTGAAAATAATCATTTTTTCATTAAGGAATGGAAAACAGAAACTTCAGCAGCGTGGAGTGGATTATTGCAATGCATAGTAAATAAATATAATAAACCCACTTATTTTAATGATGCTTATATATACATGTAACAATACATCTGTGAAAATTACTAAGATGTGAGCTGTAAATATAAAGGCTGACACTGAAGCCAATTGAAATCCTTATCAAAGGTCATTCTATATTTAAGAAAACAATAATTTTGTTGTGCAGCAATTTCTATGTTTGTTATGAATACAGCAGAAGGAACAAAATAATAAAGCACAATACCTTTCTTCCTTTTGTGCTGTGGTTGCTATGTTGTCTTTCTTTTCATTAAAGAATAAAACGCACAAAAGAACAAACACAGGCTATGCTGGAATGGTTGGAATATTTAAATTCATCTGGGACTGTGCAGGTACCAGGTTGAGGAGCCTGCTTTTCTGATGATGTTGGCATCCCTTCTCTTCTCATCTGACTGACAGATTCCATTCCATTCCATTCCATTCCATTCCATTCCATTCCATTCCATTCCATTCCTCCTCATGTCTGGACAAAGGATATTGTGATTATTTTGCATACCTTCATCTGTTTTAAATAATGGACAGAGAACCTGGACTGTAACATCAGCTGTTTTCTTCCAGCTAGACAAGTCCAAGTGTTTTACAGGTAAATAAATCCAAATATTTAGGAGAGTAATGCAATCCCAAGCAGTAATTTGCTCAAATCCTCAGTTTTACATGGGTATCAGTCAGGTCTCCTATGACACAGTAGAAATAATTCTGTTGCAAAAAGCACGCCATCAACAAATTTTTGGTATCCAAACAGAACTGTAGCATTCATAAAATTGAAGAAAAAATATAATAAATACATGTAATAGCAGGTTTCGATTCATCTCACACGTCTGTACATCTAATATTTGCATACAAGAGCATGTAGTTGATCTAAACTGGCAAAAATACTGCCAGATTTATGTCTATGAAGTTATTTGTCTTCAGTCAATCTGGAAATGATTAAATGTCGTATGTACTGTATTATTATTTTAAAATTTCCTATCAGAATTTAAAATATATATATAATTCTGGAAGACTAAATAGCAATTCAGTAAAATTATTTTCATCATTTTCATATATGTGTATGTTCAAAGATGTGGATTTCTGCATAATTTAATGTAGGACGTGAATAGCATTAAACTGCTCTGAGAAAGCTGAAGGAAATTAGTATCAGAAGAATGATAGCTGAAAATACAGAAAACATAATAAAAAAAAATAGAGGGTGGAACGTATGCGTTTTTGATATATTTCTGTGTGGACTACATGCCAAACATGTTTGTGGAGAGGCATTTCTGGATCTGGAAGCATCGTTTTTTCCCTTAGGAAAGCACTGCCTGTCTTAAAAGGATTGCTTTGTCCAAATTATTTTCTTTGGAGTTTATATTTTTATTTTATTTTATGATGTTTGTGTCCAGTACAGAGGGTGTTATATGTTATTTAGATCTGACCAATTTAAAACTTTTCCTTGAAATGGAAGATCTGGACTGACCTGTACTTCAGCAACCCCTTAATCTATATTCCTACTAGCTCAAAAAAAAAAGTTTTTTTTTTTTTTTTAAGGATTTTGTATTTCATATATCAATTTATTTTAGATTGTGTTCAAGAAAACCAAGCATATTAATACAAATGTGTATAATGGAAAGAATCTTACAACATTATTCATTTTAAATAGCTATTTTAACCAGGACATTCTAAGAAATATAAACCTATTTCTCACACCAAGAGCCTAAGCTCTGCTTTCATACAACATACAGGTAACTAGATGAAAAGGGTCTGTTGGAAAGGGCAAAGTCTGGGAAGGTGTACATTTCCCTAATCTCCTCAGCTTCAATGAAATTATATCCCCTGAAGTACAAAGCAATTCTAAACTCATGAAAACACCTGCTTGTACATTATCTTTTCAGCTTTTTCAGCTCGTGTCTAAGCGATTTCGTTTCTGCTACAGCCTTATGAGGGAACAAAAATATACTGAAAGCCTATACTTCAAAATGATAAGTTACATAAATGTCACATGTAGAGTAAAATGTTCTTCCTGAGTAGAAAAATATTATTGGTCATGTCTACATGTGCTTATACTACTGCTCTTTTCATGGTTGTTTGGAGTGAATTTACCTGACACCTAGAATCCACCTTCTTTGAGGAGCTTTGAAGATCCTGTCATTAAGGTTCAGAAGCTGAAATCTTCGCTTTTAAAGCAATCAATTGAATCATACTATGCAAGTATTAAAACGTTGTTTAGGGATCTAAATCTAAAAAATAATAAATATAAGAGTGAATCAGTTAGGGAACTAACATGCTGATTGTATCCTCAGGTAATTTTTTGTGTTTCCCTGTGTAAATCTTTTAGAATATTTCCTATTTTTTATCTAGTTATTGTATGTGTAGAATAACTTAAATTGAGTGAGAATTTCAATCTCTCTCTATATGTAATAAGGAGGTAGAAAGGTAAACCAAATAACTATATATCCTTGCTTGAATTTTTACCTCAACAAATCTTTCTAAAATTACATAAATTGTTCCTTAAAGAATGAACATATTGAGGGAGTGTGCAGATGTGTAAGTACATAAAAATTGCTCATTTACTGAGTAGTTCAATGTATTTAAGATTTACTAAGTTTCTGGCTATGGGATGTGTGGGTAATTATGAAGCTGATGAATACGAAGCAAAAGAGAAAAAATAGCAAAAACTGTCTAATTTCTTGGCTATCTTTTAGTAATCAATATTCAGGTTAATTTAAAACAAAAACAAAAACAAACAAAAAAACACTTTTGGTTCTCCTGTAAATCTTGTAGTTATGCTTTTTTTTCCCATGATCTGATGATGGAGTGTGTGGCTGAGCACTGAGGATACCATAGAACTAGATGCTTTTATGCCTCAAGGGTATGGTTCTTAAAGTGACTGGTACTTCTCTTATGAAGAATTCGAAGGATTAGAACTGCAAAGATGTCATACAGTTCTGTGCTAGTTCTAGAGGTCCCTGACCCACCTGCTATATAGATCCTGAGAAACAGTAATGCAGTTGTGATTTCCAGTACTAATACAGTTGTGGTTTGCTTTTGGAGTATATAAACTGGTTAAAATTCTGATTCAACACAATGGAAATTTATACTGAAAAACAGATCTTGCTTAGCTTTCTGACTACTTCTCTGTTTAGCTTGACTTGTGTCTTACAGAAGAAAAACCTTATTTTCAAAATAAAATGTTGTTAAAGTGTTATTTATAGAAAGTGAAAGGCGTGTAATGGCATATAAAATAGGTAAGTACATGAACAGATTAATACAGCTAAGGACCAAATTACAATGTTAATTCTCAGCCTTAGTTTAATTCCAGGATAAATCATATCTTCTGTGTTCCCTCGGGGTGTTGATTCCTCTCCTCAAAACTAAAGTGTACTCAAAGAAACTCTTTCATTTTGTGACTTTGTTGTTGTTGTTGTTAAGCGTCTTTTTCAGATTTTACAGGGAAACAAAGCATGTGCCTGAAATTGGACCTCCGAGGACTGTTAGTAAGGCACCTAAAAATCATCACAAATGGACTCTCAACCACATAAAACAATAAAAATGGCTCACAGTTGTTCTGTATTGCAGGTCACTGTAGGGAAAGCGTAATCTAGTTCTGTGGTGAGCTTTAGTTAGCAGATACTTTTAGATAATTAACTTTCCTCAAACACTGCTCAATATGCCTCATTTATAATGATCTCATCTACTCAAAGTTTTTCAGTTTCTAATTAATACATAAAGAACACACACAGCAAAATAATTGAAAATTCCATGTTATAATGCATTACTTTTAATTGAACTTGAAGTACCATATAAATATCTCTAAATGTGGAACAAAATGTCCACATATATAGAAATGCTTAGTTTTTAGTAAGAATAAAAACAAATTCAGTGGATTTGGAATGAGAGCCAGAGTCCATATGAATCCAGGAAATCAAAAGTTTGGAACCTTCTTGTAACTCTGTGCATGTGTGCCTGTCTACAGAAAAAAAAAAAACAAAAAAAAAAACATTGTTTTGCTATTGTCCATTTGCTTAGATTTTATTTACAAAACTTTTTTTAAAGTCCAAATTTATGAAGATTAAGATTCATTATGATAGAATTCTGTCTATATGAACAAACTGTTCATTTTTGTCTATTTATCTAGATTTTTTCCTAATTATATCACATTTTATATTGTATAACATAATCTCCCATATCTGTATCACATCCTGGAGACCTAGGCACCATCGGGATCTCTTTTACCAAAACACAATTTTCCTCAAACAAGTCCCTTTTACTCATACCACCCCTGCTTTGTTTTGTTTTGTTTTACCATTTGTTGCATTGTTACCTTATGATGGTATCCTTATGCTTTTCCTTTAACTGTTTGTCCAGTATCTGTATTCCACTTATGATTATCATTGCTATTTTGAATGATTTACTGTTACTCTCAATGTATACTAATGCCAGAGCGACCGTTTGGGTGAGTGACATTTATTGCATCCTTACACTTTGTCACGGTCAAGGGTATTTAACAAGTCTTCTTCTTCACTAGTAATAAGGAAAGAAATTTAAAAGACTAAAGTAAGGAAACGGCAATATGACTATTCTGTGTCTGTTTCTTGTTCCTCTCTTTCTAATAGGCATAGCAAGGCTTTAGGTTGCAATCCGTAACTATGCCATGTTTTCCCATTCAAGGTTACTGTAAATTCAATTCTTCCTGGCAGCACAAGTTATTCACCGCTCAAGTCTTCCTTCTGACAAAGAAATTGGTTGCACAAGAAAATGTGTCTAGCAGCCTTGAAATGGAAACAAATTGTGAAGAAGGAGGAGCAAGGCATCTAAGCACTTCTGCTTCATCTTGCTAACAGATGGGATCTGTAACACCAGTCACCAGTGCTTGCCACTCCAACGGAGTTAAGGGAAAGGAAGCATTCATCAAGCCAATCATTCCTCATTCTTCAAACAGAGGGCTGTTTACATCATGTCAGCAAATTATTACCCTCTGCTGCCGTTGTTGTGCTACCTATTGGAAAAGGCGAAAAGGTTATGTTTTTATATCCCATGAATATGTTGATTAAGGAAACAAAGGAAGAAGCTGGTTCTTAACATTTGAGAATGGAAAAAAAAGAAAAAAAAAAAGGAAGCAGGCATCATCACATTCATCTCTGACATGAGATATGGATTTTTCCAACAAATTCAAAGCACAAATGCATGCATATTATCAAGGGAGAACCAAAGTCTGGAAGTACTTTACCTTCCCACTGGGTAATGGCTACTTCTTAAGGCTTCATTAACTGTGCTTAAGAAACCAGTGCAATCTAGCCTGTGTGGAATTCTGAAAAAGCACAGCTATAAATGACCCTTATTGGGCCATCAATGTGAAAAAATAGGGATCCATAAACACAAAAATATTGATAACTACTGCTTTAGGCATTGAATTCTTATCAAACTTAGGTTTAAAATTGTTCAGGACTGCTAAGTGTGTCATGTAGTCTTTATGGAGTCTTTGTCAAGAGTAAGACCACGTTTGTGAGACTTGGAGCTAGAGACTTCTTCTCACAGAAGATACATGAAATAAGTCTACCATTAAAGGTGGAATTTGGGTTATTTTAAAATATTGGGTGTAACTGTGCACAAATTTATTCATGTGCTTTCTATATGTTATTTTGGTCCAGGGAATTTTCAAGGTCTGTTTTGTTTCAATGTGTGCATTTCACCATTGTTGGAAAAGATTGTTTTTTTTTGTTTTTTTTTTTTCCCTCAGAGATTTAGTTGGATATATATAAGTATTTATAAAATTATTCCGTATGTATGCAAAACAGAAAATAGTATATTCAGTTTTGGCATGACCAACAGGTCTTTTTGCTTCCCAGTCTAAACTGTTTTGGGTACACTTCAAACCTTCAATTTGTGTGATAACTTTATTCCATTTTCCTTAAGCTTTTAAAATCTAGTAGGTTTTAATGTTTTTTTCTGTTTTAAAGGATGATTTCTAGTCTGAAAATAGCAACATTTATGTAAAAAGTATGAATTTTTATTGTAGGATATGCTGAATTTTAGGATCCCAGGACTGTTGCTCATTAAGTGGCTAGTATATTACATAGTTTATATTCTTCCTACTCATCTATATTTATCTCTAGCTCAACAGAGACTTCATTCTGTCTAAAAGTGACAACGTTATATTGGGTACATTGCATTGGATTTCTTTTACTTCAACCATGTGCATTTTAATAGAGAATGGTTCCAGCTTTTTTTCCATGCTTTGTGAAGTGCGGATGCCTTTCCGTGTCGTCCTGGACAGGTTGCACACAAGTAGCTGGTATACCCTCAGTTCTGCATCAACATCTGTTACCTGTGCACTTGAGTGGCTCCTGCAAAATGAAGTAACTCCTAGCACTGAAATTTCCTTCTTTTTCATTCTGAAAATGCTGGTTAATGTACTGTTCCAGTTCCCAGGTACAGTCCATGAAGACACTGCTCTGCACTTGGGAGCTCAAATATGATAAATAAGTAAAAATCAATCTCGGTGAATACTGGAGGTGAAATAGAGCTTCCTTGAATGTTTATATAGATAAAGCTGCCTCAGCTTTATATTCAAAGCGAACAAGCAGCCCAATCTTATCCACATCATTAAACTAAAATTTATGTGTTGATTTGGAAACAACAAAAACAGCAAACAAAAACACAAAGAAATTTCATCTTTGTCTGATTTTTATAACAAATTCATGTTATTGTGAGAAGAGCAGACAATTTTCAAGGCTTTTGGGACATCAATGCCTGTAATTAATGTGTCGACATAAAACATGAGTTCTCTAAATATTTCTACAAGGCTTTTTTCTTTTTTCTTCAGAAGATTGCAACTGGAAAAGACTATGTATATATGAGGAAGGTCTCACATTCATGAAATGGCACTAGCCCTAGAACAGAGTATGTAAGACTGTAGGAATAAGTAACATGTTTCTTTCTGGGACAGACTCTGGGACAACACTATAAAGAACTGTAACATTGTGAATTCTGGAGCACAGGAAGTTCCGCACCAACATGCGGAAGAACTTCTTCACGGTGCGGGTGACGGAGCACTGGAACAGGCTGCCCAGGGAGGTTGTGGAGTCTCCTTCCCTGGAGATATTCAAGACCCGCCTGGACGCCTACCTGTGCAACCTGCTGTAGGGAACCTGCTCTGGCAGGGGGGGTGGACTCGATGATCTCTCGAGGTCCCTTCCAACCCCTGCAATTCTGTGATTCTGTGATTCTGTGAATTCTTCCTCTTTCTGATTGGTTAAGAGAGGACCAGGGGCTAACAGCTGACTAGAGAACCGAAACTGTAACAATCTTGTGAAGGCCTCAGAACAAAAGCTGTCAACAACCACTGTGCAAAGGGAGAAGTATGGTGGTACAGCACACACACAGCATGTGATGCAAGACACTCACTGCCTGGCAGCAGCTCCTGGCCCAATTGGAAGGGACTATCATATGGCATAAAAGGCATTGCCAACCTCACAGCCTGCAGCACGTGCCCCACCACATCCTCCACCATCCCAAAAGAAGAAAAAGGACAGATCCTCAGGACATCACGGAATCTGCAGTGGTGACCTTCCTTTTCTTTTTTTTCTCACTCATCTTTTCTTTTCCCTCACTCTCTCTCCTTTCTTTTAATAAATAAAGGCACACTCTTGCTTGATCAACATCTTGACTCCGTTTCAAGTCTTAATTTGGAGAGATTAGGATCGATATAATGAACTGCAAACCACTTCTGTTTGCAA
Source organism: Penelope pileata (assembly GCA_013396635.1). NCBI lineage: Eukaryota > Metazoa > Chordata > Aves > Galliformes > Cracidae > Penelope > Penelope pileata. The sequence continues at coordinate 197,650 of WBMW01000414.1, read as the reverse complement.
CAAGGAGCATGTAGCAATACAGGCAGAATAAAACTATCATAGTCAGCTGATATGATGAAGAGGGAATATAGAAAAATGTGAGATAACAGTACTGTCTGGTATGGCATATAGTTTTGTTTTACCTATATGGCTGTGCAGCTTCCCCATTTCACAACTTCAGTCAGCCCTAGTAGTTTTGCAGATGAGAAAAAAGGTAGGACTCTCATCTAACAATTTTCCTTTCGCAAAATTAAATAATCACACAAAACAACTCCTCCCACCCCAAAACACCATTAGACAGCAATAATGGAAAGTGAAAGTGGAATACCTAATCTATCTTTAAAAGTATGCTTTTAAAATGATGTGAATGAAGAATGCTAACCAAAAATATTTGGTACATTAAATAATTATCTGTCTGCAATAAATTTTTTTCAGCATTTGATTTTGTTACATACATCTTTTGTTATTTGACATAATATATTGTACCAAATGGTATATAGAGAATCTGAACCTTGAAACAGCCTATCTGAAATACTCATGGTATTTTGACCATAATTGTAGACATGGTATACAGAGCGGAACAGGCTTGTTAAACATGAAACTGTCTGCTTTTACAGAAATAGTCTAACCTCTGTTAGCCACAAAGGTTTTGAACAACTGGAAATTGTGCACAGACAGTCAGCTTGTCATTAATACAATAACACCACCACTTTTCTTATTTCTGACCTAATGTTTATATGCTATTCATTTGGCAGTTCTCCTCAGCTTTGCTCTGTTTCTGATTCTAAATCTCAGGTGCATGGTAACTTACAGTTAATACTGTAACTTCTGTGTGGGACTGTTATGTTTTATGATCCTAGGTTAAGTAATTCACACCACTGCTGCTGATGTTATGAATAGCTAGCATAAAATGAACACATACTTAAGTAAGTCACGGACATTGACAATAAAAAGAAAATTGTAATTTGCGCTGCATAGATCTAGATAGTTAAAACAGACCTATTAAAAATTGGACTGGTTTGAGTATATTTGAAATTTTTACTTCTGCAAAGTAAGAATATAAAAAAAATGCAGCGAAGTATATATATATAGATTAGCAAGTACACACACAGAGATTGTACAGATACAATTGTGTAGGTTTGTGGGACTGTTTCACAAACAGAACTTCACCAGTATCACTGAGATGATAACTATATGACCGTGTAGGCAGGTAAACATGCTCTTTTAAAGAGCATATAGTATACTTCTCCATTTGGAACTGTTATACGACCTAAAATAAATCTGGGTTTTGGTACTTTTGGATTTCTGACAACTTTTTACTTTAATTTTTAGGCTGGTTTTTCAACCTTCTCAAAATAGTATGATCAGGCCTACATTGCTGAGTTCACCAAACCCTTCCAGAAACCTGTTCAAGTGTCATTGATTTCACATAACACATTACAAAATATTTCACATTATTTCTTACTGACACCTGGAGACTGTATTCCCTACACCTGAGAAGTTACAAGATACAATTGGTTTGTACACCACTTCAGCACCTACGGAAACATGAATTCAGGTTTGGATTCATTCTCAGGTGCAGTACTCGTGATTTACTCAAGAGACTACAGTCTTTAAGTAAGTCAGAATGACAGACCACCTTTCTATATTTGGGAAAAAAAGAGAAGAAAGAAAAAGATTTTTTTTCAAGCAGAGAGATACTAAATGTAGTGCTGTATAAGTAATGATGTAAAGATGCCCACAGGAGACCAGTGGGGAAAACAACATTTGAGTAGTGATGTAAGCTGGAAAACCACTGTTTGTGAGATTTTGTTAAAAGAAGAAAAATGTTTCAATATTCTGTATCAGGACTGAGGGAAGTTAACAATACAGTAATAGAGGCATGAGAATAAGATAAAGAACAGACCTGCAAGGGATTTCAAGAAATGCACTAGCTTATAAATTCTCACAGACCATAATTGTTATATCTTTGCCTTTCCTAATAACAACAAAAAGGTATAGAATTCTATAGCTAGAAGCACTGCAAATTGAAACAAAATGTATAAGCATATTTCTGTCGAGGAGCAAGACAAAGATTAAAGTGGGAAACTGTGGTGAAGAACTGGAGGGACTGGTTTTGAGCCCAGACCTGAATGTAGCCAAAACTGGCAGTATCCCAAAGCAACTCATAATATGAAGATAAAATCTAAAATGTAAAAAAATAGTAATAACTATTAAAAAACTAAATTATTATTAAAATACTATATTACAATAAATAATTTTATAGTAATTACAGTGATTGTAATTTAATAAATATAATACAAAATATATATAATGTAACTATATATACAGTATATAGTATATAAAATATAGTATATGGTTATTATGATGATGGTTATCATGCTTTATATGCTACATGTAATTTACCATATCTTATAATTCATAACATTATTACTCACATATTAATATATTACTTTTAAACTTTTAAAAAATATCTTACTGTCTGAAAATACTGACATCTACAGTCTGTACTTTAGGAAGTCCTAATCAACCAGGAAATTTAACTACGTTTTTCAGTTTGTCCTTTTAATTCTTGGTGGATGAGAAGAGTACAATCTTATTTCTCTCTTCTTATCTGCTTGTTCTTTTCTTTCATTCTTGTTTCTTTAAACGTTGCTGCCATACTTGGGGTAAAATCCTCCCACTTTACATTCTCTGCATTCTACATTTCTCTACATTTCTTACAGAGGACCTTTAGTTTGGTTTCATAGCTGGGGCACTAGACTGTGAACTTTCTGACTGTGGTGCTGAACATGGTGCACTTTTCTTTTTAAGTATAAAGTAAGGGAATATGACACTCTTAACAATCTTGCTTCATAACAGTTCCCAGGGTTTGGAGGAAAAGGGTCACTGGTGTTGTTAACAGTATTGAACAGTTCACTGATGCAAAGAAATATATTTTTTCTTTCTGACATGGCAAAAGTAACTGAATACTAAGGCTCTTGTTCATTTGTGCTTAACCGTACTGTCTTCTACCAGTCATGCAACAAATACATCTAATATTTTTTCAAAGGGAATCAACAGAATAATACAACTAGACAACTTGACATCTAACACGTTGTACCATGCCTGGATCTGTCAGTGACTGACTGCTTAGCTCTGCAGATGCAGTTCATTTAGCCAATGTACAATTGAATATATTGGTATGTACATAAACCATGAAGACATTTAGAGTTTTGATAACATAATTTGCTTAAACATTTATGCAACATGGTCTGTTTTGGTGTTACAAAATACACATAAGAACATACTGTACTTAATGGTAAGGCAAGCAGCAGGATGTTAAGAAAGCTGTTTTGAGTGGTACTTTGCCAAATGTTAAAACTTTTCTTCACATTTTTTTTTTAAATTTAAAGCATAGTAACATAGTCATCAAAATCTGAGTTAGCCAAATTATCTATTTATGTCAGTCAGAGCTTTGTATTTCAGTCAAATGGTTCTTTAATAATATGTTTTGCACTTGTATTACAGAACGCATTAACTGCAATAGAAAGCAGAAATCAGAAGAGTAGAATTTCCGAGCATTTTTACATGATGGTGCAATACTGAAAATTTTCAGCTAGTGATTTGGTTTATATGCCTGAAGGATTGAAAACAAATTGCTCAAATTTATAAAATTAGTCATACGTTTATTTTGTCCAGTATCAGTCTAAACTGTTATAACACTTTTGAAATTATATGCCTCCAAAAATCTTTTTGTTTTTAATTGTTTGTTGTATGAACATCAACTGTGTCTGTAAGTGCTTAGTTTAGGGCAAGATACTTGAAAAATATTTCTGAAACACTGTAAAAATATTCAATAATGACCAATTGGTTACCATAGTTATTAATTAAAAATTTAAAAATAAATGTCATTGTAAAAGTGTTACTTTGAAAATAATGTTAATAAAAAAGCAAACAATTTTGAATTTGCTCTACTATGAGCATCAAAATATTATGTAAATGATGAAAAGAATTGAAGTATATTCTAAAATTGAAACATATTCTAAAAAAAAAAAAAGAGTATACGCATGCCATATTTACCTCTGCATTCCAACAGAAACAAGAGGAGCCCCGAAGAGAAGCTTTTATTTTCTCTGCAAGACAATATAGTAAGAAAACAGGATTAAAGCAAAAAACAACAGGTGAGGTCAATTTTAGAGATGAAAACTCCTATCTACATCTGAACTCTAGTGATGTTCAGGTAATTTGAATCCCAATATTCTGCTCAGAATTTATTTCTCTGCCTTTTGGTTCACAACAGTGTAAACACTAACTGGGATGAAAGTTTGAGATAATTTTTAAACTGTACCAATAGTGTAATATTTACACTATTTTCCAGTTAACGCATAAAGATCTATCTGTAATACTGTATTATCTATTTCTTTATAGAACTACTGATTTTTAAATCTCTGAGGACAATCTGCAAGTGTGTCAAAGAACATAAATCAGACTAATTTTTCAAGTCCCGCAGCTTTAATCTTTATCAAAAACAATCACATCCTCAAAGGGCAAGAGCAATAAAACATGCTGTTTTGATTTTTTTTTATTTAGTAAAACAATATTTTCCAAACAGAATTTGTTGCATAATAAGCGTAAACATATTTTACTGAATCATCTGTTTATAAGTAAATATTTGTCAATAAAATCTCTATAAGGAGAATCAGCAACTCAGTTTCAGTTTCTTCTTAAGATTACTCTGCAGTGTTGGTGTTTTCAAGAGCAGCGTTATTAAAAAAAGCACATTCTTTACATGAAAGATAAGTCTGAATTCTCTAAAACTCTAAGATCTATCTTTAGAGTACTATGTGTAAGCAGCATTTCTATTCACTCTCAGTACTCATAGAGTCCCTTGAATACTCAGGGGCTTCCGAGGTCTTCTATGCCATCTGCAACTAAGTATTTCAAGTAACATAATTTTATTGTTTAAAAATTAACTGTCAAGTAATATTAGTGATTATAGGGAATAGTATCTGTTAGCACCAATCACTATCAATTAAAGCACTTCAAGACCCATGAGGAATTGGAAATTCTTCAGATCAAAGCAGTTCTTCATGATTTTTTTTATATGCAATTTTTTTTATTTTTTTTTAGAAAAAGACCAAGTAATCCATGTAGCATTGCTTGTTTTTCAACTAATTGGCATATACACCTATTATACAATTACTGTGAAAATCACTCAGAAAATAATATTGCCCACTGAGGAGCATTGAAGGTGTAGATGTGAAGCCTTATCATTCAAGAGGAAGAGGAAGTATTTTGTTACACATCGTGGTTAGTGTCTCTTAGGCTAACTTAAACTCAGGGTGATTTTAAAGGTGTCTGATTATCTGCTATGTATACACTCTTTGCTACAACAATACTAAACCGCAGAGGATTCTACCCAACACATTTCTGCAAAATTTGTAGATTGCTTCTTTTTGTCTTTTTCAGAGTTCAGATCAGTGTGAACAGAGTTTGTGTAACAAGGGATAGAATCTGTCTGAGAGAGTGTATGAAGTCTTCACATTCAAGAGAGATATTTAAAGTTTAGTGCCAAAGGTCATAAGGTAGAAAAGCTTAATACAGATTCAATAACCCTTTTGCCTGCATGATAAGACAACATTCACAATCAAGGCAGTGTGTCTGGGCTGTCTTGACACAAGTAAGTCTGCAATAAAAGTATGCCTACCTTCACCACTGACTTTGTAGGTAGTGGTGTAAATCTTTGTACATGTTAACCAGATATTTATGAGGTGTTACAAGGTGCTTTCCAAAGTACACACAGAGCGATGTCATTGAATCTACCACAAGCACTCTTTTCTGCTCGTTGGTATTACAGAGGTGCTGCCCAACTGTGTAGGGCAGGAACTGAGCAGTCAACCAGAGCCATGTGCAATTTCAAAGGAAATGTCAGATGGAGAGATTATAACTCCATGCCGTAGAATTTGGCCAGGACATTGAAATTAACACTTTCAACATTTCTGAAAAACATTATGTGACCTTGCAAAAATGCAGACAGTTGGGATATGTTTCATATCTCATCCAAAAACAGCATACTTCTACAGCATTAAGCTCCCTGAAATCAGAATGAAAAATATATAGGTTATTATCCCAGAAAGTAACAGAGATACCTAGAAGCTAGCATGAATTAAATGATATCACTCCTAATTCATACATGTGAGGAAGCTAAAAATTAGGTCTTGGGTTTCCTTGCTTTTCTCCTTGGGAGGGACAACAACCTCATGAAATCCTAGCACATTTTTTTGGCATTTCCAGAGCAGAGTAAAAGTTGTGCCAAATATTGCAATTCACACATGGTCTACGCCCAAATACCACAAGACTATTTAATTTAAAAGGACATAAAATTTACTGCAACTTGTATCGTGATCACACAGGAAGGTCTGATTTTCTATTCTCCATATTTTGAACCACCTTGATACTAATTGCAGTACCTTCAGGTTGTGTTTGTTCAAACCATGCTCTGCAACATGGATTTTATCATCTCTAATTGGAAATACAATGTCAATGCAAACATGTAACATTACACGCTACTTTTTGGAGTAGTTTAAAAAGATTCCATGGTTTGATTTATATTAACTATAAATTAGTCCAAAAGCTATAGTATACTATAAAAAAAGAAATGCATAAAAACCTTCAGAAAAATCTCTGAGTGAAGTAGCCAATTTGCCTTTATAGAGTAATCATTTTTTCATTTGTTTCAGACAAAGACTTTTTACATTTTTAAAGTCTTTGCACATAAAAGATACTAATGCTGGGGGCTTCTTAAGAGTTGAGGTAATTAGTTCTAATGAAAAATGATGTTAGTTGGATATTTTAATCCCTAAATATTATTTTTACACCTTGGAAGTCTATGCAATTTTTTCTGATGTTATATTCTAATTACATTTTTGATTTAGTTTAATATCCATGTCCAAAAACAAAATTAAAAGAATATCTTGGGTGAGGTTAGAAATATGTATTCTTATTTCTTTTAATAAAAATAAAAGCCTTTATTTTCTATTAGGACATTTTAAACAAATCATAGCAATGGGAATGATGATCTGAGCTTCGGCTTTGTCTCATCATCTCTGAATCCACTGAAGAATCCAAAAATTTGCTCTAGACCAGACAGTTCTGTTCCTGTGAAATTAGACAGAATATGTGTTATGGTGTTTTTATGCTGACATTAGGGCAGCTGCTGAAGGACAGCTGATGCATTACTTGGCATAAAGCCTGCTCATTCAAAATTAATGCATAACAATTTTTGATCATATTTAAACTAACAGAGTAAATTATAGCTGCTTAAAATGTTGTATCAGCTAGCCAGAACACGTCTGAACTCAAATTCTAGGTATTTAAAAATTGAATTTGCTGTCCTGTTGGCCACTACACAAAAACATGCAACAAAAAAAAACATTGTTAGTGAGCCGCCATGAGAAAAGTTCTGCCTCCTCTCCTCTCCTCTCC
>WBMW01000414.1:97576-186913 GCA_013396635.1 Penelope pileata | reverse complement strand
CCTTCCCTTCCCTACCCTTCCCTTCCCTTCCCTACCCTTCCCTTCCCTTCCCTTCCCAACCCTTCCCTTCCCTTCCCTTCCCTTCCCTTCCCAAACCTTCCCTTCCCTTCCCTTCCCTTCCCAAACCTTCCCTTCCCTTCCCTTCATTAGATATAGCGTGACCAAATAGATATAATTATTAACAATCTATATGTCTTCCAGTGATTTCTTTCTACTTGATCCTGTTTATTTCCAAGTTTCATTTGCTTATAAAATAGAAAGGAAAACTCTCAGAAAGATATGCATATCCATTTATGAATAACAACAAAATTATCAACTATAACCCATGCAAATACTAATTCATTGATTCTGTCTATGATTCTTATTGTATTACAACTGTGGATGGGGAAGTTGGTTCAGTCCTAAAGGAATTTGTGTCACGAGTTGCTAAACTTCTTTCTTTATCATTTTATTTTTGAAAAGGGTAAGCAAAAATTCCGTCTCAGAGGAGAGGTGCAGTGCATTATGAAGTGCTCAGATGGTTTGATATTGAATAGCATATAAATATATTTGTGAATTAATATTTGTCTAAAAGACACTTTTAAGATCCTATATGTCTAGTTAGTTATGAAAAACCTTCTGCCCATCTGTTTCATTTGGCAAGTTCGTAGTTTTGGAGCTGAAATCAGTCTACTCGTACAAGCAGAAGCTAGAATTAAATGAATTTGTTATCCGTAATACAATATAAACCTAAGTTTTTACAATGTGTTTTGATAAAATGGATGAATATTATATTCAGAACAACGAAGCTGCACTACACAGGGTGTTATTTTACCTGATTCTTGTACTTCTTTCTAATGACTCTTTATCTGATGTTTTAAAAATCAATTACCATAAGGAGAAAATTCTTTCTCATGAAGGTACAAAACTAACAAAATAAGATTCTGATATCTTATTGAAGTCTCTAGATGCCATCATATTTTAAATAATAACTTGAAAATAGTGTACGTTTAGTTTATATGCAAATCTAGGATAACAAAATTTAGAAATTTTTTATCAAATAAAAAGGTTCTAGAACTGAAACATTTCTTTTGCTAGTACCACTGGAAAACAAAATTCTTTATCAGCTACTTGTAATGCAAAGTCCTTACTGGAAAGTGAATCCTTCCCTTAAGGCAACCTTTCACTCACTGGGCTGTGTCCATTAACTAAAGGTAGCACAGAAAAAGCTCTGTGTTGTCCAAGATGAGAAAAAAAAGCGAGTGAGAAGAAGATGAAAAAAATGGAAGTGTCTTATAAACTTCCACTTTGTCTTTGGAGATTACTTATGCTTCCTTTTTGAACTGCTTACTTCTTCCAAGAAAAAAAGAAACGAATAAAGGGTTGCCCCAAAAGTATCCTCTGTGTCAGAGTATACTTCAGAGCTATATGTCAGTGAAAACATGCACTTCAAAGAAAAGCAGAATTGATCATTATTTGTGGACAAAAACTAACAGCTCTTCATTTCCAACACAGTTTCTTATTGCTGATGCAGCTTTCTATTCAATGTTATCTTCAATTTAATAATTTCTGATATATTTAAGATTAGTTCCTGAGGCCTTGGCAAGTAAATGACTTTGAAAGACAGTTAATATTTTAATTTAAGACCACCAGTCTGTGCTATTATGCTCTGCAATAATTATTTTTCTTGCCCTGCAGAACCCAGTGTATGTAAGATCACTAGATTGTTAGAAGAGACAATGCTACCCAATAGTTGGAAAAAAATCCACTAACACAGGGTGTTTGGATGACCCAAACTGAGGAAATCGGGGGAAGTTTAATCGTTTTTGCCCCAATTCAGGGAAAAGTATGTTTTTAACTTATGTCTGGCGGATTTCCAAAATCTTTATGTTCCTGTTCAGGTTGCTGTCTTGAGCAAAGGTGCTTCCCAAATTCACTATTACAGTATTTGTGTCTTTGCAGAGCCTGTGATTATTTTTATTCTATCAACATTCTGATATAATTACTGTTTTTAAGGTGTTTTGACAGTGACAAATTATAAAATAACTATAAAATAAAATTTTAATATGTAATTCAAAAAGCTAAGTGATTCACAGAGAAAACAACCATTTGCATTGCATTGTGCACAAATTCTGTTACAAATTCTTTATCTCCATGTACTTGAATGTGATCTGTTCTACAATGTGATCTGTACTACACTGAAAACTATGTTTCTTGTTAATTGTTTAGCTAAATACCTATCTCTGTTCACCAAAAATCAATATTTTTGACCCAGTGATATTTTTTATAAATCTTGCACAGATAGAACAGAAAGAAGATTGTATTCATGATTGGGTGATGAAAGATTTTGTGAGATGGATAGGAAAAGTTTTAAAAGAACAAGCAGATATATTTGTCTTATGCATCTTATTCTTTTTTACATAACTTCTTAAACATATTCCACTTCTGAACCTTATTGTGAAAGTCTCAGAAAAAATACAAAGTTCAATTAGAATAACGGCTACAGCTGAGGTAAACTATCATTAGGCATGTACTGCCACTGTCCATCAAACCTGAAAACACTGTTGTGTCTGCACTTCAGCTCTCCTTGTGATGTTTTAATGACATTTTTTCCCACTTTCAGGGCCTCTAAAATACTGCTGAAAGTTGAAATCTTTCCTTTGCTTGAACTGCTAGTTATGTGCTAGTTGTGTATATTGGATTTATGAAGTACCGTGTGTTTAAATAATAAATTTCAGATTAAATCTGCCTGGAATTGCTCTGAATTGAAAAACAGATAAAAATAGCATCCTGATGAATACAGGCTTTGAGATTTACATCTATACAGATCTTATGGATAAAATTAATTTGTAAATCTTTACGCAATAATTATTGCTTTCTCTTGTTTTAATTGTACTTCCTTCAATTAAATCCTTTATCCAGCCTTTGACAGAATCGTAGTTCTGGCCAAGAAATAATGAAAACAATATGCAATGCCAGGGCTCCCCATCTCCCTGACTGTTTTGCTGACAGATAAATGTTTGTACAATTTTTGCACAGCTTCTGTCACTTGATATCCAAGTCCATTGCCTAAGCAAGAAAGGAAAAAGAAATCCACTTAATAATAAAGCTTATATTTTCGTCCTCCTTAGATTGTGTAGATGTTGTCTTATTAGGAATTCAGTCTGTCAGGAAAAGCAAAGTCTATGCAAAAAAAGTTTTTATTGGCTCTGTGTTATGTTACGGTACTTCTGTTAGATGGTGACATTCCTGAGACAGCACCTGCTACATGGATTCAGGCTGTTTGCCAGAAAAGAAATAAAAAAAGAAATGTGTGGTTTAAGTCTGAGTGACAATGGGCTTGCGTTACTGTAACAAATACCCATGTGTCTGAACAGTTGGAAAGTCAGAATGAAACAAAGTTGTAAGTATTGAGGATAAATATATGTATAAATGGCATTGTTATCACTATAACTTTCAGAGCAACAAAGATATAAAATGTCTTTTCTACATCTGTTCTCCTTTCCCCTGCAAATGTGACTATTGAATGATGTTTTCTATCCAATGGTGATGAAAATACAGAACTTTTTATCTCCTTTTCCCATTGATTTCTTTGTTATCTCTGGTCCATTCTACCACTGAAACAACAGAATCTGTAACGAGAAAAAATCAATCAAATTCTATTTTTCCTTACACCCTGTAAATACGGAGCTCTAGATTTACAACTGTATGAATGTGACTGAAGGTAGAGTTATATCTAGAAATATCTGCGAGTTTCTAGGGCTGTTTGAAGAAAAACTGTTTTCCACTTCACTCCCTAAAGCCAAAGGATCTCAACAAGACCAAAACAAAATGTACTTTTCAGGTATGATATAAAAGATCATTTCTAGTTTATGAGTTCTTTTTTCAGAAGAATGGTATTTTGGACTTTGAGAAGTCTGTCTAAGTTCAAGGTTGTTGATTTTATAGGAATAGGCCAGATGACCATAGCTTGCTGAGAGACATGTGTAAGTAATTGCTCAGTGTTTTAATGGGTAAGGCATAAATCAGTTGTTCTCTGAGTGATATTCATACTCATAAACTGGATATAGAACAAAATTAGACATTTCATAGGATCATTAATGGTACCTAATGCAAGCTTATTGTTTACTGTTATTTACTTATTCACCAGCAGTCTCAACATTTTGGGGACATTCTAAATATTCAAGACATTTCTATACTGAGAAACCTCATAGTAGTTGGAACTCATTAAAAGGTCCTTGGCTCTGTTTGGGAGGTATAGTTAAGTATTTCTTCATGAGAGGTGTTATGAGGTTGGAGATAGTGTGAAGGCACAAATTCATGTAATGTTTGTGAGAAAAATCTTAAGCAAATCTATGTCATGAAATCATGTCAAGATTTGTAGCTAGTATAGAATGTTTTTCGATAGGACTCTGTTCCAAACTGTGAGTGGTGTGGTAGTGTAGGAGTGTGTAAAGGATATGCTAAATAAGGGTTTTCTTTTGAGCCTTGCTAGTGTGAAAATATAATAATGTTAGAGTAAATGAGTTTTCAATACCTTGAAACTAGACACAATCTCTTCTGCTGATTTATTTTATTTATGCATAATTTTGCACCTGCCTCCTCTCATAAAATCTTTATATATTGTATTTTGCATATGCTTTTACATCTTTTTGCTGTGTTTTGAAAAGAGGATGAAAATAAGTGGAAATACTATTTTCCAAATATTTGACATAATATTTAAAAATCTTAGCATGAATCCAAAAGGATTACTTCTGAAACTGGACCAGAAACAGAGAGTCTTAAGCACTTTGCTCCCATTCCTTAGTGCTACCTGCTCTATTTGAATAATAATTGCACAGTTTTGTCTTAGCTTCCAGCTCAGACTGAGCTATTCTTCCCATCCCCTGAACAATGAGGTATTTACACTGCTACAGGTCACATAACCTGAAGCCCTTACCTTCAGTCACCTTGTCTACCTGTGCTGCAAATAAGAAACAACATGTTCACTAGTTAGGCAAAAGGGACTATGTCACTAAATATCCCATAAGCATGTGCTCCTTTAGAAGGCAATACATTCACTGTAAACACAGATTTTTCTGACACATTCCTTGTCTTTAGGCATTTTGTTGCACTAACAACAAACGTGTTAACATGAGAATCAATAAAAATTTATGTGGAGATTTAAAAAACCCTAATTTTTAGAAATTGAAGTCATTTATTTTTGCATTTTGAATATCATTTATTCTATTCTTTAAAGTAGATTCTGCTTTATAACAGGGATGTTATAGATTTTATGGTATCATTTTGCAAGTCATTTAAAGAGTTCTGATGGCTTAAATGCCATGAAAAGTTAAAGAGATTGTAAAGGAGATCATAGAGGAAAGATCTGCTATGACTTTTAGGTCTGGTATACTTTCAGAACAAAAGGAGTAGTTATAAAAGTAAACTCATATTGTCAGTTTTCTCTAAGGAGAACACAAAAATATGGTATTTAGAGAACATGTATGCAAGTTTAACAAAGGTTAAGTTCCACTTGTTTCACAGGAGGAACACTGGGACAGAAAAGTAATAAGTCCCAAGAAAAGCACAGGGAAACCTCATAATTGAAAAAAAATTATGAATTCGTTATTCAACAGTGTTCAAAGTGCATCAAGACTCATTCCAGGGCTTGAGGGCTCTGAAATTTATGACACTTTGAAGTCTCTTTGAAGGTAAAACTCTACGCCTTGAAATAACATAACTTTAAAATCCAAATTAGAAATGTATAGCTTTGGGTGTGGGTAGGGAAGGGCAGGCTCCTTTCTTCCTGTCCAAAAATTTGTGGATTTCCCTGTCTGTGGAGTGCGTAGGAATTCTGTTGTCTTCATGAAGCTCTACAGATACGAAGAATTTTGAGAAATTGCGAACACGTCAACTATTATCACACATTCATCCTTGTTCTGTATGTTATCTTGTTCTTTATGTTGTCTGCTGTCTCCCTGTAAAAAATCTTTTCTTCTATGAAAAGATTTAATGCAGGACTAAAAAAAATAAGGCTTTTTTTTTTTTTTTTCCCTTCTTAAATAGAATAGATGAGAAAATGTTTTTTTTTCTTTCCTGTTTTAATTATAAGATGAGATTTAGGAAGAAATGCTGGACTTTGGTCCCAATACTCATTATTTTCTTCTGATGTAGATCAGGAGTAATTCACTCAATGTTAACAAAAATACAGCACTACCAATTAAAAAAATGCACTCTACAAAATAGCTACTTATGTCACGTTATTATTTTGCTGATCTCTACTCCTCCCCATTCCTGCTCCTTAAGAAAAACAAGGAAGGAACTGGTGAGAACATGTTCCACTATCCATTATTCTTTCTTCTTCATCTCCAGTAATCTGTCATGTATTACATTTTTCCATCCTTGAAGGTATAAGTGACTATTAGTGATAACAGCTGCAGTGTGTAGATTCTGACCATACCCATCCTTGTTTGACATGACAGATTGGTGAATGACATTTACCTTGACAGAATGAGTTGTGTATGTCTTTATTTTTCTTATTGTATTCATATCTAACTTTTTTTAATTCAAGGTTTCTGTTTAAATTGTAATACATTTTCGTACTATTCAAGAATGAATTGAAATCTGTGTACAATAAATGGACAAAGCTGAGTAAATGTTACAAAAACAATTGACTGGATCATTCTTATATTAGCAGAACATCAGCAAAGGGAATGTAATTTTGTTTGGTCTTTGTAGTCTGCATTTGAAATATTTTATAAACCAATAATAATTTTTCAAAAGAGTCCCTGTGCCATTATATTAGATTTTAGGCACACTGTATTTTAAATCAGTGTAATATTTATTTGTGGGAGATGAGCATGGAGTGAGCTAAAAATCAGGATAAGCTGTGACACAAGAGTTGGACAGTAGGACAATGGGGGTATGAGTGTGAGTACTGGAGAAATTTATGTTTTGAATCACTATCAATTTTCCTTCCAATCAGTCTCTGATCTCTTTCTGGCCTTGGCATACACTATAGACCAGAAAAGGAGCACACAATGTTCATAGAATATATTGATTGTTTATTTAAAATTCAGTCAGGGATTTCTGTTTTGTTAAATATTTATTTCTAAAGGATTAAAATATCTGATTAATTTCTGTAGAGGAAAAAGTAAAATAGAAGATAATTAAATTCAGCACATATAATGTGGTGAAAAGGTTCTCCCTCAATAACTAAACTAATGGTAATCAGAATCATAAGTTCCATCTTGAGTTATGTGTCTCTCTGGAACTAGCTCTGTTGAGTCTGTCTCTCTGGAATTGGCATAGAATTATACCTTATCTGAGTGACACTTACAGATATCACATGAAAATTATTTGAGAATGTATGTGTGTATCTGTGACAGGGTTTAGAATTCACACTTTTTACAGTTTCCAGGAAGTAATGTTATGAATTGGCTTCCTCTTGTATTAGAATATTTCACTTGTATTAGGATGGAGGCAGTCTTTCCAAATGTAAAATTGTGATGTTTTATTATAACATATCACAAAACATACTTTTTAATCTAATTGAAGTAAGTGTGGGCAATCCATGAAATTAAGTTACTTGAAACAGGAAGAACTAAATAGTAGTATTGCAACTTCCACTCAGCTGCCCTGCATTCTGTTTGATGGATACATTTTAGATATAGAGGTCTATAAATAGGTATCCATGTCCACAATTGATGCAGTAAAAGGGAGTTTGAGAGGGTTTAGTAAAAATGTTACAAAGTTAAGCTCATTTAAACTTGCATTTTCTCAGTTGCAGCTTTCTAGTTTTTTTGTTTGTTTTGTTCTGTTTTGTTTTGGTTTTAATGTCAATTTACCCTCTTCCCTGACATACTACAAAGATGCCTTTGTACTAGGAATGTTTAAGTTATGTACTAGGAAGCATGCATTCCCAGGATGTAATTCTGCTATGATAACTGCCTTGATACATAATGATTTAGTTAGATAATCATACAGTTGCAATAAGAAATTGTTCAAAATTGAATAAATCATTGAAATTATTTTTTCCTGAAAAGGATAAATTTTGAATTTTATAACCTTAGCTTGTCAACACCACTAATTAAGCCTAGTCTTTTAATAATATTCCATAAAAATAGCTGTTGAGAGACTCGCCAGATATACTTTTGCTCAGTGAACTTTTATGTGATATCATACTGAACGTACATAGGTTGCTGAAGGTTATGTCTTCTGTTTATTCCCATGGAAACAACAACAGATACAAAAAGCACAAGAATACTACTTGATAGAGCAAATTCTCCGCTACAAAATGCTATTTTTCAACAGTCACCACATTTAGCTGTGCTTTTTCAGCAATGAACAAGAGCCTGCATGCCATACTTGTAAAAATCTGCACCAGCGGAGATGACTCACTGTTGCTGTCACCACTGCTGAAACACATCACCCAAGAAAGGTAAACCTAGTGAACTAGAGGCTGGTAAGCCTCATGTCTGTGCCTGGGAAGATCATGGAGAAGATCTTCATGGAAGACATGTTAAGGCACGTGCAAGATGAGGAGGTCCAAGACAGCCAGCATAGCTTCACTAAGGGCGGATTGTACCTGACAAGTCTGGTGGCCTTCCATGATGGAATGACAGCATCAGTGGACCAAGGAAAGGCAACAGATATTGTCTACCTGGACTTGTGCAAAGACTTTGACATGGTCTCACACCACATCCTTATCTCTGATTTGGAGAGATAGGGATTTGAAGTCTGGACTATTAAGTGGATAAAGAATTGGTTGGATGGTTGCAGTCACAGCGTTATGGTCAATGGCTCTATGTCCAGGCGGAGGCTAGTAACAAGTGGTGTCCCCAGAGGTCCATCTTGGGACCAGTGCTGTTCAACATCTTTATCAACAACCTACACAGTGGGATAAAGTGCACCCTCAGCAAGTTTGCTGATGACACCAAGCTGAGTCATGCAGTCAATACAATAGAAGGAAGGGATGCCATCTAGAGGGATCTGGACTGGCTTGAAAAGTGGGCCTGTGGAAGCCTAATGGGATTCAAAGTGTCAAGTGCAAGGTGTTGCATTTGAGTTGCAGCAATCCCAGATATATGTACAGATTGGGAGAAGAACTTCTCATGAGCAGCTGAGAAAGATTTGGGGGTCCTGGTGGATGAAAATCTGGATGTGAGCCAGCAGTGTGCTCTTGCAGCCCTGGAAGGCCAACAGTATCCTGGACTGTATCAAAAGAGGGGTAGCCAGTAGGGAGAAGGAGGCGACTGTCTTCCTCTGCTCTGCCCTTGTGAGACCTCATCTGGACTATCACATCCAGGTCTGGAGCCCCCAACGCAAGAAAGACATGGAGCTGTTGGAGCGGGTCTAGAGGACTCCATGAAGATGATCAAAGAGCTGGGAGCACCTCTTTTATGAAGAAAGGTTGAGGGAGCTAGGCTTGTTCAGCTTGCAGAAGAGAAAGCCTCAAGCAGACCTCATGGTGACTTTCTAGTACTTGAAGAGAGATTAAAAACAAAAAGGGAATCAAATTTTGCACAGTCTGATAGTGAAAGGACAAGGGGAATGGCTTTAAAGTAAAAGGGGGGAGATTTACATTAGACATTAGGAAGAAATTCTTTACTCAGAAGGTGGTGAGATGCTGAAACAGACTGCCCAGACAAGTTGTGAGTACCCCATCCCCGGCGATGTTTAAGGTTAAGTTGGATGGGGCCCTGGGCAGCCTGATCTAGTGGGTGATGACTGTGCCCATGACAGGGGGATTGGGGCTAGATGATCTTTAAGGTCTCTTCCAATCTAAGTCATTCTATGATTCCATGATTCTATCTATGATTCTAAGTTATTTGTCTTTCCCAAAGTTGACAAAGTCTACTTCAGGCAAATGTGAACTAATAGATTGTGTAGTAGTTATGGCAGCACAGAGAACAGTCAGGCTCTTATGGCCACAAGTTGCGCCAGGGTAAATTTAGATTGGATATGAGGAAAAATTTTTTCTCTCAAAGAGTGGTCAGGCACTGGAATGGCCTGCCTAGGGAGGTGGTGGAGTCACCGTCCCTGCCGCTGTTCAAGAAGCGTCTGGGTGAGGTGCTAAGGGATATGATTTAGTAGCTTAGTGGGTAGGGATGGTGATAAGAGGAAAGTTGGACTAGATGATCTTGTAGGTCCTTTCCAACCTAGTGTTTCTATGATTCTATGAAATCTATCTGAGAAAATGAATAAATATTCAAATGTTTACTCAATGCTGATATCTGTGCTGCTGAGGCTATGCTGCTATCTACAATGACTGTCATGTAATTGTGCCATATGTCATGCAATCTGGCCTTAACTTGTTATTTCTCTTTTGGGGGTTAGGTTCATGTTCCTTTTGGTCTCATCCAGCTGCAGCAGTATGTTAATAAGGAAAGGGACTTCCTTTGGAGCTATTATTGACAAAGAATGTAATTTACAAAATATATGAACATAATCATATTGAAAATGACATATATTGTTAAAGATGTGGATTTCCTGGAACTATAGAAAGGAATTGATTTTCAAAGGCTGCTAGGGTAATACTTCCAAGTTGCCATCATCAGGTACCTTTAACATGAAGGTAAAAGTAAAGAACTGAAGTCTAGCTAGTAGCTAGGCAGTTACTAAATACAGAGAGATGCATAATAATTAAGTACTATCATGATTATATTTTTGCTTTATATTTTATTCGAAAGAGTCTGAGCTGCAATTTTCTAAAATTAGGAAAGTGTGCTGAAATGACTGAAATGAATAAATAGTATTTATCATGCAATTGAAAACAGACACAGGAACATTCAGGTGTGTTATATAAGGCTGTGTATTGCCATGAGGATAAAAAGCTGATACCAGGTCTTAAAGTATACCCTCAATTAATTATAGCATGAAGTGGCATGACATATGGAAGGATCTGCAGATTTCAAAATCCAGCACTTAGCTTTGAAATAACTTAATCTTTTTAGTCCCATGCTTTAATTTTTAATATTGTTCAGAAAAGTCACTATAGTTTTCAAATCATAAGAGAAGGAAGAATAGTTTGTTTCCTGTAAATTGTTGTTTTATTTTTAACTACTTAATAGAATACATTGATGTTATGAAATGTTGACTCTTTCTATATCATTAAAATGATAGTAAAGCCAAAACTATATGATCGAGATGTGTGCATTCTTGTGGATAACACTAATCAGTTTCATTTGAGTCATTCGGTCTGGTATCTTATGTTATTGTCTGCATTTTTGCCAAAATTGTATTGTAATTGGATTTCTTGACTAGAGATAAGAAATTCCGTATTATGTGCCAGATTAAACTAATTTAAGCATTTGATTTTTGTCTTTCTAGTAAATCAACTGCCTAATTTTAATCCGGAATCACTACAAAGAGATTAAAAGAATCCTGTGGTTCAGACCTTATTTCTTAAGTTGCATGTATTAATTTTAGAAAGTAATAGACCAAATCCAGCTTTCTCTATGTATATTAGCTAGCAACAAGTGCTGATTAAAAAGGAATATAAATAATGGCTCATGACTTCCATTTTTAAATTTTAATTTTAAAGTTACATATATTTATTTCATAAAATACTTGCAACAATTTATTGTAGAATTTTTTAAAAAGAAAAAATATAATCTTGAAAACAACTTATTTCTATTAAATTTCTATATATTCAAAATTATTCAGAAAAGTCTTACGCTTTTAAGCCCTTCTTTCAGATACAGTCTGATGGACGGATGGAAAGATGGATAAATTGAACTTGCAAATAGATATCACAGTTTATTTTCCTAGTGAAAAAGCCAATTGCATTGGGAAAGCTAGCTATACAAACACAGTGGATGGAAGAAAACAGATGGTATACATTTCAATGCCTTGTTGCTCTTTAGTCTTTACGCATTTTTCTGAACCTGTTCCCCGCAAGTAAAGAATCTGTATTTTTTGATATCTCCAATTTAATGAAGACCCAATAAGTGAGGAAATAATGAAGGAATAATTAATGTTAGAG
This sequence comes from Penelope pileata, assembly GCA_013396635.1. Lineage (NCBI taxonomy): Eukaryota > Metazoa > Chordata > Aves > Galliformes > Cracidae > Penelope > Penelope pileata. Next base: position 174,966 of record WBMW01000414.1, on the reverse strand, counting down.
CTTGTTCTGTCATTTATGAGACTTAAGAAATGTTCTCTGTGTATTCAACCCAGCAAATTATTATAGGAAAGTCTTTGTTTAAAATGAGGACTACACAAAGGAAAATATAAATTATTATATATATTATTATATTAGATATATTATATTATAATGTAATTATAGTAAAAATAGGGAAAGATAAAACTCCCAAGCAGCCATGCAACATACATTCCAAATTGTTTCATTCTTCCATGAAGATATTTTGTACCAGTTATTTTTAAGAAATCCCCTCTCATTCCTCAATAGAAACATTGGTATGCAGGTCTATTTGCGGTTGGATGTCAGAGTGTAAGCTCTAAAGTTTTATATTACCACTATCCTAATATCAGAATCAATGACATTGTACAAACCTGGATCACACCCATCACCTGCAATTACAATGAATTGCTATTCATTGCATATGTGGTTGTTGTTTTTAAGTCACAGAGGATTAAGAAAGAGAGAAAAATGTACTACAGTTTCAACTCATGAAGGAGAAAGTGTGTGAGAGATATATACACTGTATATTTATTTACTTATGATGAGCCCCAGCCACAAGCCATTAGCTTACAGTTTCTCTTACAATCACCCTCATTGGCTATTCACGAAAAAGTCATGAATAGCAGGATTATATCACTTTGTTTTTGCTTCCTAAACAGGAGCTATTAAAAAGTCACTTTTCAGATTGGTATTATTAACTGTTTCTTAGGCTAAGTTTTACGAATAGTGCTTTACTTATTCAGAACAGGAGAGCAGCATAGAGAGTTGGAAATGGTTTAAGAAGTAATATGAACATCAAATTCTTTGTAAGACAGGAGTTAATCGGTACACGTTATCAAGTGTAGCTTGAATAAGGGAGATGAGTACTAGCGCACTGTAGGGACTAGAGAACTTTAGATAGTAATTCAGAAAAGATTTGCTCCTCTAATATCCAAATTGTCTGCTTTGGCTTTATAGATTTGTAAATTTTAAGGCCCCAGAAGGACATCTGCATCTTAACATAATGACAAGAAGACTATAAGACAATCAATTTCACAGTGATCTAGAATGAAAACCATAATTTCTAAATGTTTTAAAGAGACAATGAAGCATACTCAAACTTCAATATAAGTATTGAGAACACTTTACTTTATGGCATAAAAAATTCACTGCATTCCAGTAAGATGCCCCAAAGGCTCAAGTCATTGTTCATTACATGTGTACCGTAATCTTAGCCTAAATTTGCCCTGTATGATCACATTTTGGAAGCATTATAGATAACTAAGGGCTAAGAAAAAGTGGAAAAAGTTAAAATCAGGGCAAGAAAACCTTCTCTGTTACAAACTTTTGTTCTTCTCCGGTCTGACTCTGAAAGTTTGAGCTTTCGGCTTAGGTAGTGTTGTGATGTAGTGGTCATAGCTGATGGTTTATCTAGGTTCTAGGAAATCCAGAAGGATCACCTCTTTCCTAACCCAAAAGACAATGCACATCACTTTACCTGCTGAGAGCTGCAGCTTGAACTTTTTATTCAATGAGAAATTCACATCGTCACTCCACGGACTGCCATTTTGATTGTGGCTCACGGTGCTGATACCACATATCATCAGTGATAATGATTTGATCTACGAAACTGTCACCTTCAGCCTCGTATTGGTCCAATAGGTGTTGACAAACTTGCACACAGTGTTCTTTCTGTTGCTGTGTGAGCATTTATGGGGCTTACCTGCTGCAAAGTACAATATTCCAATCTTGCCACCATCATTTTCAAAGTATTGAAGCCAATATTTAGCTCTGTACACAGTTCGCTGATCATAATCTTCTGATTTGTGTGGATAAGCTAATCAAGACGCTCTTCAATTTGTGGTGTGACAGCTGTCTGTGGCCATCCAGAATGTGGCTTGGCTTTCATGTTGCTGTTGCCATGTCTGGAATGCACCACCCACTGCCTTATTGTGTTCACATCCACTGTTTGGTCTCCATGAACATTCAGCAAGCATCAATGAATGTCAATAGGTGCAATTTTTTCCATATGAAGGAATTCAATTCCACATCTTTACTTTGTTCCATGTCAGATGCCTTTTTGTCAGATTGCCTCTCTGCTACCATCTGTCGCATGGCAAAAAATTGGATGGAACATTGGTGACAGGGTTCAGTCTCTACTGCCATGCCAACAATATCTACCTCTGATGTCATGGGCCAACACAATAAAAAATACGAGGCATTACTTTTGGAACACCCCTCATAGATTGTTAAAATTTCAATAATTTCTTTCAAATTGAAAACTGCATTCCTGTTTTTGGGAGTATCACGTTTTTTTGCTTTCGTTTACAATAACACAGATATAGTCATGTCATATTGCTATACAAAGAAGGAACGTGAGAGGAGGAAAAATACCCCTAAATGGAGTAACATACTAGTGCAAAGAGACTGTCATCTCTTTCCATCAAAGCTTATACTTTCAAATTTGTACATTTCAAATAATTTGTAAAATTTCAATGCTTTAATCAGTATATTTAACTCACTGAAGCATTCAAGACAATGTGTTTTTCCTTTGTTCCTTTTCATCAAACTCATATAGAGATTTGTGTTGCCACATTGCTTAGGAGTTGAAGCAATCACAGGGTAATACAGTGGTTGTTTCAAGGAAATGGAAACTGTGCCAGGACGTATTCATTCCAGGATTTTCTTATGCAGTTTTCCATTAGTATCTGCAGTTTTCATTTGTGAAATTGTTTAAGATACATGGCAAGTCCAGCAGACAAATGGTTAGTAATTTCTCCACATTCACCCCTTAGAAGTACAATAGAAAGCCTATCTGCAGGAAACTTAGAAGGCCTCATTCACCCAGATGGAACAAGCAACTCAGAAATACACGGCTGAAAATCCAGAGATTAATATAAAGTCCAGGTAACAGTCTTAAAATGCTGAAATTTTAACATCTACAAATCCACTGAACTATTTTGTTTTGTTTTTTATTTCTATATTAGATTTAACTATCATTTTCTGTGTTGGGGTGGTCAGGGAAGGGAAGTCACCACACACAAATGCAAAATTAGTATCCTTTTGAAAATAAATCCAAATACACCTATCACTGCTTACAGAGAAAAGACACATTTGTTTTATTATAGATTTCATGGCAGCATAAGTATGTTTTTAACAAGTTAGGAAGAAACAATTGAGCTCAGGTTTCCTTGTTCATATTCATTATAGCCGTGCTACATGTCAGTCACTGTCACATTTTCCTCTTTGAAAAGTTTCCAGCCTTGTGGCATATGTGAAAATGTACCTGTTGTTTCAACCGATCTCTGTCTGTTCCTTGTAAATTGATACCTCTGTTTTATTAGCTTTAGTGCAACACAGTCTTTTGTAATGACGTTATTTTTCCTCTCCCCCTTCTAACGAATAGACTTGTTGAAAATTTAGTGGTTAAACTTTTGTTAATCTTGGCTGTCTGCAGAAACATGTTGGCTAGTCAGAAGGGAGGTTTCTTTTAATGTGGCATGAAAATATAATTTTTTTCTGAGTTTCTCTTCAGACACCAATCTCAAAACAGAACACACCCATTCTAGCCATTTTTCCATGACTTAGGCCTCTGTGGGTACATCACTGAGATACTGATTGCTGAGCAAGTTTAACATGATCTTAAAGGAAGAGGAGGGGGAAGATATTTAAAAGAACCAGTGTGTAAATATAGCAAAGAGGATTTCTTCTGACTAAATGGGCTAATTACAAAAATGGACATGAGAGTTAAGGACACTTGAACCAATAAGGTCCAATATTTACATTTCTGGAGGGGAGAGAACAAATTAAAAAAAAAAAGTGAAATAAGTGAACATTTTTAAGAAAGCTCTGAGAATTTGAAAGAAAATCAGCAAAATAAAACAGTTTGTGGTTCATCTTAGTCTAGTACTCTTTGATTTCACATGCTAAAAGAGAAAACTAAGAAATCAAAATTGGGAAAATATCACATTTTTAAAAGTCATTTGCTTTGTCTTTTTATCCTTATTGTTCTCATCACTAAAATAAATATACAATTCCTGACATCAGCATGCACTATATATAAATATAATGCACTCAGCAGAGTAGAATCCTTTAAGATACTCTTTCATCCATTAAGTACAGCTATGCCTGTGTGAAACCTGGCAACATTTTAATAGTACAAAGCACATTGACACAGTCATAAAGGGCAAGAAAAGCTGGATCTAGCTGGGCATCTCCTGAATAACTCTAAGAGCACTCACTCACAGGACAAGTGAGAGTTTTTTTTAGAGTTAAGCAGTTTCTCCTAAGATAAAAAAAAAAACCTTTGCCTTTTTTTAACACTGTCATGTGCCACTGTTTGGTTCCAATCCACGTTTTTCTTCCCCAAACTTGTATTGTACTTCTGGTTGGTTATAAGTTAAATTTAAATTTAAACTTGTTACAGGAAAGAGCCAATGATTTCTGCAACTATTGGATAGGAATATACAGGGCAGTTCAGGGCAGCAGATGTCAAAGGTGATATAAGCTTTTTCTCAGGTGAATGTTGTTAGAGTATTCACAGTTTTGGGGTCTCTTTGACCTCCCATTTTCATTGAAATCAATTTGTTTTGTAATGCTGAAAAGCTACTGAGCTGATATTTCATTTTGAGTTTTTATTCAATGAAATAAAAGGGGAGAAACTGAAGAAAAAACAAACAGTCTCCAGATTGTGTAAATAATAGTGTTACTCTAACCTTTACCTTTAAAATCATTGCATAGTTAAGAAACTGGGATAGTATATCCTGAAATGTAACCCAAAACCAACTAGAAGAATAGAGAGCTTTAGAAAGAAAGGCTTAAAATTAGCGATCACAGTTTGTTTCACCTGAGTGTAGCTTTGTCAGTCTAAATTTACCAGTCCCCCTTTCTCTCTGCAATCTGAGATGCATTCTGCCCCTCCTGGTGTTACTGAGTTTGAGGACTGTTAGACATAAAGGATTTGTGGGTAGGCAGTAAAGAGGAGAGCAGCAATGGTATGTGTGTACAGTGGAGGGTAAATGTGTTACACAGCTGTTGCTTTTCTCTGTAAGGTATGAGCAATCCTTAGAGGGTGAGACCTAGGAAAAACAACAGACGTGGTCTGAATGGCCTGGTGCCACAAAAGCAATTTCCTTCAAATGTTGATTCTGTTCAGTGTTAACCAATAGCACATGAATCATTAGGTCATATTCGTTTCAGATGTACAGTTCTCTTCATTCTACACATTTGATCACTAGTTGGGATTAGGTGGAATGTTGAATGGTGGCGTACAATTCTAATAAAAAATCTACATGTGACCACAGCCAGAAGAGGATGGATGCAGATCTTCAAGAGCAAACAAAGTACTGGAGATTGTGTAATTGTGACTTTGAGTTGATACAACAACAACAAAATGATTCTATTATAAAGAGAAACAGTCGAGGCAATGGTTACCAGGACTGTAAAAAAAAAACGATGCATACATCTTACTAAGAACATTCACATAAAAATAAATTCACTATTTTACTTGTGATCCTTGCTGCTACACATTTTCTAAGAGATTGTCCTGAAATGGTACTTTTGTATGTGATCATCATGACTGAAGCTTGTCCTCTTTTTTATCCTGTAGCAATGAAATTGTGTGATTACTTTGTAGTCTTTGCCAGTACTTTACAGGGCTTTCATCTCATTTTAGAGGTAATACTCTAAGGAATATATTAGTACACTGAGTTATTAACTGGACTTGAAGTAATTAAACAAATAGAATAAGTGGCAGTTCTTGCAGCCAGAATCTGAAAAAAGAAATGTAATGTGACTGATCATGAAGAACATTTAGAACTGTTTCAGAAATATGGACAGTAAAGACAGAGAATTAGGGCTCTGTTAAGGGGGCAAAGAACCCCAAACCTGTCAAATCACCTTGTCTTTTTTGAACTTACAAGGAATATCTTTCCTGACCATTGTTTCTTTTCTGCATGCAAACAATTTTAATAACAGAAGGAAAACTCAATCAACTCAGTGTGTATGTAGGTAACTGAATTTTACTCGTATATACCCTACCTGTTGAAAAGGTACTTTTTATATCCATCCTACACGATAAGGGGGTAAGTTTCCAGGGCTGTCAAAAGGCTTTTAAAATGTCTTGAGACTTGTAAGTTAGGAACTTGAATTTTATATTTGGATATTGAGCACCGTACACATTGCAGTCCAGCCTGATGAACAAGAAAGCTGAACAGTATCCAGGAGCAAGAACAGGAAATGATGAAAGCACCTATTTGGGTGGTCAGTGAGGAATGACTGTGCAAATGCAAGAATCTATAACAGCAATTGTTGCTATGCCAAGTCTTTCACTTTTCTCATTCAGCCTGCATGGTGGAAACAATGGGACCCAGTAGCCAGATCCCTGTGAAATGTCACTGCTGGGGCTCTCACTATAAACCTAAGAGCCTAATCAAGGACAGGATAATGATATTTCTGGTTGTGTTTCCATTATAGTTGGGCACACTTTGTGTTGATAGATTCATAATGTCTAAATGTGGGACATTTTAAAGCATCCCACAGCAACCTGCATCTTTCTGAGCTCACTTTTCCTTCTAGAAAGGGTAGGTGAAGCAAAAACGTGTACCTAGGTTTCCACCCACACCAAACAAGCTTGCATTGCTGGTATACCACAGAACATATCTATTCTGTGGAAAGCACATAATGTCGATTTCTTAGTTTTATTCTCATCAAATGAGACTATTATCACGCTACCTGGTAGCTTGTCTGAAATTAGGCACTTGGAAAATCAGGAGAGAGGAGATGAAGATGTAGGAGCTGACAAAACTGGCAGTGTCAAGACAAGCTTCATTTAGTACCCACATCACCGATCACTCAATTCATCGGAGTATTATGATCTTGCATAAATATAGGGTGGAAATTTAATTCTCTCTTTGTCAGACTAGAGTTTGTATATACCTAAAGCTTTCATGCTGACTACAAGCTCCACATGTTTCACATTGTAAATAATGGTGGTTATCATTGGACTACAGCCGGGCTTAAGAAATTTTCTGCATCCTATAAAATCGAGATTTTATAAATAATTACAGCAGTATATATATAATTATATAGAACAATTAAAACGAAGATTGTAATCTCTTCTTCCTGCCCCATACTTTTATTCCATGTTCTTTGCTCTTTTCAACAACCCTTCTACCAAAGGAGTCCTTTGAGAAGGATTTCTCGTGTATATGACTGACAGTAATTCTATTTACTAAAGTTGGCTAATATAATGGCAAGTATTTTAAAGTTGACTGATAAGTACTTTCTTCTACAGCTGCTAATCTCTTCTTAAGAGATTAATGCAACCCTCACCCTAGAGAAAATCTCTAGATACGGATAGATTTAATTCCTAAGTAAATTCAAGTTAAATCTAAATAAAATTAACATATGATTTGAATATGAATGTTTGGTAAATTGCTCATACAACATCAAGATGTTATGTCTTGATATAGCTCAGGAAATAAAATCATTTCTGTCATACTTATTTGATTCTCCTTTTACTTTGTTAGCTGTTTTCTAGTGTGAAATTCTAGTAAAAATTAAAATACTGGGCAAAATTGAAAAAAATAAAGGAGCGGACATGACAACAGACTTACAAATGCACTTTGGTGATCATGTTTATTGGTAAGTTGTTAGCGTTATTTAAATCAAAAAAAAAAAGTGATTTTTTTTTTTATTAAAAAACAGTGATATTCAGGGTCCAGTATAGGAAGATGCCTCTGAAATAACTGTCTATTTGAAACTTTAAATGCTCAAATGTTTTTTGAAGCTGGACATTTCTTCATAGCATTACAGCCAACCAAAGAATAGTACACTTTTTTAGTATCTTGTAATATATCCCTTTTAATTCATCACTAGAACATATGACATGCACACATATTTTACTAAGATTTTTTAAAGTGATTGATTTATTTTTTGCTATGGGAGCAGTTGTAGGATATCTGGTTATACATGCTATGTGAGATGCAAGTTAGTTGTGTCTTGAGGTGTCACCTAAGAAATAAACTTATTTATGATGTAAACCTCCTTCCTAAGTGCATTAGAGAAGAGCTGCTTCGGTCCATTGCAGCAATTTGTGATATTCTCTACAAGAAATTAACTTCATGGACTTTCAATATGTTCCAGGATGGAAAAAATCCTGTCTGGACATAAATTGCTAAGATAGTGGTGAAGATAAGCTGAACATCGTTCATGCTGACTTAGTCAAAACAATATTCCTCCAGTAAAACTTTAAGTGGCCTAGATGTTTGAACAGTGTTCAAAGTTTAATTCTCAGTGAAGGTGAGGGAATTCCTCTCTTCTTATTTGTTCAAGAATAAAACAGCCTTACTATTTCAAAATTACATGTACTTGTTGTGACTTTTACAGAGCAAATATGATTGTAGTAAAAACTGTCACAACTTCTAATACATAAATTGCTTTTCATCATGATTTTCTACTAAAATTTTACTAAAAAAATAAATAAAATCTGTAACTATTGGACACTGGAAAATTATTTTCCTTTTCTCCTTGTTTTCCTTATATCAGTTTAGGAAAGTATAATTTCTTTCTGTCTTTTCACTCTAACTTTTTAAAAGACACTCTGCAGTAAATGAAAATAGAAAAGAATGAAAGGCAAAGTATGAAAAAGAATAGCCACAGATATAAATGATGCAAATTTACATTAGCTTTTTAAAATAAATGAAATATCTTCCCTTTTTCAAAACTTGTGAAGTATGTATATGGCATAGTTCATATTGTTTGTGTTTCTATGCAATTCCACTTGCAGAATTGGGCATTTCAGATTCGATGTTACTAGTTGTAAAAAAAATTAGTTCAAAAATCAGATAGAAAGGAATTTTCTATACTTCCCTTTTTCTGTGATTTCTGTTTGCTTATTTAATTTATTGACTTTGTTTTTTTTCTTTTTTGTAAGTTTTTTTTATTATTATTATTTTATAGCAGAATATATGTGGTATCTCACGGCATTTTTCCTCTACCCTTTATTGACATGCAATGCACTGTTTATGTATTGTTCATGAAAGCCTAAAGTGTTGTCCATGATGAAAAACAAGACAAACTGAAACAAAAGTGTGAAATGCTGTGCAATTTCATTTATGTAGCATTGCTGCTTGTTCAAGCTAGTTTATAGAGCATAGCTGTTTGTTTGGATTTCATTCATCACACAAGTACTAAAACTAGATAGTTACCAAATAATTTGTCCCCAATTTGCATTCTGTGCCCTGCAGATAATTTGTCTTTGACTAAAGATTAGATTTTGAATATTGTCCTGCTCTGCCTTAGAATGAAACTATTTTGTGATATGGATGGTTGTGGTTTAGATTGAATGGTGGTGGTTGACTGGACCATGAATCTATCTTTTTGTGAAATAGCACAGCTTATATTTATTTATAAATATTTCTATTTATAGATGTCTGTTGCGACGCGAAGGCTCGAACAAACACTATACGATCAATATGATCAAGTGAATGCCCATTTATTGAGCTCACACAGATTCTTTTATAACTATTTGCTATCTTGCCAGAGACACACGGCTATTAGTGATTGGTTAAAGACAGTAAAACACACGTTAGTAGTCTAATTCTAATTGGTTATTGACAGCTGTTGGGAAATGAAATGTTATTGAGAAAACAGTTCTTGCTTTCACACGGGAGTCATTCTTTTCTCAGGAAGTTCTTGTTGTTTTGGCTGTCTTCTGACCTTGTATTCGACACATGCCTCGGAACTAAACTTCATCTTCACACGCACCCCAGCATTGTGTTCATACCAATCATCTCTGTTTAGATTTGTACATTGTCCACAGTTGCTGGATTGCTCACATGTCCGTTGTTGTGCAGAAATTCTCCCACAGATGTCAGTCCCAAGACAGTTAGGAAGGAGGATCCAGGGAACTACAGGCCTGTCACCTGACCTCAGAGCCAGCAAAGGTTATGGAGCAGATCATCTTGAGTGAGATCACACAGCATTTGTGGGACAACTGGGGGATCAGGCCCAGTCAGCATGGGATCATGAAAAGCAGGTTCTGCTTGACTAACCTCATCTTCTTCTATGATCAGGTGACCAGACTGGTGAATAAGGGAAAGGCTGTTGACAAAGTCTATCTGAACTTCAGCAAAACCTTTGACACTGTCTCCCACGGTATTCTCCTGGGGAAGCTGGCAGCCCATGGCACAGACAGGTTTACTCTTTGCTGGGTGAAGAACTGGCTAAAGGGCTGGTCGCAGAGAGTGGTGGTGAATGGAGTTAAAACCAGCTGGCGTCCAGTACCGAGTGGTGCTCCCCAGGGGTTGGTGTTGCGGCCCATCCTGTTTAATATCATTTTTCATGATCTAGATAGGGGAATTGAGTGCACTCTCAGTAAATTTGCAGATGACACCAAGTTGGGAGGAAGTGACACTCTGCATGCGAGTAGGAAGGCTCTACAGAGAGATCTAGACAGGCTGGATTGCTGGACTGAGGCCAATGGGGTGAAGTTCAACAAGGTCAAGTGCCAGGTTGTGCACTTTGGTCACAATAACCCCATGCAATGCTATAGACTTGGGGCAGAGTGGCTGGTGGACTGTGCAAAGGAAAAGGACCTGGGGCTATTGGTTGATGCTCGGCTGAACATGAGCCAGCAGTGTGCCCAGGTGGCCAAGAAGGCCAGTGGCATCCTGGCCTGCATTAGAAATAGTGTAGCCAGCAGGAGCATGGAGGTGATCGTTCCCCTTTACTCAGCTCTGGTGAGGCCGCACCTTGAGTACTGTGTTCAGTTTTGGGCCCCTCACTATAAGAAAGACATCAAGGCCCTGGAGTGTGTCTAGAGGAGGACAATGAAGCTGGTGAGGTGTCTGGAGCACAAATCTTATGAGGAGCGGCTGAGGGAGCTGGGATTGTTTAGTCTGGAGAAGAGGAGGCTCAGGGGGGACCTCACTGCTCTCTACCTGAAAGGAGGTTGTGGTAAGGCAGGCATTGGCCTCTTGTCCTGGGAAAATAGCTATAGGACTAGAGGGAGTGGCTTTAAGTTACACCAGGGGATGTTCAGGTTGGATATTAGGAAAAACTTCTCCAAAAGAATGGTCAGACACTGGAACAGGCTGCCCAGGGAGATGGTGGTGTCACCTTCCCTGGAGATGTTCAAGGTATATCTAGATGTGGTATTAAGGAACATGGTTTAATGATTTAATGGGCAATCTTGATGGTAAGTGGATGGTTGGACTAGATAATCTTGGAGGTCTTTTCCAACATTAATGATTTTTTGATTCTATGGTTCTATTGGTGGTATTCGTGGCCTAGTTGTAGTATGCAGAAAAAACAACATGAGAAATAAATGACTGGCTATACTTTTTTAAACTCAGTTATTTATAATTAATTGTCTTTAAAGAAAGAGGCCTAATAGAGATAAACTTATAGTAAAACAATCATAAACTATCAGAATATATGAAATAACACTCATGTAAACTACATGATTCATATTGTATTTTTTCCATTAATACTTATGGTTTACATAGAATTATTTTCTTCTTTTAATCAAATGTATTATTGGAAAGACAAATCTGAAAAACAAATCTGTAGTTTAGTAGGGAAATCAGAAGAAGGATTTCTTTTTAACTCAGGGATTATGTTTCCACATTTAACCTGCTCCTGTCCTAATGAATCTCTTCCTACTACTACTACTACTACAAAAGAAAGCCTTTCTACTATTCAGAAGTTAGAAGACATAATGTTAAACTGTGACAAAATTCTCAGCTGAAGAAATTTTAAGAAGGTTTGACTTTAACAACAGCATCTGAGGATCATGTAATGAATGGTTAGTGACCTAGTTTTTGCTTTTTAAAGCTTTATGAATTGTGCTCTCAAAACCATATACAGTATGCTTTCTAAGAGAGTTTAAAAATAGGAATGAGGGCAAGACTATAGTGTCATATCATTCAAAAGGAAAACATTGCATTGTACAAATTTCTGAGATAATAGCAATACTTTTTCTTGCCTTGGAACCCACTGAGCCCACTGAGCATTAGCTGCTCAAATGTCAAATGAAGAGTTTCTGAAAACCCACAAGTTTCATCTCCACATTTTTATTTTAGCATCTGAGGAAAAGTCATAGAAACTGAAAAGGTTTCACAGCTGATAACTCCAGACATAGAGTGCAGACTAGTGTCCAGTGTCTCTAGTGTATTTTACACAGGGAAAGCAGATTAAGACAACAGAATATGTAGAAGTCTGAAGCTGTTTTAACAATATAATCATAGAATTGCTACAAGCCAAAGTGATTAACAGAACGAGATAGGCTTTCCCGGTGCTTATCACCACTATTGACTGGGCAATATTCACAAAAATTAGGAAAACATAACTGTGATGAACAACTAAGTGTCATTGTATCAAAGAAAAGTAAGAAAATGATCATTTTTCTTTCACAATTCAGTTCAGCTGTCCAACCCTGTCCATCAAGGCATGTAAACCCACCCTGTTCTTCAAAACAAATTCAATGGGACTTGCTTAACTACTTGCAAGTGAGCATAGGGATTTTGCAGAATATAGAGACCCTTCAAATACTTTGTTGAACGAGAACTGTTATGTCACATTCACCAGATAGCTCTTGTAAAATTTTAAGATCAGAAAAAATTACAGGTAAATTAGACATTGAAAAAAGAAAGAAAGAATGAAAGAAAGTAAATAAGAAAAAGAATTATGAAATAAATTGTAAAACAGTAGGGTTATCTTTATCCATTTTAAGGAATTTGGTTAACTTAGCAGTTTAATGCAAATATGCTTTCTCCACATGCCAAGAAACGTCGAATGAGTGTGGTATAATTATTATGAAACACAGCATTCAAGTATTATTCTCTGCAATCAAAGTAAAGTCCTATTTTTCTCATGAGATAATGTGGTAGATAGACAAAAAAAAATGTAACACTGACATAATCTGATGCTAAAAGGCATTAAATTGTTATAGTAATTTATGCACATTTTACATGCTTTTAAAAGTAAAATTGAAAGCAATATTAGTAAAAAATGTATGATTGACTATTCCAAATGATAAATTATCTTTCTTCAGATCAGGTAGAAGTTGAGGTTGAAAGCTTTCTACGCTTCTCTATATCACTCTTCATTTGTCCTAGCATTATAGATATACCTCAACTTTTAGACCATGACAAGGAACCAAGAGCATGAAAACAAGTTAGTTTTCTGAAGGTCATTGAGTCCTCACTTCTTAGATCATTAACATTGAAGTAACTATGTCTTGCAGTGATAAAAACTACTAGGTAGGTAGTTGGTACCTTCATCATTACATTATGCATGAAGTGGACCTCATAGGACCAAATGCTTTATATAGTCTTTCTATAGACTTTGGATTTCTATAGATTTTCTATCTACAGCTTTCTTTCTACAGCTGGTAGGAAATGGGATGTTGGTTAATTCTTTCCAATGGCTATGCATTTCTCTCTAAAAACTGAGCACTGTGGAGGCAAGACATGTTTGAATTTCCTGGTCAAGAGTCAACATCAGAAGGAAAGGCTTTTAATGTTTTTTTCTTACCTGAACAATATCAGGAAGTTTGACATTAGGAAAACCCTTAATATCTCTACCTGTATTGTACTTAAAGTCTTCCATACTTTAAATGGAATAATAATAAGAATTCTTAGATTCTCCTTCTAGATGGATTCTGAAAATTCAGTTTACCATTGTGCACATACACTTCATACCTCCAACAGTTCGAGTAAAAGATCAATTGAAGCCAAGATATTGATCATGTTGGAATCCCAGGTATAAAAGTACTAGATAAATACAAGATATGATGATGATGACAAGCTCTCTACAACTACCTGAAAGAAGGTTGTAGTGAGGTGGGGATCAGTGTGTTCCCTGGGTAACTAGTGATAGGACAAGAGTTAATGGCCTTAAACTGCGCCAGGGGAGGTTCAGTTTGGTTATTATAGAAGACTTCTTCTCAGAAAGAGTGGTAATGCATTAGAATGGGCTGCCCAGGAAAGTGATGGAGTTGCTGTCCCTGGTTTTCAAGAAAAGTGTAGATGTGACGCTTGGGGACATGGTTTAGTGGGCATGGTGGTGACAGATTGATGGTTGGATTACACAGTCTTGGAGGTCTTTTCCAAACTTAATGATTCTACAATTCTATGATCCTACCTTTTTTTACATTGAAATGGTGGTGGACATGTTGCTAATGCATTCAGATCTTTTGTTTGATAGATGCACCATTCTGTAAGTTGGTGGTTCAATATTAACTTAAATAGAAAAAGACATTTTACAGCTGTGATTCATTTTTAAAAGGATTACCATAGCTCCCTCTACTCAGCACGTAAATTGGACTGAAAGAATTGCCACATACACCCTTCTTTGCCAAATGATAGATTTTTGTCAGTTCTTAACAAAATTGAACTGCTCAGACAGTCTGCTGAGATAAATTTAATGCTCTTTAAAAAAAGAATGTTCTTGGCTTTGTCAGCTGAATAACAACCATACCAGACATGTCAATAGATCAGCAATTTAATGCATAGTGAAGCCCCTAAATCTAATGGCATTCCTACTGTTTTTAGTCGCTTTTCTTTTCTCTTTTATATTTGCTAAGAAGACAATATTTTCCTATGGTTTTAAATATTGTCTTTTTAGTCTATCTTTAAAGAAGTTAGAAAAGGGAAATTCAAATTCCATCTTAGTTGTCTTCTTAACAAATCAGTGTTTATTCCTGCATCACAGACAACAGGTATTTAGTACTGAACAAGTAAGCATACAAGGCTATGTCTCTCTACCTTTGGCTTTCCATTTCTACATAGCCATTCACTGGCATGAATTCAAATAAACACACACAGATACATAAAAACAAACTTGAACCAATTCCTAGAACTGAATTCGAGCACTGGATTTTTATTTAATTTTTAAAATAGATTTTAATCCATCTACTTCAGAGTCTCAAAAAACTCCTGCACCTATTTGAAATTCCATATTCCAAATTTATATTACAAAGTAACCTCATAACATCGTAGATACATAATGTATGGCATACCTTGTAAGGATAATGATCTGTTCTCTGCCTGCAAAGCAATTCTCCAAACTAAAATAATTCCATTATTTCACTACATTATAACAGGAATTACTTCCATGCAGAGACTTCAAGTAATATGGAAGATGGCATTTAGTTTGCACTGACATAAGTGAAGAATGCTTCCAATTAATTTTTAGCTAGGTAGGTGAAAATGGTGTAGGACATCAAAAGCAGGACAAAACCTTATGGTAAATATTCAAACATTAGATGCTCGATCCAGTGGAGCAGAGTGGAGAGAGAAATTTTGAAGTAGGTCTGAAAAAAAGGTAAATTACAGGAGATCTTTTGGTTGACAAACTATCATTTTTCTCCTGGGCTTTGAAAAATCTAGTTTTAAAATGGGAAATAATTTTAAAAATTGATGTAATTTCTTATGCATTTACTCATAATTCAAATTCATTTTCAGAATGCATTCTTCATTAAGCTATCTGTTTTTTCTATGAGCTTTAGCCAAGAATGTCTTCCAAGCATGCTTCTTTCCTGGTACTTTCTTTTGCTGATCAAAATTTCTGCTTTAAATGCAGTTGAATTCTGTCTGAAACTTATTTAAGATGTGTTTTTCCAGTGAAGAATCAGTGTAACTTGTTGAACATCACCAAATACCTTTCATACATGGAAAGATAATGCTTCTGCTAAGCTACCAAAAATGTCATCCAGGAAAAGAACTGTCCTCACTCATACTCTACAAGGAAATTAAATTATTTTATTGTTGTTAAGTGCAATCAGAAAGCATGCAATTCCATATATTGTAATCAATTGGGAGAACAATCTCCTCTATTATATACAGTAACTTAAGCATTATTAGATCTAAAATAAAAATACTAGTTGTACCAGCACTTGAACAAAGAGGGTTTCTACCAAGTCTGTAGTCCATCTATTCCATATAATTTTGAATGTACACATTCAAATCCTCCTTCTGACATCAGCAACTCTTGACATGAATTTTCAGTACTTCTGAGCAATATTGGTGTTCAAATAGACATTGACAAGCAGTATCATAAGGTCTAAAACATAATGTGAACGCAGAATTCAAGCAATAGCTGTCAGCTGGGTTTACACCATGCTTTCCCTGAACACGCTTGTGAAAACCATTCATTAGGAAGCTTATTTGTTATGTGAACACATTTGTTGCTGAGATCTCTCACTAAGTGCACGCAGGTACATGATGGTGATAAAATTAGGAATGTGACAAAGCATTTCAGTCAATATTTACAGAAAATATTTCTAGTACAGCTTTAATTTTACACCTGACTGTACAGAAATTGGATGAGTCACTAATTATTACAAATATACATCTCAGTAAACATGTTTCAAAATGTTTGTTTCTCAATTTTCTCATCTGCTTGCAAAATTGATTTACATCTTCAAATTATATATGCATTGCAATATATAGATTTCAATACTTCCATTTTAATCAAGCAGCTGCAAAGAGTCAGCAGTTTGCTCTTTGTTTATGATTATGCAGGCTTGAATAACCCATTGATTATAAGCTAGATCACTGAAAGAGCAAACCAAACTTCTAAAGTTGCATATTTGTAAGTATCCCCCAAAATAAGACAGTGTGCATACAATGTTTATGAGTAATGGGGAATTCTACAATAACAAACTTATCTAAACAGCTAAATGTTTAAGAAAACACAATAATCAGCTACATATAGACTGTATTATTGCAGCCATGAGCATCCTTCAGAATCTGAAGATGAGAATGCAGAATTGGAGTTCATGAGTGACCTGTAAAAGCAAAAAAAAAAAATAAAATAAAAATAAAAATCCTTAAGAGTATGACGTTGTGTCATCACAATTTTGACTCTGTTTGAATTGTTCCAAGGAGTGTAAGTTCAAGAGTGTGTAATAAACTCATTAAATTAATGAAACTCATTGTACAGTTCTCATCTTCTTTAGATTAGCTGTCTACAGCTTCACAATGCACTTTTCATGGAGAGACCTTTATCATATGATCTTTTGTAAGCCATGTGTCACATAGACCAAGTCATGATGAGATATGGTATGGTTAGATGATTGTATTTATCTTGTTTGTGCTGCAGGTAGAGATACGTTCTAATGGGTATCTAATGGACAACAGCAGGTCAATACTATTTTTCCATCAGTTTTCTTTAAGACAAATCTGCCCATGAGAGAACAAGCCACAAGTCTGGATGAATATAAAGTAGAGCCTCTTTATCTCATGGCTAAGAATGCTTCCTGATCTTCTTTAATTTAGCAATATAGACATAGTCTGTTAGCTTAATTGTTTTCCCTTGCCATTCCCCCCTACTAAATTGGAAAAACAGATAGAAAAGCAGTCAGTGTATAAACTAATTTGCATCTCATTTTACTACTGATAAAGCAAAGCAGTACGTAAAAAGTCATCTGAAAGCCTGGAGCTACTATGGACAAAGAATTTCAGGATTTCTTAGCCTAACTGTTTCCATATCACCCCTAGGAAACAGCACGTGACCTCATCACTGTTAAGAAGAAAGAGAAGGAGAAAAGAAGATAACAGCGACTTCTCTGAGTCTCTTAAGACTTCTCTGGAATTTCTGTTTGCATAGAATCTATGCCTTTTAGAGGAAGGCAGACATGCCATAGTGGTGTATTTCTGCAGAGGGAGAGAAAAATGAGGCTGAAGAGTAGACTCGGGGTTACATAGCATCCCCTGAAATTATTAAGATGCTGTGGGGAGGTACAAGATATTGGTAAAGTGAGGGAAAGATCAATAAGATGAAGAAGAAAGAGCAGGAGTCAGTGCTATTATGATTCATAAGAAAACCAGATAATCAATAAGGAACAAAAAGAATGGCAGAATATCACAGGGAAATTAAAGTATATGAAATAAAAATCTCAAGAATCCTTCAAGTATCTTTATATAATTCAAGTTCAAAACATAATTAAAATACACTATGTGGAACCTGGAGTGATTGCTAGGTCCTCTGTCCTATAACATCTCATGACGTATCACCAAAAAGAGTTAAAGATTTGCAAGTTCATACAGATCTTCAGGAGCATTGTCAGAACCTTTGTCAGACACAAATTTATAATGCAGCTTACAAGCTAAGATATTAGCCAGGAAAAGTCTGATCAGTGTCTGCTCTGTTTCCTCTTCCAAGCGTGGTCCAGTCTGACAATTCTTTTGTTTCCTTTGCTAACACATATGGTCATATAATCCAGATATCTCTTTGGACATATCCTTTAGTTAAATTCTTCAGTAATTGAGGACAAATAGTAAGAAATGATAATGAAGAATGAGAGATACTCCATTTGGACTGGATGTCTAAGTTTGTCTTTAAAATGACAATTTTTAAAAAATGAAAGTTGAGTATGAACTAAAAAAGCTAATGTGATCCTTGGTGTACAAGTGATTGACAGGAGAGAACTATGTCATGTTATCCTTTGGTGCTCTATCAATTCATTCTTAAACTGTTGTGTATAACTCCAACATCAGAATGTCAGGAAGAATGCTAAAAATTGGAAGAAGGCCAAACAAGGCCAAAATTTTGTATATATATATATTCTTCATGGGAAATTTTTTTTAAATTTCACAAAGAGAGAAAAGGTTAGTTTATGGCTTAATGTGCTCTTTAGAACAAAAGTTCATGTCTGTATAATTGTAGAAACATGGAACATGGATTTGATAACATTGTTTGTCAGTTGAGTTGGAAAAAGAACTGCAAAGGGAAAAGAAGTGCTGGGAAATAAATCTGTATGTATTTTAAACTAAGCATATTGTACATTAAATATATATTACATAAATATATAGAATATTTTCTGAATTCTAAATATATAGAATATTGTATGAAGTAAAGCTATGAGCCTTCAAATATTTTTAAAGGACTGTAGTAGGCTATTCCTTACTAAATACTTAAATCTAATTGGAATATTTCTACGCAAGACACAGTATTTGTAGCAATAAAATGGAAAATGCGATAATCCTGGGACATGCTTTATACATGAGGGCAGACTAAACATTGGTCTTAAATGCTACTGCCTTCTAATTTTCAAATCTGTGAGTAATCAATCTCAGATTTTTTTTTTAATTGACTCAGTTTACTATTGGAGAGAACTTAGGAGTCTAGCCTGTAACATCTGAATACTAACATAGTGTAGAAGAAATCAATAATGTTCATAGTTTACAGACTTTTCTACTGCATTTCTCAACCTTGATTTAATAATCTTTCAGTTGCCATGGATTCAGGTTTTTCAATATACAGACCGAAGTTGTCAAATCCACGTCACTCCTTGCAACACACGAAACCAAAGCATTCTTTTGGTTAGACAAGAAGTATCAGTCAGACCATCCCAGGAATCTAATGTACGGGGAACAGGAATCAAGAAGGGAATTTATGTGATTTATCTCTCTTTGGCCATTTGTAATAGCAATCAGTTTTTTTAATTAAAATATAATACAGACTGTATAGATGTCTGGAATGTCAAACTCTAAGTCACTATGTCTAAAGCAACTAAAAAATCCAGTGCTTAAACTGTAATTTCAAAAAATTGTTTAATGTTTAATGCATTTGGAAAAGAAACTAGGGAGGGTATGTACTGTGGATGGAAACTGCATTACTATATACTTCACTCATAAGAGAGAGGCAGGCAGACATTTATTGATATAAATTAATTATAATATAGTAATTGAACAATGGAGACTTAACAAGATTCAGAATGGCTAGACATCCTTGACTATTTGCTACATAGAGTATGGAGTTGGGCGATCAATCTAAGATTGAATCTTAGTGAAGTTAGCACAGCTTAAAAATATAGATTACTTACTGAGTCTCTGTGTCAGCAAGGTGCCACCTTGTGAAGACGGATCTTTGCGCAGGCTAAGCAACCTCAAGAGGTGTCCCTACTCAAGGGGAGATCCTGACGTGCAGTGAGATACTTGTAAGGAGAGCTCAAAGGGACTCTTGGGCTGCTCCCTATTTATAAAGTACGACGACTGACTCATAGTATTTGACATTGGCATCTATTGAATCAGGTCATAGAATCATAGAAACAATAGGTTAGAAAGGACCTACAAGATCATCTAGTCCAACTGTCCTCCTATCACCACTACTACTCACTAAGCTACTAAACCATATCCCGTAGCACTTCATCCAGACATTTCTTGAACAGCGCCAGGAACGGTGACTCTACCACCTCCCTGGGCAGGCCATTCCAGTGCCTGACCACTCTTTCAGAGAAGAAGTTTTTCCTTATATCTAACCTAAATCTCCCCTGGTGCAACTTGTGGCCATTTCCTCAAGTCCTATCATTAGTTACCTGGGAGAAGAGGCCACCCCCCACCTCATCACAACCTCCCTTCAGGAAGTTGTAGAGTGCGATGTGGTCTCCCCTGAGCCTCCTCTTCTCCAGACTAAACAATCCCAGCTCCCTCAGCCGCTCCTCATAAGACTTGTGCTCTAGACTCCTCACAGGTTTTATTGCCCTTCTCTGGGTGTGTTCCAGGGCCTTCATGTCTTATAGTGAAGGGCCCAAAACTGTACACAGTACTCAAGGTGTGGCCTCACCAGAGCTGAGTACAGCAGGATGATCACCTCCCTGCTCCTGCTGGCTACTCTATTTCTAATGCAGGCCAGGATGCCATTGGCCTTCTTGGCCACCTGGGCACACTGCTGGCTCATGTTCAGCTGAGCATCAACCAACAGCCCCAGGTCCTTTTCCTCTGCGCAGTCCACCAGCCACTCTGCCCCAAGTCTATAGCGTTGTATGGGGTTATTGTGACCAGATGTCTGGTATCAGTTCTTTGAGCACCCAGTTTGAGACAGTATTGTGGTCGTTACCTGCATCCTGTGTTACCTTGATCGTGATTGGTCTTGAGCCAAGGGCAAGGTCTTTTGCACCTCGTTGTATGAGGTGCAAACAAGCACTTGGGCATAACAACCAGGCTGGAGGAGGAATCTGAGGGGCAGAAGGGGGAGCATGCCTTCACAGTATGTTTAGGCTGAGGCATGTAATTTTTTCCCATCTACACTTGAATAAGACTGCTAAGCCTTTTCTTTTCCCCTCAAATATCCAAGTGAAGGAAAGATCTCCAGTAGTTCTCAGACAAGAGTACAGTACTCTGTGAAATCTGTTTAGCAGTGGGTCATCAGGATAGGGTGTTACGTATTTTTTGATTAGCTTATCATGAGTGTACTTCATTGCTTTTCAGGGAATAATTCTTGTAGTGCCAAAGCAAGTGTCTCAAAACCCCTTTTATTTTGAGCAGTAACCCTCACTCATAGAATCCCTGCTATGCATGTTACAATAAATAGCTGGAATCTATCATATTAACACATCAAGTGTTAAG
Organism: Penelope pileata; assembly: GCA_013396635.1. NCBI lineage: Eukaryota > Metazoa > Chordata > Aves > Galliformes > Cracidae > Penelope > Penelope pileata. Next base: position 153,613 of record WBMW01000414.1, on the reverse strand, counting down.
TTGAAGAAACATTATGAGACTGAGACTTATACACAGAAAATCAGGGATTTTAGTATCAGTGATTTCACTTGAGCTTTACATCTTTTTGCACTGTCTGAGTGACACGAGTGTGAAATCCATTTTTTGATGCTGAATATTTGAAGCCTGAAACTACAATGTAAACAAATGCAGTAAAAGAAAGCATATGTATCACACTAACTAGAAGAAATACAAAGCAATTAAAAATGCATTCCTCTCTCAAAACTACGTTACATTTATGGATGGGTATAGACCAAACATGTTAAAGGGTTAAGGCTACCAGGAGAACAGAACACCAAGCATAACACTACCCCTGTTCTATACTGTCAATAGGTTCCAGTGTGCCAGAAAATATAGTTAGCTAGGGAAAAAAAAGGATTTACTTATTTTATTGGCATTAGTTTTATACAGAATTTTAATACCCTGGTTAAAAGCAATAAAAGAAATCCAGTCTTTGATTGTTGAGACTGTTTGGGCTTCAGGAGCAAGGGGAAAGAGTTCAGCACTGACTCTAAGAACAATTAAAACTAATGCAACTATAATGTTTCGATTCATTACATGAAATTAATGAGATATAAAAGTACAAATGTAGCCTTTTTCCCCAAGACACATGAAAATATATGACTTTAGCTTTTTGATAACTGTAGTGTTTTTTCCCAACTTGTTTCTCTTTTGAATAATTGTCTGACATAGATTAATTTAAATTGTTAAAACTACACTTTCATAGTCATCTCAAATATAATTTTATGTTGCGTATTTCTTTTTAATGCTCCACCAGTTATTTTCTCATCTCCAATAAAATTCGTTTAGCAGTACTTCAGACCTGGTTGACAGACAGTCTAGAAACGCAAATACATACATAGAATTTTTTGCACTCCCCACAGTTTTAAGTATTACATCTCCCTTTCTGCAAGGTCTTCAAATTCAAAATACTTTTTTAGCGATTATCTGAGATATAACTGTAATAAAATGCCACTGATTGATTAACATTTCATGTACCTCACTAATTTTCTGATTAGAAGATCCTATTGACTGTGCTTTAGTGCATCTTAGATTTCAACAAAGCACAGCTTAGTCCTAACACCTACTGTGCTTGACAACACACTATCTTATTCATCAGAACTAAGGTGTCTTGGAAAGAAGTAAAAAAACACATTATTCTACTTTTTTCAGACAATACTTTAGCACAGAAGACACCTGTCAACTCAGATCTAGAGATTTTGTTTGTAGCTGACAATGTCCTGGGGACACCCAGGAAACTTGACTACTTTGGCAAGCTACCCTAGAACCTCTGCTCCTCCTTTTCTTCATATTAGTATGTCTACTCCATCTTAGAGCTGAGCACTTAATTCTTTCTTTTTTTAACAATGCAAAGTATTCAGAATACAATTTAATTGGAGGCTAAAGGGATGCTAGTGATACTTGAAATTTGGAGTTCAGATGTCAAGTGCCACATGGATTCCAGAGAGAAAGAAAATTCAAGGAATTTTTCCTACTTTCTCCCTTCAATTTTGCAGGTCAACCTGCAATGTTATAATAATAGTAGTACTTACATTTAACCTCAGCTAGTTCTGATTCAATTGACTTCATTTCTCTAGAGAGGTTCAAATTTGAAGGTGATTTGCTTAAAGTCATAGATTAACGGAACTGAAAATGCAACTGTTATACTCAATATGGCACATGTTGTGTAACCCTCAGTTTGTGCTCAAGCTTCCAATCACATCTTGATGTTATATGCTCAGGTGACAATCAGAACTTATAGCTTGAAATCTTCATCTTTCCTGTCCAGTTTTCATCTGTTCTTTATGGAAAGAGGAAAATTCAGAGGGCAATTATGGAGCATCTGGTTTCTGTCTTTTGCAAAATATTAAACAAAGACTCTGATCATGGACATACTAAAGTTTTAATTGTAGAATGCACTCCTATAAGCAAGAATCTGAGACCTGTGCTGACAACTTTTTCATGTAGCAGAGAAAGAATCTCCCTTTGTTGAGAAGTTCTCCTTCTGTAGAAGGAAGTGTACAATGATTGGAGGATGAATGTGAGCCCTGCTCATTAATGCTTGTTACCCTGGGAGGAAAAGCTGCAAAGGCAGAAATTCCAGTGCTCTATCTCTAAGTTAAAAAATTAGGTAGAATCTGGCAAGGTAGTGACAAACTGATGTAGCTCTTCCTACTTCTTCTTTTCTATTGGGAGTTCTCAATGACAAGATGAAGACAATTCATTTTAGAATCTTGTAATTATTAAAATCTTGAATGAATTTCAGTAAATTTTGAGATTCTGTTTGTTCATCTCAAATTAATTTCACTTAATTTCAATGTGATTCATTAACATAAAAAATGGTGATCAGCACTTAACTCAGAAATTGACTGATAGGCCAATTGATCCATCTACCTCTACCTGGTCATGAGTCAGGAGATACAATTGTTAAGACGGATTACACAGCTTTTGTTCTACTACCACATCCTTATCTGCTAAAAATATAAGTTCAAAGTAAACATAACATTAAAAACCAAGTAACTTGAAGAAAATTAATTTCCAAATTAAGAATGTGAAAGTTGAAAATGGAAGGATAAAATAGGGGAAAGTCTCTTCATTATTTTAATGCTCACAAGACAGTGACCATGAAATATTCCATTATACCTTTAAGATCTGCTTGACATGTTGTTAAGGTACAAAAAATGTAGTGAAAGAGACTGTTACCTAGGGAAATTTACACGTCAAGTAGCATAGAATTAGCATGTAATTACTGAAGTTTTATGCTTTCATTGATAGTTATACAGTGTGTTATTTGTATACAAATTAATACAATTTTATGTGCAGCTCTCATTTTATCAAGGTTTATTAATTCAATAACTAATCACTCTCAGTCGCATGGTTGTTAGGTTATATGGAGCTGGGCAGCTCCTATAAGCTATCAGTCCTATAATTTTAATTTTAAGTAAGTTTATATTTAACATAACTGCAGAGTAAATTAAATGTCAGATTGGTATTTGCTGTCTGGGGAGGTTTACATAGCTGTGATATATAAAACAGAAAATGTTTTAAAAAATTTAGCACACAAATTAAACTACTTGAAATTGATTTGCATTTTGTTTTATTACTTGTTTCACTGATACATAAATCAGTTTCACAATGGAATTATGCACCTATATTTGATACTGGTGATCACATATATTTGTATATGGCATACATATGTATAAATATGTATACACTTTTTCTTTTTACTGATTAATGTAAGAATGGTAGTTACTCTTCAGTCTCACTGGAATTAAAACCAAATGAACTATAGACTTGGCAAAACCAAGTGGTTACTCTTGGGTAGAAAACTTATCTAACTAGAGAATTCTCTATTTTCCAAGCTATAAATAAATCTATGTCTGTTTTTCCATTCGCAGATAAAGTTAATTACTCTCAGTTAGGGCTTTTCTCATCACTTTAAAATGATCTGAGACCATATGAGAAATGAAAGATGATTTTGATGAGTAGTTTGTGGAGTAAGACCACAGAGAACAGAACTGGTAACTGTGGTATGAATTTTAGGGTCTGACTTGCACAAATTTGTTCATTGGGTCAAGTGGTGTCCAAATGGAAAGGAAAGTAGCAGTGTGAACGAAGTTTGAAATAGGTAGGTTTTAATAGTTTAATGATCGATTCAGGAACCAACCGTGATTTGAACATACAGTTCTAATTAATTTATCTCACGGGTCATCACAACACCCTCTACTGTATGCTCATTAGCAGAATTACTGTTCTTCTATATGAACTTTATAGTTGGGGAAGAATAAGGAGGTATCCCACAGTGACTTCATATAAAGCAAATGTTTGTACGCTGAAGCAATACAGACATTCTGAAAAGATTTGCAGTGTTGCTGTATGCCACGTGCAATTCCCTCTAAAATTAACTTACTTAGGGTGTAATTTCTTGCTGAGAACAATGAATTCTGTGTGCATGCTGAGTAAATTCAAATCATCACCCAATGAATTGTATGAAATTGCCAGCTGAATATATAGCAGTTGTTACCATGTGAATATATATTACTAAATGTTTCTGTGGTCAAGATCCTTCAGTTTCACAATGTTTTTATGTGAAAAAGCTATGGGAATGATATAAAAAATGTGACAAAATTGAGTTAACTTCTGCCCTCTCATTAAAAGAAAAGCAACATTTTGAAAATAAGATAACTAGTCTTAAACAGCTGAGGAAGAAGATTGCAGGGAAAGAGACTTCCTTCCAGACTCCATTGCACTAAAAGGCAACATTACTTTCACATTGAAGCCTTTTGAGTCAATTGCTTTTCCAGATTTTAACATCCCATGGAATTGCCTTGTCAGTGTGACAACCAAGAGAAAATGGGATAGGAAAAGGGAGGAAATTGCAAAGCTAAGAGGAAATTAGATCAACTTAGCTTGTCAGAACTGTAACTTGTTGCACCCTGGATCAATTACCAACATTAGCTAAGGTTGCTCTTCAACAGTGTAAGACAGACTTTTGTAGGTGAAGCAGGAGTTGGAAACCAGAGCTCCAGTGATTCATCTAAGCTCCATACATTCAAACCTTTCTTTCTCCTTCTGTCTCTAGATTTTTCAGGGAATACTGGGCATAAAAATATAAGATACTTTAGTAGGGGAATTGAGAGAATGATGACTCAAGATAGATAGTAATCAGTGTATCAGCTCACAGCTCTGAGAGATGGGAGATACATTCAATAGAAAATGCCAGTTTTATCTTGACAAATGTTCTATCAATTTAACTACTAGGCATAAAATCTTCTTTCTGTCTTGGATTCTTGGGTCAATCAATGAGTGCCTAAATGCACTCATTCCAAGCAAAGCTTCCTGGAAGTGCCTAGCTAGAGGGAAGCAACCCAGTAAAATTAAATATATCACTATTGAAAAAGTATTTTCCCAAATGCCTTCTGAGTCTGGTGCTAAATTGTTTAGGCTTATGAAGACTTAGATAATCCATGTAAAATAATCTTTAGAAATGTAGATTACTAGGAAGGAATCTCAAGAGTTTATATGGCAGTTGAGTGAGGGCCTGCAAACATTATTTTTATCTAAATATTGACTTAGTTTCTTAAAAAAATAGTTAGACCACTTTCTCATAGAGTCATAGAATATCCTGAGTTGGAAGAGATCAAAAAGGATCAAGTCCAACTCCTGGCTCCACACAAGGCCACCTCTAAATCAGACCATATGACTGAGAGCATTGTCCAGATGTTTCTTGAACTCCAGCAAGCTCAGTGAGGTCAACACTTCCCTGGGGAGCCTGTTCCAGTGCACAACCACCTTCTCTCAAGTGAAGAACCTTTTCCTGACATCCAATCCGACCCTCTCCTGTCACAGCTTCATGTTATTTCCTTTGGTCCTATCACTGGCCACCAGAGAGAGGAGATCAGCACTTGCCCCTCTGCTCCCCATCATGAGGAAGCTGTAGGCCACAATGAGATCTCCCCTCAGTCTCCTCTTGTCTACGCAAAGTAAACCAAGGGACCTCAGCCATTCCTCATATGTCTTTCTCTCTAGAACCTTCATCATTGTTGTAGTCCTTCTTTGGATATTCTGTAGTAATTTTATGTCTTTTTTTTTTTTTTTTTTTAAAAACGTACTGTGGCTCCCAAGACTGCACACAGTGCTTGAAGTGAGTACACCAGTGCAGTGTAAGGTGGGAAAATCACTTCCCTTGACTGGCTAGCAATGTTGTACCTGATGCACCCCAGGAGACAGTCGTTCTTTCTGGCTGCTTGAGCACACTGTTGACTCATGTTCAACTTGCAGTCAGTCAAAACCCAGAATACCCTTTCAGTAGGGCTGCTCTCTATCACAATCTGGAGACTGTCAACCTGGTCTTTTCTAGTAGATGCACTTTTTTGATTAAATTCTTGTTATTTGATATGCTCTGTCAAGCAAATCATACTTTGTGTTTTTCTTTTAATTTCAAATTTTTTTCAAGATTTTCTTATGTTTGCGTTCTAAGAAAAGTGATATTTTCAAAAGTTATGTGCCCACTTCAGAATAGACTTTGCTTATGTCATGCTTTTTAACCTTTTCCATTTTATTTACAGACTTTTGCAAGACCAATCTGTAGTTATTTTAATGATGAAGAAAATGAATTCTAGAATTTCACCTCTGAATATTGAAGAAAACAAATTTGTATTCAAATGTATAAATAATCTCTTTGGAATAGTATACCCTATTATTATTCAGACATGAAAGGTAATGTCATATGATTTATACATCTCATACAGATTAACTAGCAAAGATTGAAGTTCAGATATTTTCACTCATTAGACATAGTATAAACAGACTCAAAGTAGCAAAATAATCATAACTGTAAATGTGTCTATGAAATTTCTATCTGCTTCACAAAACTCCTCAGATAAAAATCTTTATATGTCATCTTTACACTTAGTCTAAGCTGTCATTGCCTACCGTACGATTTAGTAAAATCTCTTGCTTTTCTTTGTAATTCTGTTTTTGTTCTGTGTTTTCCAAAGGTCTAGAAATGGGCTTACCCTGGTTCTCGTGAAACTGTGCCAGTCCAAACTAAGAACATTATCAAGATTACATTTAGATCTTTCTTTCTTAGTTGCCAACCCTTTTCTCTCCATAGAGCGGAGTCAAAACTGATTCTGCAGTAGTCTTCTGCAATCAGAAGTACATGTTTGGCAGCTATATCCATTACAGGAAAAAAAAATAAAAAGAAAGAAAAAAAGATATACAGTGACATTAAATGTGAGAGGAAATAAATGACACAGCTGAGAATTTTTAATCTGATGAACCAGTAGTCCAAACAGAAGAAAATTATAGATCTGCTATTTATTTTAAAACAGAAAATAATGTTCAAGTTGCACCAGTCATATATAAACTTCCCATCTTATCGCTGTGAATCTTCAAGCAGTTTTCCTTTGTAGCTTCTGAAGATTTCAGACAGTTTTATTAAGGTGGGGTCTGGGTAATACAGACACAGAAAAAGAAAACCCTAAATATACTGTTCAGTAGGAGTAAAAGGCAACAGATGAAACAAGGCATGTTTTATTAGAAATGAGCTGGAATCTCTCAAATCCAGAGACATGAAACTATTGGAATTTTATTCAGTTTTGTATGAGCCTTCATAATTATTTAGGTTCACTTCCTTTGGATTAGTTCCTCAACATTCTTGAAGTTGCTACATTCAGTTATGCTTGTAATTTAACCAGCAGGTTATCGAGGTCCAGGTACTCCCATTAACAAAGTAAGAGAACCCCTTACCTTAAAATAAAACAGGGATACAGGAAAACTGTTATTAAGGAAACAGAAGCATGATGACTGATACAGCTGGACTGACTAGGTTAATTGACAAATATATTTACAAATTCCTTTTTCTATTCCACCATCTATAAACAAAAAATGTAGAGAGATTTCGCAAACATTTAAAAGTAAGACAAAATAACAGCAGAAATTACTATATAGTTTTATACAAGAATAGTTTTGCCATTGAGTGAATAGAAGACCAAAATTTTTACCAATTAACCTCTTTTCACATTAAAGATTTAAATTTAACTTAAATAATAATAATAATAATGAACGAGCAGTTAAAGAATATTAAATTTGGCCCTAAAAGCTTTGCCATAAAAGATAAAAGCAGCAGTTACTCGAGCTGTCTGAGGTAACTTTTTCATAAAGTGATTGCAACATTTCGCCTAATATCTTAAACTTGAGACCTGGCACATGATGATAAGGTTCAAGATTAAGCTTTCATAGGCCTAAGTTTTGTCTCAGCTTCTTTCACCTCCTCCTTCCCTGTAATTTGCAGCTGTCTTGAAGAATCATAGAGAATTTTGTCATCAGTTGCTCAGCTGGGAAACAAACGCATGGTAGTTTGGATATTTAAATTCTTCCCAACTCTAATCATTTCAATCTGTCAGGAACGAGGACAGAAATAGTAATAATTGACAAAAGTTAAAACTTTAGACTGTGAGACAGCACCGGCTCCAACTTGTTTCATCTGTGTTGGGTTGTTTTTTACGCTTTTCTCCCTCTTCCTGATTGTTTATTCCAGATTACTTGTATTGAAGAAGAAATAAACTCCTAATTTGAATAGTATCCCTCTACCTTTCTCCAGGTGTTCATCCAGCAGATACATACATATCAGTAGTCGTTCTTCCTTGGTGTCTTAAAATAATAGCAATAATAATGACATGAAAACACAGAGCGAGGCATATGATATTAGTTTTTGATGGCTAATATCCTCCATGTGATCATTCAGAGGCCTTACTAACATATTTCAATTAGCACATCAGGTATAAATCTGAAATATCTCCAAGACAGACAGAGAAAATGCAAGATCAAAGTTTTCTTTCTTAAGTGGAATTAGATTGAGATGATGATAAAGCTGCCAAAGTAATCTGAATGTTGCAACAGAAGAGGTGATGCCCTTCCTGAATGACTGATTTTCTATTGGTGGCCTGTCATAATTTATAAAACATAATCCATAGAGCCGTGTGAACAAAGGAATGTCTGGTGAGGCCAATGTTTATATGAGCACCCTGGAAGACCTCTCTAAGTATGAATAACACTGTAGAGTCACTGAATACCACTAGGTTTTGAATATTTTATCTCAAATTCCTTCATAATTTAGCCACTCTTTATATATTTGGGGTTGCATTAAAAACAACAGTAGTTTAGGATTGTTATTGGTTTCTGGGAATGTCATATTCTGTGCAATCATAGAACAACTACAGTTCTCTTCTACAAGAATGAGAATGTACACAAGAATCTGTTTCAGATTTTTTATTGTTTTTCCCTCTCTTCCTCCCCATTTCTCACATGTATTAGCATTATTTCTCTGGGGGGATTTTGTGGCTGTAAGGGAAAGCAGCTGAAGAAGAGTGAAGTTGACTCTCCTTTCTCAGGTGCACGCATGATATAACTTAAAATAATTGCTGTGACAGAAGACATTTGATCATGTTAATGACTCATGTCTTTTTTTTTTTAAATGAGTAGTAAAAGTACTGGGGACAAAAAAAAATAAAAGAAGATCATTTCTCAAATCTACCGCAAATTTTCTCCAATATTGAAGAAATTTCTGTGTTGTCAGCTGAAATCAGTGAGGCTGAAAGCCTATCTCCCTTGTGCTCGGCTACTCCTACAGTATCACTAATCTGGCCAGCCTGAGTTACACATTTTGTCCTTGTCTGACTCCTATTTTCTATTGATACATATACTTGTTTTTTTATCTGGTTGGTAGAGAAACACATTTCCATTTAGATAACAAATAATCAATAATATGACTGATAAATTAATTTTGGGGAGAAATCAGCTTGTGGAAGGAGAAATGGAGAGGGGTTAGTTTTTAGTCTTTTCTTCTATTAATTTTGTATATTCTAGAAATTTTCCTCTTCAAAGGGAAAACATTGAAAAAATCTGTAAAAATCATATTTCTCATATTTCTGGGATTTTTTTTTTATGATCCTAGATTTATGCCTGATTGCTTATGCATTTATGGTCAAATTGATATCATTTGAAACAGCAAAATGTTGAAAGATGATATAATGTACATTGGGTCTTAAGGTTAGAACTATATTAAAAAAATATTTGCAGGTTCTGTCAGAAATCTGCCCAGTGAAAATTCCTGAGCAAAGACACTAGGACATTTTACTTCAAAAAATCTAAGCTCATCTTTTTTATATTTATACACATGAAGATCTCTAATGACCTTTAGAAATATTCCTAAATAATTCTCAGTTTTGACACACAAATGTTAGCAATGAACATGTATTTATTATGTACATATTTGAGAAGTTGTCATTTAGTATCTCCAGAATTTAGAATAAAATGGTGATGTTCTATTCCTTTCTCTGATAGTAACAGACTGTGGCATCTTAGACAAATCACTTCATTATCTGTGTCTTTTTTTCCACAGCAAACCTTTGCCATGGCCTCTAATTTGAGAAATTTCTTGGACGAGGAATGGCCAATTACTTCTTTTGTACAGGACCTAGTAAAAGAGAAGGTATAACAAAAAATTAACTAAGACTGAATTTACTTTTCAAAAGTGTATCAGTAATCAGCAGATGTAACTTCTGGTAATGTTTAGGCTATGGCATACTTTTTATTTTGTTAGTCCTAAAATGTTTCTATGTTTTCAATTTTAGAGAAGTAAACATCTAAACCTAGGTTTTTGAACTCTTTTTTTGAACCTAGGTTTTGAACTTTGCTAGACAATGTGAAAGTACTTGTGTACTATGGAAGGTTTCAGACATTTCCTTAGATGATTATTTTCTAGGACTTTTATCCGGTAATTTAAAAGCTTCCAGGGCAAGCACTTGACATTTGGAGATAGAATCAGCCAAGAAGCAAGAACAGTTAAAAAAAAGAAAAAAAAACACCAATTTCATGTTGTATAGAAGCACGTAGGGAAAAAAAACCACTATAGGCCTATATAAGGTTAGTGCCTCCAACCTTTCAACTCAATTTATTTCATATCTTTGAGGAATTCCAGGATGTTTATGTGATCATGTGGAAATTTCTAACAAGAGTCTTTCAATTGTGGAAAAACTGTGAAATGTCCACAAAGATCAGCTCAAGTCTTCAGCACTGAATAAAAGCTAATCTTTCCTTTTTCTAGAAATTCATGCTGACATTGACACATTAGGACTGAACATTAAAGGAAAAGCAATCCAACTAGTTTAATGAATATCTAAAACTTAAATGTGTATTCAGAAGACAAGTGAAGGGTAAGACGCATACTTTCTTCAGTGATAAAGAGCTCAAAGAAAGAATGTTGACGGATTAGTGAGACTATCATCTTTAGCCATTAATCTGTGACTATGATATAGAAAATAACTGGGGAATATAACAGATTTTTTTTTTCAAGACTGTCATCCTGATTTGAATTGTATTCTTCAATGTGTATTTTTCAGACAAAGTAATGGCAAATGGGATGCGTATGATCCTTTTCCTAGAACTTTAGAAATCTTTGCATGAGAGGAGCTATGGAATCACTTTATTTACATGGCATTCTTGATTCTTCTTTACATACCAATACATATTGGGGATAATCGTATTTATATCCTTTCTCTTTGTGTTTTTCTTCACAACAAGCAGTAAGAAGCACTGGTACCAGGAGCAGAAAGAATGGTCTTACCAGAGCACTATCCAGTTCAGTGATAACATTCTTTTTTCACATTAATACCAGTTTACCAGTTCCTGTGTTGTCAAGGTAAGATTTTACCACCTTTTTTTTTTTTTTTTTTAACTCAGTCACTTACCTTTTCTATGCAGCAAGACAGCTGAGTGACAGCATTGTTTAGGCATGTGACAAAATAGTATGTGGTATTACCAGTGACTACTGATGCAGAAGTACATGATGTCTTGCAATTTCTTGAGGAAAAAGGAAAACAGAAAGATTAATTTTGTAAAAATCCTGATGCTACCAGGAAAAAAGAGAAAAACAGTCACCTGCAACAAGAGTGAAGCCAAAATTGTGTGGGAGTAGATAGAGGTTCATATTTATTTCACTGGCAGTTTAAACTAATCTATCTGCTTATGCAGACACACATCTCTCTAACATGCATGTATGCACATATGAGCAAGAGTATACTTGTCTCTTTATTTCTATATGTATTAGTTCCCTCTCTTTCAGAGTGGACTAGCATTGAAGAAGTTTTCTCTATGAAGTGTTAATGATGGTACAAGTCACTGGTATAAGCTTTGCTAGATTGTTTCAATATTTGCAAATTCTCATTGCGCTTTGTTTTTCATGATATTCACATGTTACTCTGTACCATATAAAGATACAGCACACATTTCGGTATTTGAAAAATATTTTCAGATGAAAATTTTCTGCTTTGCCTTTTAAGACTTAAGCTTCTCAGTTACTTTTTGGTTAACTCATTTGTACTCTACAAATTCTACTGTATGACAATCCCTTCCTTTTAGCCAAAAAGCAAGTCTGAACTACAAAATATTTTATCTCTATAATCTTTGATCAGCAGGTCTGTTAAGTTCTACCTATTTATCTTAAAGGCTCAGTGTCCTAGTTTCTAACAGAAGTTACGCTTCTCGTAGTGTCTAGTATGAATTTATCTTGTACCTCAGAGATACTGATAACATCCTGGCAGTGTTGAACGGAGCCGAGGACATAACTCACTTCCTCATTCCTCTGCCAGTGAAATAGTTAAGGGGGGCATAAGGAGCTGGGAACTGGGAGGGGACAGGACCAGGGCAGCTGACCCAAATTGACCAAGGAGCTATTCCATCCCATATAACATCATGTGATTGGTTGGTTGCGTTTCCGGGTCCCGTTTGTTACGGAAGGGCCTAGCCGGGAGGAAGGGTCACCGCTGGCTGTGAGCCCTTGCTCTGCGTATCCTCTTTATATATATATACATATATATGTACTGTTGTTTCTTTTGTTCTCTTTACTATTTTAGTAAATAGCATTTATCTCAACCCACGCATTTTACTGCATATCTCTCTACTTCTCTCCCCCATCCCATTTGGGGAGGGGGGAGGGTGAGTGAATAACTGTGTGGAACTCAACTATCTGCTGAGTCAAACCATAACAGTTACATCTTGGTGCCCAACACGCGGCGAGACACAATCAATCTGATTGTACTGATTGTACCGGAGCTTATCACAACTGTTGTTCAGTAATTGCTAAACATGGTGTTCATTTTTTGGCTACTTGCAGGACTCTTTCAGAGTCTTGTATTAGAAATATATTACTCAACACCGTATTTGCTGTTTGTTCTCGCTCTCGTGAAAGGAACGTATACATTTTGTTTGCAATAGTAAGTAAGGAGATGCTAATTTCTACAATGCAAAAGCAAAAATAGCAGGCATTCAAAGTCAAGACTAAAAATTCAGATAAATGTAAGAAGTTTTCTGAATCAGACAGGGAAAAAGATGCAACAGAGGGTTTAGAATTGCTTCCATTGATTATAAACAAGACAAGAAGGATTCTGATGCTTAAGAAATGTCAACTTGTTAATCTCTCTTGCTGTTAGAGTGCTGAAGAGATTGAGGAAAACCCAGGTGCTCTTTAATTCCCAGAATCCTCAGGGAAATATTCTCAATGTGTTTATTAAGTTGTGTCGGTAACAGCATTTAATAAAGTATTTTCAAACATTAAGATGTTTGCTTAGCTGAGAGTGAAAAGGAGACAGACAAATCTGCTCTGCTTTTGGTAGTTGTTTGAAGCAAATTACTTGCGAGAGGGTTTGGAACCAGGACATTCTCCTAAATTGTGCTACTGCTCGCCTAATTGGGTTGTGCAGGCTGCAGTTACCACCTTCTCACAGTCCTGAACGGCTGTTGCAAAAGCCATGAACACATTTCATTTCACAGAGAGCACAGGAAGGGGTAAGCTGGGTATGTCCTACTGCTCCAAACATGCATGCTTTTCCCTTGCTGCCTTTGATCTCTGTGCTAGGGTTTCCAATAAGGTGCTACTTATGCTTTCGGTTTTTGATGTGCATTTTTTGTATGACATACACACTGACCTGCTAGTAGTTGAGATCAGCAGCTGAGACATCAATTTATTTCATATAAAACAGCAAACAGCTTTTATTTTAATAGCAACTTCTAGCTGACACTATCAGGGCTGACTTTAGAACAATGCCATACAGAATATTATGTAGTCTATAGTAACATTTTCAACTCATTTAGGATAAGCAAAGAGGTCAGAAGAGGAAAATAAAAGAAAGTGTCATGTTTTGCAGTAAGTAGCTAATAACACACCATTTCTTAGTGTTAATGGCATTAATGTGCGGATTCTGTGCTTGAACTGAGTATTAGTCTAAGGTGTGAACTAAATTTGCTACTGGAATGGGTTGTCACAGCTGCATTGAGATCAATGGAGCTTTAGAAGTTGGCAGCAAAAGTGATTCCACTTCTTTCCTTTGTTGATTCTGGTCTAAAATCATAACATTTGCTTTCTGAAACCAATAGCATGGCACACTAAGCATGTTAATTTCCACAGTTTTGATACAGTTCCTGTGTGTACAATTGGCTAGTCACGCAGCTGCATTTGGACATGCAAGCATCATAGGCATATCAGGACTAACCAAGTTGTGCAGAACTGCATGCCCTACTGTTTGGATAATGTCCTGTAATGGCTACGTACTCAAACTTTTGAGATAGGAGATCTGGTAGAATCTTAGGGAAGAAGTGGGAAGCTTATATGCAAAGCTGAAGGTACTTGAGATTCTTGGAGAAACAACTTTTCTGTTCGCCCTTGAGCTGGAAAGGAAAGTCTTATACGCAATTTAAAATAATATCAGAAGAAGAATCATATTTTTATTAACTCTTCATTTCACATATTGTATCAAACTCTTTGATATTATCAAATTTAAATTTTGTAAGTGCTGTATCAAATGAATTTCCCTGCCCAACTACTAGTGTTTGACATTAATATGATTTGGCAATTTGAAATAAATACTGAAAAATTTGTAATCCCAAATTGGCCATACGTTATGCTATATATATTGAACTTCTTACCCAGACCTCATACCAGAGTGTGCCATGGGCAAGTATTAACGCTGCCACTGCCCCAGTGAGGATAGCTACAGGGAAATGTATAAAAGTTGCAGTTCCCTACCTGCAACGTTTCTGCAAGTGGAAAAGTATCTTGTTCACAATTCAGAACTTCCATATGAGCAGTACCAGTAGAAAACATAATAATTCACCAGTTCTCTTATAGTTACTTAACTATAGCATTGCCATGATATTTAATTAATATAGAGATTGAAATTGCACACTATTTATGTACTTGTGGTAAATAAAAAATAGTGTAGATTCTTTTAAGATTTCATCTTCAGCTGAACAACATAAGACATTCTCAGAAACCCATCAAAGCCTCAGGCTACACTCCACATGTTTGATCATACTGGATATTTCTAAAATTATGATTATTCCTTTTTGACAAGAGAAGTACAGTCACTGACTGACAGTAAATATTGTTTCTCACTTTCTTGAAAACGCACTTAGCGTGTCTCTTCTTGATGTCTAAGTATTCATGAAGAGATATACATTCATCAGTATTTTATTATGTCTAATTGTGATATATGAGTTTTTCATATCAGATTCATCTATTTCACCTGACTTCAACTATTTAAATGTCTGTTTAAGACAGATGACAGTTACAGTGGACTAAATACTTTTTTTTGTAGATTACGTGTTGCTCTATTGCTTCTAACTCTATGCTTAGAAATTTAAATCTAGTTGAATCAATGCAACAGGGCTCCTCATAGAGAAAGATCTAATATGGAGCAGCTGTCACAATACAAAGGAAATAGGATGATAGCTAAACTGTTGGCCACTGGAACAGGCTTCCCAGGGAAGTGATCACAGCAACAAGCTTGTCAGAATTCAAGAAGTGGTTGGACAAAGTTCTTAGACATATGATTTAATTTTCAGGTTGTCCTGTGAGGAGCAAGGAATTGAACTCAATGATTCTTGTGGGTCCCTTCCAACTTGTGATGTTCTATGATTCTGTGGTTCTACTAAACTGCTCGGAAAGCAATACCAGGAAGAAATTTCAGAGCTACTGTAAACCATGGTAAGAAAGTGTGAATAGCTCTCAGCTTACTTTCACAGAGTGGGTACAATTCAGTTGTCTGTGCATCACTTCCCGCATAACATTAGAAGAGTTGCATGGCTGTGATGCCTCATAAAAGAACAGATATCCATTTTTCGCTGAGTAATGCTAGATGGCTAAACTTTCTGAAAAACTCCATTACTGAGTTGTTTAACATTATATTTATTTATTTATTTATTCATTTATTGGAGATGATAACAGAATATTTTCATCTTTTAAAGTGGAAATTTTCAGGTTTTGACTAAAAATATTTTTTGAGTTCTGTGTACTTAAGTAAAAATCAAAACTTTACAAAGGAATCAGATAGTTATTGTCAGAAAATAAACAAACAGTCATAGAATCACAGAATCATTTGTGTTGGAAGGGATTTTTAAAGGTCATTTAGTCGCACTCCCCTGCAACGAACAGGGACACCTACAGCTAGATCAGGTTACTCAGAGCCCTGTTCAGCCCGACCTTGAATGTCTCTAGGGATGGAGCTTCCACCACCTCTCTGCACAACCTGTTCCAGTGGTTCACGGCCCTTACTGTAAAAAACTTTTTCCGTAAATCCAACCCAAATCTTCCCTCTTTTAGTTTGAAGCTATTTCCCCTTGTCCTGTCACCACAGACCCTGCTAAAGAGTCTGTCTCTTTTTTTCTTGTAGCCTCCCTTTAGACACTGAAAGGCTGCTATCAAGTCTCCCTGGAGCCTTCTCTTCTCCAGNTATTTATTTATTTATTCATTTATTGGAGATGATAACAGAATATTTTCATCTTTTAAAGTGGAAATTTTCAGGTTTTGACTAAAAATATTTTTTGAGTTCTGTGTACTTAAGTAAAAATCAAAACTTTACAAAGGAATCAGATAGTTATTGTCAGAAAATAAACAAACAGTCATAGAATCACAGAATCATTTGTGTTGGAAGGGATTTTTAAAGGTCATTTAGTCGCACTCCCCTGCAACGAACAGGGACACCTACAGCTAGATCAGGTTACTCAGAGCCCTGTTCAGCCCGACCTTGAATGTCTCTAGGGATGGAGCTTCCACCACCTCTCTGCACAACCTGTTCCAGTGGTTCACGGCCCTTACTGTAAAAAACTTTTTCCGTAAATCCAACCCAAATCTTCCCTCTTTTAGTTTGAAGCTATTTCCCCTTGTCCTGTCACCACAGACCCTGCTAAAGAGTCTGTCTCTTTTTTTCTTGTAGCCTCCCTTTAGACACTGAAAGGCTGCTATCAAGTCTCCCTGGAGCCTTCTCTTCTCCAGGCTGAACAGCCTCAGCTCTCTCAGCCCGTCCACGTGGGGAAGGTGTTTCATCCAGTGGATCATTTTTGCCATCCTCCTCTGGACACACTTGAACAGGTCCACGTCTCTCCTGTGCTGAGGACTCCAAATCTGAACACAGTACTCCCACCAGCACAGAGTAGAGGGGCAGGATCACCTCCCTCAACCTGCTGGCCACTCTTCTTTTGATGCAGCCCAGGATACATTTGGCTTTCCTGGCTATGAGAGCACATTGCTGGCCCATATCCAGCTTGCTATCTACCAGTACTCCCCAAGTCCTTTTCAGCAAGGCTGTTCTCTATCCTTCCACCCTCCAGCTTATTGATAGTGAGGTTTGCTGCAACTCAGGTGCAAGACCTTGCACTTGGGTTTGTTGAACCTCATGAGGTTCCCACTGCTCTAGCCTGTCTAGGTCTCTCTGGATAGCATCCTGTCCCTCAGGCATGTCAACTACACCACACAGCTTGATATCATCTACAAACTTTCTAAGGGTGCACTCGATCTCACTGCTGAGGTCATTGATGAAGATATTGAAGAGCATCGATCCCAGCACTGACCCCTGAAGGACATCGCTTGTCATTAGTCTCCATCCAGACATTGAGCCATGGACCACCACTCTCTGGCTTTGATCCTGCAGCCAGCTCCTTGTCCATCAAAGAGTCCATCCATCAAAACCATATCTTTCCAATTTGGAGAGAAGGATGTTGTGGGGGAACTGTGTCAATGGCCTTACTGAAGTCCAGATAGATGACATCAGTGTCTCTTCCCTTGTCCATTGATGCAGTTACACCACCATAGAAGGCCACTAGGCTGGTCAGGCAGGACGTGCTCTTGGTGAATCTGTGTTTGTTGTCTCATACCACTTCCCTCTCTTCCATGTGCCTTAACATAGCTTCCAGGAGGACCTGCTCCATGATCTTTCCTGGCACAGAAGTGAGGCTGATAGGCTGATAGTTCCCTGGGTCATCCTTTTTACCCTTCTTAAAAATGAGTGTTTTTTCCAGTCCCCAGGAGCTTCACCTGACCACCATGACTTCTCAAGAATCATTGAGAGTGGCTTGGCGACTACACCAGCCAGTTCCCTCAGGACTCTGGGATGCATCTCATTGGGACCCACAGACCTGTGGATGTTCAGGTTCCTCAGATATTAAGGCTGGCCAACTTTGCTTCACCAGTTTCAAGGTCATTTTATGTCAGAACTAGTACACATACCTGTACCTTAAAAAAAAAACAAACAAAAAAAAAAAACAGGTTTTTGTAGAAGATTGTATCTTTGAAAAGTAGGAAACATAGCGTTAAAGTATGAATTTCCTGTTTTTGACCAATTCTTTTGAAATAAACTATTGTTAATAGCCTGTATAGATGGCCACAGCTTTCAAAATGTTATTTCACTGAAAGATCAACGAATACCAGATGTAGGCTAGAATTAAACAAGAACATGAAATACCAGCATCAATCAGTGGAATCAGAATAGTAGTTTCAACTCAAAATATTTTTTTTCTTTATCTTATCATCAGACTTCTAATCTTGGCTCTCAAGTACCTTAAAGCATTCACATTATCATCTCTGTATGATAGGTATAGTATCATAAAGGTATAACTTAAGATCATTTTAAAACTGAGGAGATGGAAAGATTCTGAAACAAATTCACTTTCTTTTACGGATATGTCAAACTTCTTGATACAGGTAAGATGCAGTTTACTGATGTTTCTATTCATTGATTACATTGTATTGTGATTTTTCTGTTTTGCATTAACTCATTGCTCCCAGAGCTACAGGCTTGGTGTGTGACAGGAGCTGTCATTAATGATAGACTTTAATTTTTTCAGAAAACTGAATAAAAATGACTAGTAATTAGCATTTTGCCTTGACATATTTTAGGTAATTACCTAACCATTGAAATGTCATTCAAAATAACAATATTTGCTGATTTAACCCCCTTAGGGTTTCAAAAGGTTAGCAGTTTCAACGGAACTGGATACCAGAACTGGAAATAGAAAAGTCTGAAAAATTACCAGCTCTTTCGTGATCTTTTTCTCCCAGTTAAATTAGTGTCATTAGGCTGCACCTATCTGACCTCCTCTCTTTGTTTCTTTTCACTTCATCCTCCTTCAAATTTAACAATAACCTGAAAGCAGCCACAATCACTTTACTTGCAGGGATGGATTTACAAGTGAGGATCCTAGGACCTTCCATAGCCTTGCCCTCTAGATCCCATTAAAAGAGATAAAACATATGTCACTCAAACTTTGTCAAAATGTTATCTGCAGCTATATCCCCCTACAATTTGATTTAAGCATTGTTGTGGATTTTATCATAGGAATTGAAACAGAGTCTGACATTCTTATGTTTTGACAAAGATTTTCACCTTTCTGGAGCCTTATATTTAGGGATAGGGAAAAAAAAAACGCAAGAAGAAGTCATAAAGTCTAACCAGCTGTACTAAACATGGGTGGGTGAGGGAGAGAACCTGTGCTGACCTCTGTAGGCAATTAACTCACAGTAGAGAGTCATGCAACTTTGTTAGTTTCTCTCCACTAGACAATACTGCTGCCTTCTCAACAAGCTCACACACCATGTATTCTAATCAGCTAATTACTGCTATGTTTCTATCTCATCCTATTCCACAAATGGAATTAGAAAGTAGATAATGCCATAAACCTTCAAACCAACTTTCACAACTGAATGGTCTGTGATAAATTCCTCTTTGAGCTTCATACAGGTACAAGAGCCTCTTTACTTTCTCCTTAGAGCTATATTATGTCCTAACAGCCTCCTCATTACACTCAGGCATTTTCATGGATTAGTTTAACACAAGTGACTAAAGGACTTTCCAGAAGCCAGAACTGAAATTCTTTAATTTCTGGGGCTATGTGCAGTGCAGTGGTGGTGAAGAGTGCTCAGCTGTTATTTTCTACCTATTTTCACACACCAAAATGGACTTTAGACAGTTTTCCTCTCCAGGATGTGTTCTGAATGTCATCATGCAAAAACAAAACCTGCTGTTTTTTAAAATTATTTATTATGAATCCAATTTTTCAATTTTATACTGTGGATTGATACATTGTTTAGTTTGAGCTATATAATGCACATAATGAAGTTCAACAAAGCCAAGTGCAAGGTCTTGCACCTGGGTCGGAGCAATCCCAAGTACACATACAGGCTGGGCGGAGAATGGCTTGAGAGTAGCCCTGAGGAGAAGGATTTGGGGGTGTGTGTTGATGAGAAACTCAACATGAGCTGGCAGTGTACGCTTGCAGCCCAGAAGGCCAACTGCATCCTGAGCTGCATCAAGAGAAGCGTGGCCAGCAGGTCAAAGAAGGTGATTCTGCCCCTCTACTCTGCTCTCGTGAGACCTCACCTGGAATATTGTGTCCAGTTCTGGGGCCCCCAACACAAGAAGGACGTGGACCTGTTGGAGCGGGTCCAGAGGAGGGCCACGAAGATGATCAGAGGGCTGGAGCACCTACCCTACGAGGACAGGCTGAGAGAGTTAGGGCTCTTCAGCCTGGAGAAGAGAAGGCTGCGGAGGGACCTGATAGCAGCCTTCCAGTACCTGAAGGGGGCCTACAGGAAAGCTGGGGAGGGGCTTTTTACAAGGATGGATAATGACAGGACAAGGGGTAATGGTTATAAACTGGAAGAGGGTAGATTTAGACTAGATATAAGGAAGAAATTCTTCCCTGTGAGGGTGGTGAGGCATTGGAACAGGTTGCCCAGAGAAGTTGTGGATGCCCCCTCCCTGGAAGTATTCAAAGCCAGGCTGGATGGGGCTTTGGGCAACCTGGCCTAGTGGGAGGTGTCCTTGCCCATGGCAGGGGGGTTGGAACAAGATGATCTCTAAGGTCCCTTCCAACCTGAACCATTCTATGATTCTATGATTCTATGTTTAGGCTTTTGGTAATTGTTCTGATGGGAAATTTTAACGTTACAACCAATGTAAAATTCTGTATTTCATGTCATTTGTTTATATACGTAGTATAGCACTGTATCGTTCTTATCATTTAAGTACTTATATTCACTTATTTTTTTTCCCAAATCTGTATTTTTAGTGCTGAAACAAGTCTTCTTTCCCAGTTTCAGAAAAATGCATATTGACATACCACATCTTTTTACACATCAAGAAGTACTGTGATTAAGATCGTTGATGCTAGTGAAGGACAAATCTCAAAAAGTTCAAATCAGATCAATCAATTATTATTACTATTATTATTATTATTTTGCTTGCCCAAATATCAGCTATTCCAAAACATAACTAGTCTTAACTTTTCAGAAGAAAACACTTTCACCAGAGATTTTTCATATTTCTGAATTTATTCCCAGTCAAATATGCTGTAAACTTTTCACTTTTATTTCCATCCATTCTCTAGTAGATCACACTCAAGCATTTTAGAAATTCTAAAAATGGAATTGATACAAAATCACTTACGAATGTGAAAGATCTGTTCCAAATGGAAGTAGCTACTCTAATTTTTAATTATGCCAAAATTTTTCCAGAAAACATTTTGGGTGAAATTCTCCTTTATTTATTTTCTAGCCCATTGATTCTAAAATCAGCTTGAGGTACTGAACACACTCATTCTTTATTAAAATAAATTATTACTGTTTATTTTTTTTGTCTGTTTTAGGCAATACGTGACTATTCATATTGATTACTTTTATTAATGATTTAAGAAATTGAGAAAATCTAAAACAGATTTCTTAAAATTTGGAAACTAAATTTCTGCAAATTTTTTAAAAATAAAGTCTGCAAAGTAAAAAATGGCAAACTCAAACAATTTTAGACCAAATATCTACATATACCATGGCAAACAAAGTCTCATTTGATGTCATAATGTGACTGTATTTGTGCTATAAAATTATATTAAATTCTATGCTCTAGACATAGAGACAGGTTTCATCTCAGATCAGAATGTGTTTAAAAGACTTTTAAGTCTGCTTCATTAACTTATTTTACCATTTGCCATGACTTCAATCATTTGCAGCAACTTAAATTTCACAGGTGTTCTTGCATGTTTGATTGCTTTTCACTCAATATAAAGCAGCAAAACACTCTTCCTGGTTTATTAGCATTCTGCCAACTCAGCAGATTACTTTCCTTCTGCAGAGGAAAGGCTTAAGGTTTGAGTTTGAGAAGCAGAGGTCAAGAAGGAGAAGGAACACTGCCACCTACTGAAGTAGCACTTATCAGTCCACCACCAAACTCAGATTTGCCCAGAAGTGTCTGAGCTGAAGTTGCTTACCTTGTGAGCTCCAGTATCACCATTGACCGAGTAGTGTAATTGAACATGTTGATGTTGAAATTCCCGAAGAACTTGCTACTTACATAATGAAGAGTCAAGAATATCACCAACTGCTCACTTTCTTTTTCTCATTGCTTCTTTGCTGGTTGGGAAATTCATCTTAATGTATATGGCAAAGCTTAAAGGAAAAGGCATATGTAGTGACAATGTCTTGGAGCTACTCCCTTTCGACGATCCAGAATGCAAGTGTTAGAAATTTTCTTGGCGTTTACATCCAAAGACATGTGTCTGACCAATATGTTAGTGGGCATGAGGCCATTTGGCAGATGAATATGAACATACTTAGCCAACAAATATGTTGATCAACTGTTTATATTGAAGGCATAATATTCACCTGGAAAATTGAAAATGGAGCTCAGTTCACATGATTTTCTACATCCTCGATGAAGTTAGCACATAAAATACTCAAAAAGTCCAACGATATGAGGTATTAAATTTAGAATTTATTCCAAGTCAAAGTGATATTTGTGCTACCTAATTTGACTTAGAAACTGGCCTTTTAGAATAGAGCTTTTGATGAATGCATTGCCATTTCTAGCATCATTCTGACTGTCACCTGGTCAAAAGAAATTTTTATATTTATCTTAGCTCAATATTCAATAATAATAATAATAAACAGATTGACAAACTCTCCAAAAATTGGACAGAATTGTTCTGTCTTTAAAGACCGATTTAGCTCATTTTCTCTTGAGAAGACCAACAGTCACTATAGTAAATGATTTTCACTGACTTCAGAGTGTTTCAGCTCAAATGCAAGCTGATTATTCCATCAAGATTTTGATCCCCATACTGATTTGATCCATTCACGAAATTATGCAATAATAAATATTAGTATTTATATTTGCTCCCAAACTAAAAATAAACCTTACTTCAAGTACTGTAGGAGCAGTTCCCAGTTTTTTCAATCACATATTGGAAACTGCAGTAAATATAATTATTCAATTTAATTGTCCATTCTTGAGCTATCTGATTTGTTACATATTCACTCTAATCCTTATAGCTAATAGGATATTTCATCTTTCTAGTTGCCTGTGAAGATGTATTTCACATCCTCAGAAAGAATGAGATCCCAGTCACAAAGGTGTCTTACTGTTTCTAAAACTTAAACACCATGAACATAATGCATCTTAGAAAGAAGTCATGTTCTGAATAACATCCAACTTTCCTCAGGTACATTTGTAGAGAAAGAGATTAATTTCCAACAAACGTTCTTCCACTGCTTCTCTGCATACCCTACACCTGTGCTGGAATAAATCAAAAAAGGGAATGCATCTTTATCTCCTTGTTCCGTACATGATTATTTTCAAGAATGACAGAACTTAGTACATGGGCATTAAGGCCAGAGTGCACTACTCTTTTTAGGTGACCCCTTCTATTATGTACAATCATGTTCTGAATTCTTTTATTAAAAAAAATAATATTTGAATAGTAATTAAAATATTTCATATTTCCATATAAATCATTGTCAATTGTTTTCAACTAAAATATTAACTATTTTTCTTGTCCTTAAAATGTACTGTCTCTGAGAAAGATGTAGTACATCATCATTACAAATCTGTTTAGTGCTTTTTCTTGCAAACAGATGTGTTCTTTGTTTCTTTACCTCTCATTATGTTGTCATTGTGTGTTTAACTACCTAATTTCAACAGCTTCACTTGCTGTTTGCAGTAATGCTTTTTTTGTGGAAGATATGTAGTATCCATATGTAGAATTCCATATCAATTCCTTAATTTTGTTTGCATTTACTTTTTATATTGCATTCAGTCAATGCTCTAAGTGAGAAATATCATTCAGTGTATATCCAGTCATGCTCAAAGATATTCATTAATTAAATTCACTCAATAAATTCATTAAGTGTTTTCCATGAGAGGCCATAATTAAACATACCAGAAATTATGTTTCATCCTTATGTAATAATTTCTATTTGGACAACTTAACGTTACTTATCAAGCTCTATAACATGGTCTTAAAGCTCTGTGTTAGGTAAATGTTATTGAATTTTTTTTTGGTGAAGAAAATGAATATAAAATGTGAAGACTAGACTATTAAATAGATGTTTCCATCTCTAGTTCATTAAATGATCATATTCTTACTCATACACACATAATTTAGATGCTAATTTTCCACCAATCTGAGTTGTCCATTTGGATCACTGCACATATATTATTTTAGGAAAATGATTTCCTATTAGACTGACTTGCCAACTTTTACTCTGTCAAAGATTGCACAGAGAAAAGAAACCATTTGATGCTTGTTGCCTACCAATAATGTAATATCTGAATTTTGTAATATCTTTACTGAACTGAAAGTTTGTTCACTATGATTGACAAAACTGTGAATTATTGCTTACACTCCCTTTTTCCTAGAACATTTATATATACATACTTTTGGAAAGATTGTGATATCTTAAATGTATATGGCAATTTGAACAACTAAACAAATGTATTGAGAGCATACATTTTCACAGAGGTGGTAACCCATATACATTTCATTACAAGAATGTTGGGTAAAAAAATTGGGGAAAAGAACAAGTGGCTCAAAACCTCCAATACTAGAAAACATTTATTATATTTTGCTATACATTGAGAGCTGCTTATTCAAAAAGAAATGTGTTTGAATCTGGCAGTTTCATGTATTAATATTACTGTCACCAGGTGAATTTGCCTAAATACATATTTAAAACACTGGAGTGCACTAATACATTATTTCACATCTTGAAGGGATGTAGCAATGATTACTAAATATACAAATATTTTAGCATTCACTTTGCCTTCTGAAAATAGCAACCCTAGTAGTCTCATGGGAGGTTTCTGGCTTAGATACACTGGGACAGCAAATCACTACAGATTCCTTTTTCAAGTTCCACATCTTGTGAAACTTGAAATATGTGTTGGTGGTAACAAGTTAGGGATTTTACTTCTTCTGTACAATATGAGTCACAAAAGCCAGAAGAGTGAGTGAAGCTTTTCAGGAGGCAGTGGTGCGGTGAGGCATGCTGTCTTACTCCCTGTCTGTCTTGGGGACATGAGATGTGTCTCTGCTGTGCAGTGCAAGGTTTTGTTTGGGATCACTGAACACACTCTGAGTCAGCCAGTTTGTTTTACACAGTAAAGTGATGCATAGCTGAAAGATAATCATTTGGATCTGGGAAGTAGTATAAAAGTGCCAGTTAATTAGCCCTGCTCCTTAGTTTACAAAGCATCATTGCTCCAGGTTG
This sequence comes from Penelope pileata, assembly GCA_013396635.1. Lineage (NCBI taxonomy): Eukaryota > Metazoa > Chordata > Aves > Galliformes > Cracidae > Penelope > Penelope pileata. The sequence continues at coordinate 128,223 of WBMW01000414.1, read as the reverse complement.
GGAATGATGTCATATTGTGTGGTGTAGGCTTTCCCTTGGGACTTTCCTCTGAAGACACAAGATTTCCCTGACAACCCTGATTTCCTTTTTTTGACACAGTCACCTAAGCATATTTTCAAAAACCATACAGCTATCAGTCTTCAAAACTCAGCTGGAGCAGATGAATTTTGAACACGTTCAGTTTACACATAGATCAATAGTTAACACCATATTCCGATGAAAACAGGGAGAATCTTATTCCAGTACTGATTCTGCCTACTTTAATTACATTTAAATTGTTCTACTTCAACAATAGGAACTAATTATAACTTCAGATTAATTTTCCATAGTGGTCCCTTAGTTTTCACCAATGGCATTATTTTATTTTGTATGAAATGATCCATTTCCACCGGTGCAGGTCTCACTACAGACTTTCATCTTCTTGCAGGTGAGTTCACTATTTGCTCAGGCGGAGGGCTGAAGTACAGAAGGGAATGGGAGTCACCATGGTCACTTTGTTTCCATCCTTTTTTGAGGACATTAAACAAAATAAATCTTTATCACAACTTTATTAAATATAAACAGTATCATAATGTATAAAGTAATATTCAGTTGGGCAGCTTTGCAGATTCTCAAGCAAGCTCTCTTGTTACTCAGGTGAGAGCAAGGAAACACTTCAAGGCCCTTCAGTGGCAAAACCTGCAGTAAAGACCTTAAGCCACGGTCACCAGAAAAAAATAAGATATATTCAGTTTTAGCAATTGCCATTTGCATTGAAGCTCTGCAGAAATTTTGATGCAGCATGCAAATTGTCTGTTTCAAAAACTCTTGCCTGACATCTATTGAAAAGTTCATTTTCTAATCTTTTTTCTTACTTCTTTTAGACAAGGGAGGAGGTGATAGTGGGGGTATATGATAACACTGTTTATAATGCCAAACATAATCTACAATAGGGAACTAACATTTGTTTTCCTCCTAGAAAAAGTCCTATGTGTAATATCTTGGAGATCTGCAGGAGCTCATAGATAGCGTAAAAACATTGAAGATAGATGAAACTAATTTTGGCTAGAAGGTTTTAAGATTTTGGCAGAATTGGTAAAAATGTGTTTGGAATCTCCAATTCCTCTTTGCTGTTACAGATAAAGTAATTGAATCCTTAATGGGAGAAGGGACTCTGATGAAGTTGAGTAAACTAAATTAAATCAGTATCAAAACACTTAGTTGACAAAAAAGCAAGAAGAATGATAGGGGTAATTATTTTTTAATTTTAATGGCCTTTTGAGTGTTTTTTTTTCCTGATGTTTGTTAATGATAATTACCTTTCCCTGTGCTGTTTGTTTCTAATGAGACCCTCAAAATAGAATATAAATACTGTAAAATCACAACAGTAATTATTCTGATCTACTTATAAGGGAGTATAAAAAAATGAACAGAACATCGGTGAATTTAGATCTTAAGGTTTGATATATGATTTAAAACACTATTTAATATCACAGAACTGGAGTGCACCCTTCCCAGGTTCATCTGAGCTTTAACTTTCACAAAAATCATCCAAAGCATCATCTTGAGACAACGGTCTAACTTTCTTAATATTTCCAGTTCCACTCCAGTTGGTGTTTGAAAACCACTGTTTGTGCCGAGTAATGTAGAACCAAGAAGCTACCCAAACAACTTTGGAATTAACTTTTACATCTTTATTATGGTACAAGTTTAAGTCCCACTAAAAAGGACCAGCTACCAGCTGTCTACTGATGCAGCTATATTGGTTCTGTAACAAACCCTTTGTTACTGATTGAAAGATCCTCTAAATTTAACTGTAGGGTGTAAAGATATCCAGAAAAGGAGGTGTTCAAGCACCTCTACCAGCAGTGAGAGGCTGGTGGGTTCCCTCCAGTACAGAGAGGGCTAGAAACAGGGACATTTTAGGAAAGTCCTTGAATGTGTCAAAGTAGGTTTAGTCTATTTGATTAATTATTAGGAGCAAATGTTTTCAACCACTGGAATATGATTGTGTATTATCAGAATAGTTGCAAAGATGTCTTGCACATAGTAATCCCAAACAATATATCTGTATTAAGTAAATATATAGACAGATATATCTGTATAGATTTCTATACACCATCAGATATAAAAATGATTTATTAATATATAAATACGTAATTTCACCGGTATGTGTAGTTAGCATTAGGAAGATAAATACTAGTTCCTACATCTCTTCACAAATCCAGTTTAAACCAACTGTACTCCAGTGGTCATAGAGGAAAATATTCATCCAGTCAATTCTGAAAGCAATAGCTACAGTATACTTCTAACCACAATACTTTTCTTCAATTAAGGGTTTTTATTCTGTGCTGAAGGCCCACCAACCATATTTCTGATACTTTTTACCTTTAGTGCAACTTTTTATGATACAGTGAAGGACTGTAGAGAACTCTCATAAGTGCATGTTTATGGGAAGAATCTAGACCAAGATCTGAACTTTGGGTAATTAAATTTCATGGTCAAGAATCAGATAATTCATGAAAGTCTGTTTGCCTTGTACACATCTCTATGTTGTCTTATGCTTTCACTGTGTAACTCAGCCCCCCCTGTCTTTGAGTTTCTTTCCAGTAAGGAGTGGCAGGGTTCAAAGCGTTCTAATTCTCCAAAGATTTATAGCTACATGGGTGATGGATTGTCAAGACTTCCCAGACAGAGTGCATAGTAATGGCTTGATGATTTTCTATCTCCTTGTCTTGGCACGTTGTCCCGAGGTTGCAGTGGCCCACCTTCAGGTTCCTGTAGTGTGATTTGTTAAGGTGTTATCTTGTGGCTCCACTCCTCTTCCTCTGCCTATGGTGGTGGATTTCTCATTGTTACCCTCATTTTTGTGCACAGCTTTCTAAATGTGCATACATTATACAGACCTTTTTGTTTAGCTTGGAAAATTAAGAGGAAAGTCATTACATCTTAGGAGGAAAACATGGCTGTAGTAACAGAGCACATTCTTGGACACATAGTTCATTTTGAACTTGTAAGACTCACTTGCCAGAGATATCCACACAGCTATGACATATTGTTTTCTCTTCAGTGTGTTTTTGAGTGGCTAAAGATAACAGCTCTCAAAAACATTCCGTTCTCAGAAGAGAAGCAAAGGACATACTCATACAGTAGGGTATTTGTTCATATCAGCTCAATTTATGCACACATCACATGCTCTTTTACATCCTTACAAGTGATAAGGTACTGTGACTTTGTTAAGGGTTCTGAGGCTAGGACTGACTTCTCAAAAAGGTTATCAGACATAGCCACTCCATTTGGACCAAGCTGATGAGCATTCTCTCTTGTCCTCTGCCTCCTGTGTGATTTGCAGGGATGACCTCTTTTTGCCTGTTGGAAAAAATAATACCACGACCATAATTAGGCTTCATTTTCACAGTCAGGTAAGAAAATAAAACAGTTAATTACTGATTCAAGAGGACCATCTCATTCTTGCCTTTTTTTTCAGCTGGCCCTGCAACCCCTTGACAGTACTGAATTGCTTTCCAACCTTATCCCATAAGGTTGTCCTGATAGAATCTTTCCTAGTAGCATACAAAACAGTTATGACATTTGTAAATGATAAATCAAGAATCAGAGCTGTAGGTACATTAAGTGATTTATTTAAAAACACCTAGAGGGTCAGTGACAGAGATAGACACAATATTGTACCTGATGCAAAGCAAAACGTCTGCTCTCTGCCATGGTTCCTTTTACTCTCATTGTTTTTAGTTTTTCTGTGATGTAATTTTCATTTTCCTTCAGAATAATGTATGTACAAAGTCAGAATTTTCTCTCCTCTCTGTGAGCACAGTCTCTTTGTGGGAGGAACTGTTGGTTTTATTTTGTAAAACCTTCACCTAGCACACTTCTGTCTATCATAAAATAAATAACATTAACAATAAATAGCAGTAAGAATGACTTTATTTACATTACTTCCGGTATTGAAACAAGCAGTAATTTTACAATTCCTTTTTAAATATAAATAATACATGCACACAACTTTTAGTCAAAGCCACTGTAGATGACTGAAATGGCAGGGGAAATCACAAAAAAGCTGAAGCAAATTGGCTAGAAACTGAGGTCCTCTACAGGTGGACTTGTTTAGTTGTTATGGTGAAGTTTGATGATTGCTACTGTGACAAATAGGAGTTGAATCATTCAGTCTATCAACTCACAGAACAATGTGGGCAGCTGATGCTACTGTTGCCTGTTCTATCTTCCTGCAGAAGAATGTTTGTAGATCATGACTTTTTGATTGTGATGCAGCGGACAACTGACTTCTTCTAACTGTTGCCAATGCTGTCAATACATTTTGTTTTTTTGTTGTTGCTTTTTCTTCTTTTTTTTTTTTTTTTACTTTTTTTTCAGATAGTATTTCAGTATTGGATCACGTGCACTACAGATATACAGGAATCTATTACCTTGAACCAACAAGATTTCATTCTTAATCTTAGGTCACTAGAATCTGACTCGGGAGCTCTAACTCATTTCAGCCTGTCAGGGCAGTTTGTACGTATTTCATAATTGCACTGACACGTAGATGGCATGGCCCAGGTCTAAAGTCTTCTCTGCTGCACCATTCTGCCTCTTGATTAAAAAGCAAGAAAAAGAAACAAAAAAAACCAAAAACCTTTGAACGTGCTTCCTAACAGCAAAGAATGAATATAACTTATAACAGAAAGGCAGATATTTGGGGATAACTAAATCATAGTACAGTAGAGTAACATAGTCTCTGAAGACAGCATAGTAATCTAAAGCCTGACAAGTCATTTTCCAAACCACACTGTTGAAAAGATTGCTATGTGTCCTTAAATACAGACTGTCAGCATGGAAGTGCATACTTCCAAGCTGGAGAAAATTTACATGCAGCAGCATTCTCACACAGTCAGAAAAGAGGTAGAAAAGGCAGCAAAATGAAAAGCCAGGAGATCATACGGGTAAGCCTGCTCCACCAAAAAGTTATTATTAACTATTAATTTGCTTTCTTTTTAATATTCAGGGAGTGTGAACATTTGATATACGTACATGAATGCATGAGATTTGTGCTCACAAAAAGTATTCTATTTTCTATGATAGAGCATAGATTATTAAACTGATTTCAGACATGGTAGAGGTGAAACAGTCGAATTTCTGCATACAGTGCCTTTGTGAGGTGCTCCAATCCTACCATAATTTCTGGAACTATATATCTACAACGTTCTTACACTTTCCCTATGTTCTGCAAACAAAACAGTGAACTTGCTTCAGCTAGATTTTTAGCAATCCCAGGCAAAGTATCTGAGGGTTTAACAATAAGCACAGACAGAGATTTCACAGAGGTTCTGACTCACACGTTCAACAATCATCCCCAACTGAGATAACCTCTCTCCAAAGCATAGCTGGTCTCTGAGAGAGATGCGCTCCTCTCTGTGGCTGCCCTTAGATGAGCCCAGGGCAGCCCCACCTTGGGTCCACTCCTTCCGGTCATACGGGGAGCACAGGTGCAAGCAATGCGCCTGTGCTCCTCAGGCCAGCCACAGTGCTTACTGCAGATGCTCAATCACAGATTGTTTGTAATTGCACAGTAAAAATTGAAAGCAGATCTTACTTCTAATTGACTAGTCTAACTCCTATCCAAGGAAGGCTCAGCTGTAATATAAATGAATACTCAGACATTTTATTTAGCAGTAGGTCAAGAAAAATAAAACAAAAATCTACATATGAAAAATTCTGAAATAAAAATATATCTTAGTTAAATTGATGAACATTTTAGAGGCACTCATCAGGGAAAAAAAGTTCAATCAATTTAATTAAATTGCATTCTTTTCAGTAGGAGAGTCAGTACAGAGGGAAAAGTTAAGCAGTTAAGCATCAAGACATTTATCAAGGCAAAAAAGCCCCCACAATTCAAAGGATTGATCTGAAAATGTCCCGAAGTGCGTTGAAATATTCTTTACCATGAAATCTTCAAAATCTGGATCAAAACAGACGTGTTCTCTGTAGTCATTAATGCTAGCAATTACATCTTGTTGCTTATGAATGCATCTTGCACAATCTGTACAATCTGTGCAATTACTGTACAGAGAACTCTTTAAGGAGTTCCTATTGTCTGCAGAAAGCTCAGTAATCCTGTTTTCTAAAAAAGAAGTAGCTGATTGAGCTTTCAGGTACCCCACTTCTATAAAATATAGATCCTATTTTCTTTTACTTTCTATTTCAATACATTTTTTAAAACCATTTCTTGTTGTTTAAGTGACAAGAAGACACACTTCTGAGAAACAGCGAGCCCTTTGGTTCTCCCACTTTCAAATGTCTAAACAACTTTTTCATAACTAACAGACTGTGTAGAGAGTCAGGACTTTGGAGGTTGCATGTGACAAAATTATCCACTCAACACTTCATACAGGATTAATTATCCTAGTACTTGACTGTTATGAAACAGATCTCTCTTAAAACCATCCACTGACAGAACATGGGACAAACATGGATTTGTTTGGAGTTGAAGTATTTGTTGTTTCCTCACAATTACACTTCTAAAAGTTCTCCTCAAACACCTAATTTAAAATGTCAACACGTATCATGCCTGTCCCTCTTCAAGACTTCAGGTTATAGGTTCCCTTTTTTGGATAGACTTCTAACGGATAGCAACAGTCTTATTTCTATTACTCTACTCAGTTGTGAAATGGCTTAGAAACTGTTGATACCATTTATTATATTTAAAAATGTAACTGAATAGATCCAAGGGGAAAAAAAAGGAACATCCTTCCTATTCGTTATTAATAGTAAATGCAGTCTTCAATGATAAGTGTCTCTTGCTTTTGGTTCTTGTTCTTTTGAGCTGCGTGAGATACACTGAGGGACAACGTGGATGAAGTGCACACTGATTTTACTGTAGTCATTACAAAAATTAAATCTCTACTCCTCTCTCATGAGATGCCACTGGGAGTATTGTGTTCAGCTCTGAGGCCATCAACATAAGAGGAACATAGACTTGATGGAGTGAGTCCAAAGGAGGGCCGTGAGGGTGATCAGAGGACTGGACCACCTCTTCTGTGAAGACTCCAGCGAGATCTCCTTGTGGCCTCTCTGTACTTAAAGGGAGCTTACAAGAAAGCTAGTGAGGGACTCTTTATCAGGGAGTGTAGGACAAGGGATAATGGCTTTAAAGTAAAAGAGGGTACATTTAGATTAGGCGTTTAGAAGAAATTCTTTACTATGAGGATAGTGAGGTACTAGAGTAGGTTATCCAGAGAGGTTGTGCATACCTCAGCCCCAGACAGGTTGGATTGGGCCTTGTGCAACTTGGTCTAGTGGAAAGTGACCCTACCCACAGCAGGGAGATTGGAACTAGATGATTCCTTTAAGGTCCCTTCCAAGCCAAAACATTCTACGATTCTATGATTATGATTTTATATCTTTTCACCCTCTTCACTCACACTTGTTAGGATTCTACCTAAATTTCATAAGGCCGTGAAGGAGGTAAAAGCTGATGTGGTCCTCCAATCTGACCTGCTGTGTTACTTGGAACAATCATTTTCATTGTTACTTTGAGAAAATGTTTATTTGTAATTTTATAGATGGTGTAAATTGTTATTTAAACATTTATGGTGAATTTTTGTCAGTAAAAAAAAACACAAAGCATGCTTCTGGGTATTGTAAAACCAAAACATTAAAGAATTAATCATTATTAATCATTACTATGAATAACAAACAGGAATTATAACTATTGAACTAAGTTATACGTAGAGAACTTTAGCTGACTGAAAGAATATTTAATTTTCCTCTCAGAAGTTGCAGGTCAAATAACTAAATTCCCAGCAGGTATTTTGCCCTTATGGACTAATTAAAACTAGTAACAACTGGATAATGTTTGCTTGCAGTTTGGTTTTCTTATAAATTCCAGTTTGAATTAACTGTCAAAAAATTTTGAGAGTTTGAAACAATTGTCAAGAAATTTGGAATCATCTGAAAAATTTCTTTGTTAATGACATAACGTAACAACATGATTGTGAACTTTTATTATCCATGACTACTGCTAGTTTAAAAGAGAAATAAATTGAAGCAAAAATACTAATAAACTGAAAAAAAACCACAGCCCTATATACATGTGTAAAATGATGTACTACTCAGACACTGAAGAGACTAATCAGCTGTTCCCTGCAGTGGTAAGAAAAACCTTGACAGCTGCAAACCAATTATGGCCTCTGAAACCTTCACCAAGCCCTATCTAGGAAAAGTGTTTGTTATTGTTTTCCAGACTTAACAAAGTAAACAAGATGACTGAATGCCTTAGAGGAGAGAAGGAAATTTATTATGCATAAAATCTCAGAACTGTTTTTGGGTGTGTTTGCATTCCTTTCAGAAGATGGAGGATTTTCTGAAATATTAAGCACTTTTCTGAGAGGTACCCGTAACAAATAATTCAGACATACTATTTTCAGCTCCCTATCATTCTGTTATTGAACATTTAATTCTTTTATCCATGCAAAACTTTCATCATGCCTCAATTTGCTCATCTGAGCCTACTCTACCCCTTCCAAATTCCTAAGTGAAATCATACCCAGAGACAGAAATACTCATAGCACTTGTCCAGAATACTTAAAATTATGCAGGAAAAGGCTCTCATTGATCAAATCTGATGAGTTTACTGCTGCAAATGTTTGCAGTGAACTTCATTTAAAACTTGGATTAACCAGCTGCTGCATTTGGCTCCAAATATCCTACCCAAGGAGGATGAAGTTAGGGAGTCTGTGAGCACAGCAAATTACAAAGGCCTGGGAGCTTTGTATTCAGTGTGCTTGAAGAAAAGAGCCTTAATGCGTGGTGCACTTTCTGTTGGTAAAACATAAATTTTTTATTTCACATCTGTAAGAAAGTTAGTGACTAAGACACAAGACTTACACAAACGTCTTGACTGCAAGCTCATGTAAGGTTTAGTTCACAAGAAGCTTTTGTATTGTTTTCTCTTTGTGGACAAAGGACGTGTGTTTGATAGTTATACATTCCAAGTTTACCACTACAGGGCATTACACAAAATGTATCTTAACCTGTAGGGTTAAATCATTCTTGGCACAATTAAGCAAAGCACAGCTGGAATGAGAGAACATAAACAAATTTCACATGCATGAAATTGACAATGAATCATCAGAGATACCCAGTTGTTAGTGGGAAAGTTTGGAAAAATTTTAGAAGAAAATTGCACCCTTTCTCGATTTAAGCTAAAAGCTGGAGACGTCTGTGGGATTGGGCCAGCTTTCTTAAACATATTTCATGAGGATATTTTCCTCTATCTGTCCAGCTCCCTTTTTAAGTCTCACAATCAGTCAAATTCAAAAAATTAAAAAGGAATAATCTAGACAGAACTGTTAAGTCTGACCTGATTTTGATATGGAACCATAAATTCTCCATAGATTCATTCCAGTCTGGATGTTGTTTCTATTCAAAGATTAGAAAAACCTGATGATGAATCTGCGCAGAAGATTCAATAATAAAACTTCGGGCCAAATTATAGTGGTTTTTGAATTTGTAATGGCAGATGTGTAAATTGTAGGTGTCAAATACCTCCATAAATATGTTTAAAATTTTTCACATTTGACCTTGAATACAGTTTATATTATTTCTTTGTATTGGATAGGTATTGCAACATTTCAAAATTTTAATCTGAATTGCTCTGATATCATAAAAGTTTTCGTGGTATGTGGGACAACGGCCTCAAAATTCATACTGTCCTGCACAACCATGAGGAAGCTGGTCTGACATGAAACACTGCTAGAGAAGTGGTCCTAAACTAGGATTACCAAAACTAGAGTGAAGATAATCCAGAGGATCTAATATCAGATGGTATTTGTGGCATGCTCTGAGGCATTATTTCCCTAATCCAAGAGACTAGAAACTTGTCAGGACACTTGAGAGAACTTGCCATCCAGTAGTGCCTGATTTTCATGAAACTGTGTTTTCAACTTGAAAATGGGAAGGAGGAGGAAGTGAAGGGAATACTGAAGAGTGTAAAATAATGTGCTATCTATATCTCTCAATTAGGATGGATATGTCCAGAAGAAACTTGAATCTGGAAATCAGAAGCCCCCTGCAATTTGACAGAAGTTGGGTTTTTACGTCACTCCTTTTTAAAGTATCCTTATATACCACTTTTGAAAGTTGTTATTAATTGGTAGTATTTAAGAAAACTTTGATTTCCATTGATTTATAAGACAGAGGACTCTTCTGGTTTCTGTGTTACTCTCTGAAAGACTAAATATACATTTGAAAAGGATACAAATTATGAGTCAATACCTGATCCCAAAGAGACTGAGGATATGTATTCTACGAGATCTTCTGCCAGTTCATGGAGATCATGGCATCTGTCTTATTTTCTTGTTCCATAGCACCCACAGGAGTAATTTTTTGCTCCTTTCTAGAAAGCATATAGCTGCCAGAATATTTCACTAGATTTACTGAACCATAATTCAATACGAGGAAATATTCCATTGTAATTGCAGTAGAGAGAAACGCAAATGGACATGCAGGTCTAGAAAAATACAGAGCATGGTTGCAAGCATGATCTTTGGATTCTGAATATAGATTACTGGAGGGGAAAAGGTCTTTTTTGAAACTGTGTTTGCATGCTTCTTAGTCTTGAAATATCACTTCATTTCAGGTTCAGTGGAATCACTCTTGAGGCTTTTGTATATGTACAATGAATAAAAGCATAATTTTGTACCCCTCTACCATCTTGAATCAAATATGACCTACTTCACTTTTGCTCTGACAGTATATTTTCATGTGATTTTTTGTTTCCCTCTACTAGACCTTCTTCTCACCAGTACTTACTTTAGCTGAAGATCTGAAGATAACAGAACAGAAGGGAAAATAATCAATTAATTTTATTCAAAAATGAGTGACTGTTGTAAACCTTTCAGCTTTTCATTTTTCTCTTACAAATTCTATGCAAAATTTTCTTAGTTTTGAGTATGTCAGTGTGAATAGGAGAAAATTTGTTGTGAAGGATGACCCAAAAGGTCAGGATTTCAGTCAGAAGTAACGCATTTCAAAAATAAAATAGTCTATATGTGCAAAATGTATACATATTGCACAAAGGAAATATAGGCGAGTGAATGCTAACCAGACTGAGCAATGCCTGTATGATGGAATGTTTTTTTCCCTAGCTGATTCAGTTTTACAACTCGTTTGAAGTACATCTCCAAAATATTGATGTCAAGATTCTATGATTCTATAAGATATACAGACAGAAATATCTGCCGTCATGCAATTTAAAACATACCTTGTTCAAAAGAAATAAAAAAGAATAAGCCTTCAAGTTTCAATAGTAAGTATGGCTCTTTTCAAGTATACCTCGTCTGGATCTGCTGTTTTTGGTTAAAGCAACAATGCTGACTATTCTTACTGATGCTTAATCAATTTTTTTTTCCCAAAAATTCAGTTACAAGTTTGAAAATAATTTTCCTTTCCTATATAATTTTTTCCATTTGATAAGTAAGCTCATTGAAGTCTTGTCAGTTCTATAGTGAAAGAGAAAGCATAAAATATTACACTTTGCGTATGTCCTGCATGGGAGGAACTTCTGGATATCATTTTTTTTCCTCCATAAGAAAAGGGCACTTAGGATTCTTACAGACCTCATTTAAAGCTCAGGCTATGTGAAAGTGTCACTGTCATGTAGACACAACATGAATGTCAGTGTTAATGAGGGTACCGCTATGGTCCCCCTAGATAATTTTTTTCCTATTCTTTTCCTCCACCCATCTAACTGTACAGTAGACAGCAGCCCTATTATTAGAGCAAATTGCAAAACAGAATTATCAGCTTATCACAGAATCGCAGAATCACAGAATTGCAGGGGTTGGAAGGGACCTTGAGAGATCATCGAGTCCAACCCCCCTGCCAGAGCAAGTTCCCTGCAGCAGGTTGCACAGGTAGGCGTATGAGAAATCCAACACTTAAATGTTGTTTTATTTGAATCTGAATGAAAAACAGAAATCTGATTGTTATTTAAATGACATTAAATATATTTTTGACCTTTTCACGCATGGTTTAACCATAGCAGTAAACATTCTGAAGCTAGTCTTTACCTAATGTTTATGTCCTGCGGGCTAAGAAAAAGAGGAGAAAACAAAGATGTTTACAATCTTTGAAAGGCACAAATATCTAGAAGTTGTACATTTTAATCCAAATATCTATCAAAAGTTAAGAAAAGTTAGATTTTTATTTTGATTGGTACTTCTGGAGCAAAACCTAAAATTCTGCAGAAAGCAGAGTTAATGTGTTAAAAGAGATTAGCAGAACCTGAAAAGATTTCTGAGCATTAGAAAATCAGTAAGTCATGATCTCGGCTAGGATAGAGTTAATTATCTTCGTAGATATTTCTATTATGTTGTGTTTTGGAATTTTGATGAAAATAGCGGTAACACAGTGATGTTTTAATTATTTCAGAAAAGTACTTGCACAGAGCCAAGGACTATTCTACTTCTTGTGCAGCCCCGTAAGCAGGCTGGGAGTGCACAGGGAGCTGGAAGGGGACACAGGTGGGAGAGTTGACCCAGACTGACCAAAAGCAGATTCGATAACACATGGAGTCATGCTCAGCGATAAAAGCTGAATGAAAGGAGGAGGAAGGAGGGGACATTGAAAGAAAAAGCTGCATGAAAGAAGGAGGAGAAGGAGCACTGGCATTTGTATTCCTGAGAAATCAGTACATGTGATGAGTCTGTTGAGTCCTGCTTTCCTGCAAATGCTGAATATCTGCCTTCCAATGAACAAATTTCTTCCTTTGCTTGCACACACAGCTTTTGCCTAGTAAACTGTCTTTAACTCAACCCTAAGCTCTTTTACCTTTCTGATCATCTCCCCCATCTCACCTGGGGAGGGCAAGTGCTTATTCACCTGGGCCTACGTGGTCCTTAGGGATTTGTCTTTAAGGATAGATATACTATAAGCCTATCTTCATTAGCACTCATATCCAGCTTGTGTTTACATTAGGCCTGTATTTTCACATAGCTTGGAAGTTATTTGAAGGTGTTGCATGCACATAAACAGTTCTCTTTATTAAGGGCTGATATCATGTTGGAAACATCATTCTATTATCTAACATGATAGATCAAACACAACATTACTGGGTCACTAACTAAAATACATTAACAATATAAAACACTAAGTTAAAACAAAAATGAAATGAGCTTACAAAATACATAGCTTACTTTGAATGGTGAAGTTTTGAAATAAACTAACAATCAAGATTATAGTGTTAAAAAGCAAAATTATATTTCAAATTTATTTATTTATTTATTCAAATGAGATTCATGACAGAATTTCAATTAAAGAATACCTGGATTCTACTTGGTTCTTTCTTTCTGTATTCTTAAACCACTATTCTTTTTTAGTAATTACATAAGCACGAGTAACCTGGCTAGATTTGTTAATTTGTATGTCACCTTATTAACATTTTGCCTAAATCTATGACAGAGTTTAAAAATACCTTTCCTCTTTTGTTGTCATGAACTTTTGCTTGATAAAAAGCGTTGAGTGATTGCTGTATTTCAGATATAGATTGAGATGAAAAATAAAAATTACAACTAATCTTATGTTAAAAAGGCACACATATTACATGACAGCTGAAAATGTACATGACAGCTGAAAATGTAAGAGGCTAACCTCCGAACATAATTCCAGACGCACTCACTTAAATTCCCACCCAAGCAGAGAAAAATCATAAATAAAAACGTCTCAAATTCCCTAGAAATAAAAGAATCATTCACGGAGCACTTTATTGTTCCACACTATATTACATAATGAGGAGTAATAGTTGGTTCACTTCACAAAGCCATCAGATGTTTCAAGACAAATGAAATATAAAAGTCATGATTTGAGGGGGAGGAAGGTTGACAAAGTTTGAATGTATCTCTTGACTCTCCATAATTGCCACCTATTGTTTGATTTAATGAAAACTACTAATTAAAGGCAACCATTTCCTTTGTCATGGCTCATGTTCCCATTTTTACTATACCTTCTCTGTCTTCCAAAGTCAAAGTCAAGCTCCTTCATTTCAGCATGCCACTTCCTTCCATTCTCCTGCATTTCTCCTGATCTGCATGCATTTCCTACACACTAAGCAGTTCTGTTAAAAATAACTTTCCAGTTATCATCTCTGAAGCTAACAGGCTTTCTTTAACTCAACATTAGACTGAAAAGACATAACCAGAAATGCATTCTAAACTATGTCCCTGCCTGTTTGTCCTAGCAGAGGTATTTGGCCTTCGCTGTAGATTTTTTGTCATCCTTACTCCTTGCAGACAGATCACTTGTTCATGATAACAAGGCTTTACAACTGTTTTTTCCTTTCTCAATAGCTAGAAAAGAGTCTGACAAACCTACCACACTCTCTGCATTAATACAATGATGAGAGAGGGCTATTTTTATCATTCTCAACGTTTCAGATTAAGTCTTGCTCTGATGATTGTAGTTAGCAAGAAATCAGGAAGATAAACATGGTAAGAAAGTTCATTCAGATGTTGATTTAACTATGACCGAGTCTCTCTACATTAATGTTTGAGGGACAAGAGGAATCCTTTGTTTTTTCAAGGATTACTTTTTCAGAATTTAGGGCACTTTTAGCTCAATTTATCTTTGTCCTGAATCTTGTTTCAAATTTCAAAGCAAACATTCCTTTGAAAATGTAGATTTGAGCTAGGATTAGAAGCAGATATGCTGAAACACCGTAAGAAAGACCTTTTTATCTTTAACATTTCAGTAACAAAACTGAAAATTATTAATAAACTTAACTAAAATTCCTATAAAGCTGAAAATTCCTCAGCTGAATTTAGGGTTTAAATTAGGTTTGATTACAGAGGCAGGGTTCACATGACTGTATGTAGAGGACACGAAATTCAAATGTTCTTATTATTCTTGAAAAAATAAAGAACTTTGGAACAAACTTTGGAGGTGACAAAGTAGGGAGAATTTAGCAAATATTTTATAAATAAGCACATATGTATGTGTCTACATATGTACATATATGCAAACAGTAATTATATATATGGTAATAATACACATCATCAAGTATTTAGGACATGACAATATTCTCACTTTGCCAACACTCCTGGATCTATGGAACTAGACTTTCAGAATAATTAAGTTATATGTACATTTTAGATTCCTAAATGTTATTGACTCCAATCCTTAGAAACAAGTGATTTGGTTCCCCATGACAGACGAAGCCTGTCTGCATTGTAAAAAAGTTGACTGTCATAGCAATTTTATCATAAAAGCCGCATTATGAGCAGAACAATTATTCTGGAATGAAGTTATTTCTGTTCTAAAACAAAGTGTCCATAGGAGAGCTGTTCTAGTCACACATGGAGGCAAATCTTTGGGATCTTAAATTAATAATTATTTCTAAAAAACACAGTAATGCTCCCGACTCAGATGGGTGTTTTTGTAAAGAGGAAATTAAACCACAACAAAAACAATAACAAAAGCCAAACATTTTGGCTGAAGAGAAATACTACACATCAAGAAACTTGCACTAAACTTTTCAATGTCCTTGAAGAAAAGTATTTAAATTCATAGAATTAATTTTGTATTTCCATAGTTGCAACAACTTTATTCCATAGGCACACAATTTTTTTCTATCTCCAAAATTAAATAATAACCACAAAAGAAAAAAAAAACACAACAACAAAACCTTTCAGTGAAACTAGAATGAATTTTTATAATTGTTTCTGCATATCTCTAGCCTGCTTCATTCTCTGTCTGACTTCCATTTGGTTGAAACCTGGTATTTTGTCTAACCTAGTCCACCAATGTATTCGTCTAAAATTAAAACAAATTTGAAAGAAACTTCAACAGAAGAGGTAGGTATTTATAGTCTTACTTAACCACTTGGTTGCTTCTGAACTCTCCATGCAGATTCAGGTAGAGTGCTCTGGCTGTGCAAACACCATCTGTGTTACAGTGTGTGCCAAAAGCATCCATGTAGAATGTGTCTGCTGGCAAGTATTTTCAGTACTACTTATCCTGGTAAACTATATCTCCTGCAAAGCTGCTTTTTCTTTTTTATTAATATATTCTTATTTTACTTTAAAGGAATTGAAGAATACACAAGGTGAGACTATTTTGCTGAAAAATCTCTGGTATCAAAATATGAGAAGTTCCAGAAACTCTCCTCAATTTGCTAGGAATGCTGAAGCAGAACTCTCTTCTCAATTTTTCAAGACATCCAGCAGCAACAACATGTCATATACAACTCAGTAATTCTTATCTTTAATTGATAAAATGGCTAAGAAATACGGAGGAAGTCCGTATGCATTTTCCACACTTTCTACCTAAATGGTTAAATAGTGACCCAAATTCAATTTTGAAGTTGATGCCAAGCAGAATTAAATAAAACAAACAAGAATTCTGCTGCATCAAAAATCGAAAGCTAAAATTTTTTTAATAAAGTTTTATGCTTTAGCAGTGTTTATCTAAACAAAATAAGTTTTTCTTTCTTCCTCCAGGTACCCATTTTGTCTCATTACTGCGCTCAGGTCCTAGCTCTCTTTAAAATCATTCTAATTTCACAGTAGACTATGTCACAATTCCTTTTCCTCCTGATACCTTGCAGGCAAGGTTTTTTTTAAAGTTGTTTGGACTGCCTAACACATAGTCTGACGTAACAGATGTTCCAGTAGTCTACTCTTTACATGCTGCTGTTCAGACATCTTTCTGAGACAAAGACCTAAAAAATTTCTACTTCAGAGTGCAGACTGAACCCTCATTTGTATCATTAGTCTAGGCTCAAAATTATTTTCACCTATTTCACACCCACAACTCTTTAAGATAAGATTCTTCCCACAAATCAAGTGTCTCACTGGTAATATTGACCTCTTCAAAATTCTGTTTATCTTTAGACTTCATGTTGCTTTGTACAGAGTGGCTTCATTTAAATCCAGGAAAGCAGAGACATGGAACAACAAAGCGAAACACACAATAGGAGAGTTGAGATGTGAATGACAAGGCTGTTACGCCCCAATGAAAAGTCTGATAAACTGACTTACCATCTTGTCACCCACAAAAAATAATGACTAAACTTAGAAACTTGTTAATCTTGCCTTCCAGTACAGTCGTCTTCTCACAGAAAGCCTTACAAGATAGAAACCTGTTAGTCCTTCCCCTTTTCCCATGCAAAGTAAGGGCTCAGAAGCATCATACAACGCTAAGCTCATTGCTGTCTTTGTATATTCTGTCTCTTTCACAAACGAATGATGTCACTCAGCAAAAAGGCCCTAAACTTTGTTACAAAACTATCTAACTCCAGGATTTTCCCTTTTCAGAAAGCATTAGAGAGAGGATTTGATTTCAGCTCTAAATAAGTGTCCAATCCTTAACATGCAATGCTGCTCCGCCTTTAGCATGGTTCTCTCATCATCTTGCTTTGAAAAATCCCATTGAATCCATTATGGAGTTTCAGTGGCTCTGTTAAGCTTTGTTAGTCTTGTATCTGTCCTCAGGCATCATTGTGGCAGGCAGACAGGATCACAGAGACATGGCATAATATCTCAGACCCACAGCCTCTTCATTACTCTGCCTTTTCCCAGCCTTAGCATACATTCGTTGATTTCAAGGTGCCTAATTAATACAGCAAAGATTCTAGCGTTGTGCACTGTAAAATGATAAGAGAAAATTTGGTGAGGGATTATCGCTCAACACAAGAATATGATTCATCATAATGTATCTCTATTTGTGAAGTCTTCAATCTAAATAGATTTCAGTAATAAAAATAATAAATTCTGTGAAAAGCAGGTTTAGATACAGCTCTAAAGTAAAGAATGCCTACTATGGATATCTTGGTAATTTTTCTGTATACCTGACAGAGAGAAAGGATGCCTTATCCAAACCCAGCAACATTTCTTCTCAATTGTAATAATAAAGCCAGTCACTCTGATTGTTGATTCACTTGATGTTTTTTAATCCACTGTTCATCCTTTGAAACAATATAAACTTTCCAAGATTCTCATTTTTATGTTAAAGCCAAAGCTAAACTGATTTGGACATTTTAAAGTGTCAAAACCTAACAGTGCAGCTGCCATTTACACTGGACAGTCTTTTTTCGTGCATATCTCTGACCACACTCATTTTGTGACATCTTTGTGTGCTTTCTTACGGTGCTACAGTCTTTTCAGCCTGGAAACATGGGCAAGAAGTGAAATAGAGGTTGGTCCTTTAGCTAGAGGCAGAAGTATATTCGTGCTTGTGCTTTGGTGCAGTTTGCAGCTATTAGTGTCATCAATAGATTTGTCTAATATATAAATGAAGCATAGGAAAGACATTGAGCTGTGACAACAGTTTTCTAAATATGAGTTTGAGATCATTGTATTACTCATAAATGGCAAAACCACAAGTGAATTATACAGGTTGTCCCAGCAATGCATTAACTCATTTATACTACTCTACATTGCAAGCAATCTGAATGTGCCACATATATTACAGGAAGGAAAGTGAGCTTTTTTATGAACGTGTTTTTAAGGAGTTTTAAAAAATAATATTACAGAAACTGCATCTTCATCCCCCACCTGTGATGCCAGGTGCTTTATTTATTATAAGAACCTGAAAGTGATATATTGTAATGCTTTAGAATGTCTAAAGTGTCTTACCAAACTCTTTCTGTGAGTTTGAAACCAGAACTTGTGAAATACCAGCATTATATTCAGGAGATACGTTCCTATCAGGAAAAAAATATTTCCCACAGCATAAAGAATTGTTCTCAATTTTAATGATTTATACTGATCTGAACAATAAAATCTAAACGTGATTCAAGATTGATTCTCTTTTCTTTCCTTTTAGAGACAGGCTAGAGCACAATATTCTAAATAAAAAGAAGATGCTTTCTGACTCACCTGGTCTGTACATGTGGCAATGTGTAGCAATAAATGGTGATGAAGATTTTCTGAGTTTCTTTATGTGAGAATTCAGCATATGTGACATTCATCATAGATGAAAAGTCAATTTTTTCTACAGTTTTGTGGTCACTCCCTGTGAACTTTACCCTTCCACATTCTTCTCTCATGACTTTGAGATACATACCATTATTCTGACTTTTTTGCATTAATTTTATTTGGCACAGTAAGTATATATTCCCCAATACAGAGATGGTACTTATCCATATCTCTTGGAATGTGTGATAATGTTGTCACTGAACTGATATTCAAGACTTGTTCTGAACATGTCTTTGTCAGAAGTAATTGGCTTTGTTCCCATCCATTCATTTTATTTTAAATGGCTATACAAAGTAGCTTTGGGTAGTACACCACATGAACCATCAAGTGAAGATTAAAGTTACACTCTCAGTGATAATGTTTGACAATTCTATAAGATCTGACTATTTCATATTGAATCCTGTTACTTCATTCAGAAAATGCAAACAGACAATGCAATTCATTGACTTAATCTCTTGAAATAATAGCTCTCTTTCAGTTTTGCAGCTACATAGTAAAGTAGTGATAACCATTGTATAGTAGGTAACATATGTTCATAAGCTGGTATCTCCTTCGTTTTAGAAGTTCAGTTTTTGTCTGCCACAGGCCACTTCAGTTCTTGCTGTCCTCAGTGCGATGTGGTTGTTCAAGAAGCAGACTGCTGATGTAGCAAAATTTTTCTGTTATTTCAGTGTTCTTAAAGGTCTCAACATTTCCTTCAGCAGGGGGATGGCTGGAATAGATCTGTTTTTCTTCTGCTAATTATCAAACTTTACCAGTTGGCAGCTTGATCAAAACAGACTGAAACATGCTGAACATATACAACGGTAAGGTGATGTTATTATTAGTGTCCACAATTCTAACCAGTGGCCTTGGAGTAGTACAGAGCTTCTGTCATCTTGTCAAAGTTGAATATCCTTGTACTTAAAAGCATTGTGGATGTGTACCTATATACAAGCAGAAAGAGAGAGAGAATAGTTTTGCTTAGTGCCATTTTTAATGAGAGAATCTGTCAAGCTTTCTAGTCTGAGCATTCTCTTCACCATACCGTCGAAAGATAAGAGAACAAGATTCTCACGCTTTTGTGTACAGTCAAAGTCCCACAGATGCCTCAAGAAATCTTCAGGGCTGTCAGGATGAGAAGCTGTGGTCAGGTCATCTGTGATTACATAAAGATTTTCATTCCATTCTTCAAGGTTTTGCTAAAGATTGCCTTTGCAATCTTTAATATGACTTTTGTATATGCATTCCATTCAGAATTGTATGATGAGCTATAAAACTGAGAAAGTGTCCTGTACACAAAAGAGATGATGCTTCTTAACAGCTATTGACTATACTGTTTAGTCCTTAGTTTTCAAAATGGATGATGCCTTTATTCTGCATGATTATTCAACACATTCAGGAAACGGGATTATTAATTTTCTACAGTACGTATTTTGCAGAAATTAATTTTCCTTTACAACAGTCTCATTAATCAGAGAAATTGAGGGGCAGACCAATTTGACATCCTACTCAATGTACATGGGATGTGAATTTCACTTTTTTCAGTATGCTTATTACAAAGTATGTTCAGAAGGCAGATCAACTCAATTTTATATGCATGAATAAGGAACAAGTGAAATCTAAAACCAGCAAATGTATAGTCAGAGGTGTTACCTCAGAAGTTTTGATTTAAAAAATAGATCATTTGCCTAGCCTGACACAGGAACTCTTTGGTAGAAACAGGAATTCTCTTGTTTTGAAATCATTTATTTCTTTCAGTGGTTGGTTACCATATACTGTTTTCCATAACTGTAATAAGCAAGATAGAAGTCCTATAGCAGCACCCTGCTTTACAGCACAGTTTCTTTCCTTAAGTGTACTATATCTACAAATTCTTGCAAATGTTAACTATGTAGTCCACTACCCCTCTTGAGCAAATTTCATTCATCTTTATGTTACTAAATATAATGACACTCTTTGACTTAGAAGCCCTCCCTACTCCACCACTTCTATCATTCCTTCCTCTCTGTTAATCCCACAAAGTATCAAATTATGTGGTTGGTTCTGGCCATTTGCAAGGAAAAGTAGTAGAACATTTGCAGATAATTGGAAAAAGCCTGAAAAATTCTAAAATACAAGTTCTCTCTGAAGTCTGGAATAAGAATAACAAGCTGTAAATTAAGTATAAATCAAAATAATTTATTTATGATTACTTATTTCAGTTTATTAGATGAGTTTAGAGGAAAGAACAGCTGGTACTTAGAGAGCAGAAGAAGAAGAGAAAGACTGGTAAAACCACTACTCACTATGAAACAGGCAGATATATATATTTCATGGCTGTCTCTTAGCACATCGTTCTCTTACTCCAGTCTCTCTGAGGAAGGTCCCTGTGAATTGATAAGACAATGTGGCTGTCTGTGATCTGAAACCAGTTTAGCCTCTGTACTAATACTACTGGTTCTTCAGAGGAGAACCCTAACTTTATGCACGTAGACATATCCTCAGCTCAGATGATAACATTTTTACATCTGTTAAGGATGGACTGAAAGTTTGATTTTATTCTATCACATATTTTTCACTAACTTCAAATCAGTTTTGAAATATGCATAAAAATTTCCCAACTCATAAAGCAGAAAAGTTCAAATTCATTTAAACTATGGGATTTTTAAACACTACTTTTAGGTCTTAAAGATTTTGAAATCCAAAGCTATATAAGATCAATCAAATTCTGTTCTCAGTAACATATGTGCAAGGCCAAAACAATGCAGATGATATCACTGTGGGACTCCACATCAAAAAATAACAGCACTATATTTCCCTTTTATCATGTAGGTCATGATGGTGTTTCCAATCTGATTCAACTCGGATCTTTGCTCAGACCCCTGATTCTCTGCAAAAGCTGTGCAATTTGGGATTGTCAGCCCTTGAGACAAGCTTTTGTAGCCAACAGTGTGCTCTAGCAGCTAAAAGGTTCAACCATATCCCGGGATGAAACAGAATCACAGAATTGCAGGGGTTGGAAGGCACCTCTAGAGATCATCGAGTCCTTTCCCCCTGCTAAAGCAGATTCCTTACAGTAGGTCACATGGATAAACATCCAGACAGGTCTTTAATATCTTAAGAGGAGGAAACTCCACATCCGCCCTGGGAGTTCCAGCGCTCAGTCACTCTGATTGTAAAGAATTTATTCCCTATGTTAGTATGGAACTTCCCATGTTCTAGTTTCTGTCCGTTGCGTTTTTTTCTATTGTCACACGCCACCAAAAATAGTCCACCCCCATTGACTAGACTCCTGCACTTTAGATGCTTATAAACAGATAGGAGATCCCCTCTCAGTCTTCTCTCAACTGAAAAGTCTCAGGTCTCTCAGCCTTTCCTTGTATGGGAGACGCTCCAGGCCCTATATTATCTTTGCTGCTTTCCTCTGAACACTTTCTAGGACACCTCTGTCTTTTTTGAACGAAGGAGCCCAGAATTGAACACAGTATTCCAGATGTGGTTTCACCAAGACAGAGTAACATCAAGTACAGATCTGCCAGCCAGTCAAGGGAACAGATTGTCCTGCTTTGCTCTGTGCTGGTGCAGCCTCACCTCAAGTACTGTGTTCAGTTTTGGCTGCCACAATGCTAAGGACATAAAACTGTTAGAGAAAAATCAAATGAGAGCAACAAAGATGATGAAGGGTTTAGAAGGCAAGGCATACAAGGAGTGGCTGAAATCACTTGGTTAGTTCAGCCTAGAGAATAGGAAACTGACAGGAAGCCTCAGAGAGGCCTACAGCTTCCTCATAATGGGGTTGGAGGGGCAGGCACTGATGTCTCTGATGACAGCAATAGGATCCAAGGGAATGGCATGGAGCTGCATCAGGAGAGGGTCAAGTTAGACACTAGGAAAAAGTTCTTCACTGGTGATCAGGCACTGGAACAGACTCCCCAGGGCAGTGGTCATGGCACCAAGTGTGCCGTGATAAGAAGTGCTTGGAAAACACTCTCAGAAACATGACCTGATTTGGGGTAATTCTTTGTGGAGCCGGTAGTTGGACTCAACGATCCTTGTGAAGCCCTTCCAGCTCGGGATAATTTTATGATTCTACGATTCTAAAACTATCCAGCGTCCATAACACTGTGTTACCTCTTTTGATTTTTCTTTTCTTGGCTGACACAAATTTTCTACACAAATCTATGAATTTTGGATTTTGAGAATTTTGCCTCTGAACTCTTTTGAATAAATACTGTCTCGTTGTGTTTTCTTTCTACCACAAATTTAAATGCCTAACTTTAAAAGCTTGCCACCAAGTGGGAACAATTATAGTTTACAAACAGCCACTGACTTTCCAATTGTTTTGCCATATATCTGTCATGACTACTGATGTTATTACTTATATTATTATTTACTTGAATTTATTATTGTTTACTCCTATTCATATTAAAAACCCCACCAATATAGTTCTCATTAATTATTATATATGTTTGACTCTGACAATTCAATGGGTCTTTTGGCGTATCAGGACTGAACAGACCACTAAAGAAAAATATAGCTTTCATTAAAGCTTTCTCAATTCTCTGATACTATAGATTTCAGTCACTAATTTGAAAACTTGAACAGCAACACATATCCTTTACTTTCTTCTTCTAGACACTGAGACACAAGACAATGGCTAACACAGAGCAGAGAATAAGTTTTATGCCCTGATACTGTTACAGATTTCTGAAGCAACATGTAAGTCCTATAAACACTTCTTTTATAGCTTTTCATGAGCTCAGTGTAGGTTTTGTGTCATTCTGAAAAGAACAAGTGTGGGCAGGTGCTGTGCACTTTTCTCTCCATAGCTCTGCAGATGCTTGAAAGTTTTCCTTAAATGGAACTGCACGATGGTATGTGGTAGTGCTGTGAACACCTGGCAATTAATTAAAGCCAGGAGGTTCTGTTCTTGACATAAACCAGTCTCATACTAAGTCCCACAGAACTGAAAGCCTACATGTTGTATTATTGCCTGCACAGTCTCTTCCATGGATAGTTTAGTGCCATTTAACCATTCAGGCAGACTGATGTTTTCTACTCACTGAATTACGGGAGAACTCACCCTCATCTCACGGTTTTCCGTGTTTGTCTATTCATCCAAGAAGGCCATGAACCTTGACGAGAGGTCTTTTACTTCATTTTCTAGGCAGATTTTGGACTCATTACTAGCAGATATAACTCAAACTCTTCACATTTCATTCCATATTGCTGACAGCTAAAATCTTTACCTTACTGTTAGTGAAACTATAATTTTACATTGTAAAGGGTGCTATTTATACTAATATCTACTGCTCTAACATTGATATTTCACCTAATGTACTTTGATAGCGCAGTCATCACTACACAATTTGCTAGTACATTAACTGAACTTGCTTTTGTGATCAATATATATGAATTGTTAGCTCATTTAAGGAAAAGAGCTGAAAATTCTGAAAACATACAGCAGAAAACTATTTTTTTTTTTTGTTTTACTAATCCATACATTTTGTAATTTGCACATGTAAAAATGAATAACTTCCTTCCAAATAAATAGTTGGGACAGAAACCATTGTGACATAAACCACTACTAAGGTAATCTTTTTTTAATAATAATAATCTTCATCACCCTTTGTGCTGTGTATGTTAACAATGAAAAATAATTATGCTTTTAAAAATACATAGATAAATTGCTATTTATGATCCGTTATGCATAAAATTTACATTTTGTTGATAGTATTATTGTGTTGGTAATACATAATAATACACAGTATTTAGTTATTCCCTTTGTTTGCTTATGTTATTAGACAATTAGTAAAAACATCTCATAATTTTATAAAAGACAAAAACATTGGAGTATGGATCTGATACCATTTCAGTCAAAGGTTCTGGAGCACTCTTTGCTTTATTAGCTTCATAAAAAGTATCCAGCCGGTTATCTCATAACTATAATTTGAATATATTTTGGTACATAATGTTACACACATCACAAAAATGTTTACAACCTTTCATAGGGAAAATGTTTGTCTGTTTGTTTGTTTCTTGATTACCATCACTGCTAGAAGTCTTACCAGGGGTGTTTATTCTTTCAAAATTTCTGTCTAAATCTGGAAATCTAAAGTACTTAAGAAAATAATTTTTAAAAATCTAAAGATATGAGCTCAACATGTTGAATGCTTTTCTTATCTTATAAGTAACTGAAAAGCAGAAAAAAGTACCCAAAAGCTGCTGAGCACCCTCAAGTCCCTTGCAACTTTGTTGTCGAATGAATTTACTCTACCTCAATCAGACTCACTGGTGAGCTCTGTGAAATGTTGCAGATCCACTTATCACCAGTTCCCAGGTGACCAATCTGCAGTTTATCCGTATCAGAAACTTTTTTTGCTCTGATGACTCTAATTCCAGTGTGGACTATATATCATTAGGCAATGACAAGAACAGATTAATTGATTTTACGTGGCATAACAAGATTTTTTTTTTTGTCTTTAAAACATGTCTTTGTTGTGGAGGAGAAATTATAAGCTGTCTGCCACTTCCTTGGAGATGTATACACAGAAGAAACAACTTCCAGCAGCTTCAGGAAGTGAGATGAGTGTGCTCAAGTAAAACTCATGAAAACACTTCACAGTAAGCTTTGAAACTAACAAAATTTTCAATAGGAGAAATGATTGGTTCTTCCCCAGAAGGTTTTAATAACTGTTCTCCACAGATGAGGTGCTTGCATAAATTGGTACACACTGACTTGGATTCAGGGACAGTGGCTACAATCTGCCAAAAGCCCAATAGTCTGCACAGAGGTTTCTGTGTCAATGGGAGAAAGAAATGGAAGTTAAACAAGTGCAACTAAATTTTGTGCCTTTTTTCTCCAATGCTCTGTTTGTTTAAGCAGCAGAATGGCACCAGGTAGATGTTAGCATTCTTATACAAGGCTTTCATAGAGATTGATGTTAATAGCAACAGCTGAGCTCATTTACAATGACATTCTCTGAAAGCCTCCCTGAATGGATTCCCAAAGACAGTAATTTACTGTCTTCTCCTCTCGTTTGATGGCTTGAGTGTCCTTGCTCAAAGGTGCTTATACATTTTCAAACTCTGTTACCACTGCAGGAAGGAGAGACGAAAGAATTATAACTGATACGTCTTTGAATAACTGCTATGGAGTTGCTGTCCTGTAAGTGTTGCAAAGCGTGGAATTGTCTTATTCTTGGAAAGCGTGAACAGAAAAAATAAAAATAATAAAAGAAACAAGAACATCTTCTGGAGTGATCCCTCTGTATTCACTACCACCTTCTTTCCCATTTAATGTATGTGAGTATGCCACCCTAAATATTCAAAATGAATAGAGTTTAAATCATTGAAGAATTAAAAAGTTAGCAACATTTCACATTAACTTAAAAATTTCTTGTGCCAAGATAGCATGAGCTAGCCAGCCTTTTAAAAAGAATTATTGACCTTCAAATCCAGCTATGAGGTAAGCACACAATCCTTCATTCAATTTGCAAAAAAACTGACAGAATTCAACAGAACCTACTAGATGTCATCTTTGTAATGCTCATGCTTTATATACTTAAACTGTGGAGGAAAATGTTGTATAAAACTATTACTCATGACGATTTGCACATTTAATGAAATGGGCAGTTTTTTGATGCCAGGATCAATCATTTATTAATTGGTAGGACTCTTAAATTGGCATCTGGAAATAAAGATAATTGACATATAACAGCTTCTGGATCCTCAAGAGTCTCATATGAACAAAAACAGATATTCTCCAGGAAACCAAAACAAAGTTTGTTGAAATCATTGATGGTTTTTCTACTAATGGTATTAGGTTTTGGATCAGGTTTTTGAAAAGCTCTACAATTTAGCAGTAAACCCATCATCCTATTCCATATCAAATTTAAAAATGTGCCTTGTACAAGATTATACACACCAATTCCAGTCAGCACTATATTATATATCATTTACATAATTGTTCCAACTTTCTGTATTTTAATTTCTCTCACTCATTAAACTTTACGAAACGGAAAATCAAAATATATGGTGAAATGAAGTTAAAGGAAAAATGGACAGCATACTGCTGCTTATGAAACTCCACACTGTAACTGAGGTTTGCCAAATATGTTGTGTCGTGCTATTTTTGTCTGAGTTCTAGAAATACATTCATTTTAGTTTTCTCAAACACAAATTTCAGTGACTTAGTGTCAGCACACTGTGAGGTTTATGTAAGCACCAAGAATCTGGGTGAATTTCCCTCAAAAGATCATCTAAAATCTCCATTAGAGGAGAATCTTCTGGTTAACAGAACTTCCCTCTTTTTTGAACAAAAAAGGAATAAAGAATGTGGGAGATGCCTCTGTATCCAATGGTGATCATGTTAAGAAGGAAATCCTCAAAGTCTAATGATCTGCTTTCAGAGCCTCTATTTTACAACCACTGTTTTTCACTTTCTATGAAAGTAGAATTATGAAAGGACTTAGTAAAATTTCCTTGTCTTTCTTTTCAGTGTAACTTGTGTAACTTTATTTATTTATTTGACATTCAAGAGCTTGGCATACAGTTTCTCCTCCCTGTCCCAAGCTGACACATGAACCAAAAGAGAATACTGACATTGCTTTTGACTGTGCATATATACAAGATTTCAGTCTTATAAGTAAGCAGTCTGTCACCGTTGACTGGTATCCAGTTTTTCCTCCTCCAGAATAATCACAGAAGCATAGATCATTAAATCATAGAATGGCTTAGGTTGAAAGGTACCTAGAAGATTATCTGGTTCCAACCGCCCTGCCACCCAGGGCAGGATTGCTACCCACTAGATCAGGCTGCCCAGGAACCCATCCAACATGGCCTTGAATGTCTGCAGGGATGGGGTATCCACAAATGGTCCTGGGCAACCTGTTCCAGTGCCTCATCACCTTCTGAGTAAAGAATTTCTTCCTAATATCTAACCTACATCTCCCCTCTTTTAGTTTAAAGCCATTCCCCCTTTTCCTATCACTGTCAGACTGCGTAAAAAGTAGATCTCCATCCTGCTTTTAAGCTCCTTTCAAGTACCAGAAGGATGCAATGATGTCACCTCAGAGCCTTCTCTTCCAGCTGAATAAGCCCAGCTCCCTCAACCTTTCTTCATAGGAGAGATGCTCCAGCTCTTTGATCATCTTTGTGGCTCTCCCCTGGACCCACCTCAACAGCTCTGCATCCTTCTTGTGCTGGGGGCCACAGGCTGCATGCAGTACTCCAAACGGGGCCTCACAAGAGCAGAGTAGAGGGGGACAATCCCCTCCCCCTCCTTGCTGGCAACTGTTCTTTTGATGCAGCCCAGGATACAGTTGGCCTTTTGGGCTGCAGACGTACATGATAATCTGAAATGTAACTCTAAAATTACAAAAGACAGAAGTAACTCATATCACATTCTGAACAATAGATAAATATATGTCAGGGGAACACAGAATTTAGCAATTCCATAAAAATCCTCTCTTATAATCCTTGTGACACAGATGCATATCCTAAATAGTCAGAAAATCAAATACTGTTTCTGTTAAAGTTTTGTCAGGCACTTTTTACAGTACGCATTTGGCCAACTCACAGACATAGCATGCCTTGTCCTTTGAATTGTGTATGGCTTGTACTATGCTAAAAATGGCAACAATTATAGAATTTAAATGCATCTGCCAACAGAACAGATGGTCTTCCAGTTGGACTACAATGGGAGAAAAATAAAGAAAAAATGTCCAAATGAAATCCAAACTAACAAAGAAATCTAAACTAAAAGCTGATATATAGAGCAAATAATAATATGATCTGAAAAACACTGGAATAGCAGAGTGTCCTAGTTTCAGCTGGGACATAGTTGATTTTCTTTTTAATGTCTGGGATGACGCTATGATTTGGCTTTAGGAAAAAAACAATGTTGATAACATACTGGTGTTTTAGTTGTTGCTGAAAAATGCTACACATAGCCAAGGACATTTAAATTTCTTGTACTGTCCTACTAGAGTGAGGGGCTGAGGCTGCACAAGATATATGTTGATACCTGCAATATGGAAAGTTTACTTGTGGAAATAGATCTTAAAATGTAAACACTGCTGAAGTTATAAACAAACAAATAAATAAATAAATATGAACATATAATGACTATGATTATGATAGTCCTGAACATGATTTTGAATATCTGAAATTCTAAAGATATGCATACTTAGATTTCTTTTCTTCTTGTACTTCTGTGGCTATCATTCAGATAATTAATGGCAGATATCATGCATACTAATACTGATTTTTTTCAACAGCATAAATTGTTTCTCTACCACAGGTATACCGACCACATCTCCACTGCCACAGATAATTTACAATATACTGAACAAATAGATATTTCTTCTCCATTCAGCTTACAATACAAGAAGAAAGCAGATATCTTTATGTATGCAAAAAGAAAGACATGCTAAAATCTAATTGATATAACATTGAAGTGTGGAAGACAACTAATTTTTAAGAGATGCAAGTAGAAGCATTTGAAGACTGTAAACATGATTGGTCATGTTAAGATCTCAACAATGTGTGTGTAGTATTGGAGAATTTCAGTGAAGTTGAATATGTTTCACAGATTTTTTTAAATTATTATTATAACATTTTTGAAAGTTCTAATAAACAGAATAGATATTGGCTCACATGCCATGAGTATAATGGAAACCTGAACCTGATCTGCATACAAATTCCATTTGTCACTATTGCCATTAAAACATGGGAATCCTACACGCCCACCACCGGCCATGTGGTAACTCTTGAAGTCCTTCTGTATATGTATACGTTCTTATTTATATGTGCATATTCATGCATATATACATTATTACAAGGGCTGCTCCAAAAATAATCCTATTGTTTTTTATTACGTTGTCCCACAATGTCAGAGGTGGATGTTGGTGGTATGACAGTAGAGGCTGAACCTTGCCACCAATATTCTGTTAAATTTTGTTGCCATGCAACAGAAAGTAGCAGAAGGGTAGTCTGACAAAATTGCATCTGAGAAAAAGGCATCTGACATGCAAGTGCATATGAAGCAAAGGTGCATCACTGAATTCCTTCATGCAGAAAAAATTGCACCCATATACATTCATCCATGCTTGCAGTATGTTTGTGGAGGCCAAACAGTGGATGTGAGCACAGCGAGGTTGTGAGTGGTGCATTCCAGCAGTGGCAACAGCAATGTGAAAGACAAGCCATGTTCCAGATGGTCATGCAGGTTTTTATGAATGTAGCATGCAGGCTTTTGTTCATTGCTGGCAAAAATGCATAGCTAATGATGGTGATTGTGTTGAAAAATAGTGTTTTGTAACCAAGAATTTGCTCTAACAAATAGTGTTTTTGTACTCTTTGTATCTATTGTAGTTTCCAAGGAAATGAATAGGATATTATTTTCAAACTGACTTATGTAGAATACCAAAGATATGATGTCTCCTACGAACAACTAACAACAGAAGTACACTTGATTCCAAATTAAAAGATAATACCACTTACCTGTTTCTCTTTCTTCCTCAGTACATCCAAAGACACTCCTGGAGCTGATGAAGCTCAGTATGATTGTTTTAGATTGAGTTTTGACTTAGTTTATATATGTAGCCAGACTGTATATATCATGTACTGAATATATACATGATCCATTTGTAGCTCATTATTTCTCTCCCTGCATCCAAATTTTCCACAGAGATGTGTACATGATACCTATCATATCTT